>QXTE01000145.1:3536127-3776621 GCA_003942145.1 Platysternon megacephalum
ATCAACTTAGGTTTGAACAGAGACTGGGAATGGCTCGGTCATTACACTAATTGAATCTATTTCCCCATGTTGAAACAGTCTCACACTTTCGTGTCAACTGTCCGAAATGGGCCATCATGATTATCACTTCAAAAGTTTTTCTCCCCTGCTGTTAATAGCTTCTCTTAATTAATTAGCCTCTTACAGTTGGTATGGCTACTTCCACCTTCTCATGTTCTCTGTAAGTATAAATATCTTCTTACTGTATGTTCCATTCTATGCATCCGAAGAAGTGGGCTGTAGCCCACGAAAGCTTATGCTCAAATAAATTTGTTAGTCTCTAAGGTGCCACAAGTACTCCTGTTCTTTTCATTAACACAGAGTTAAGGTTGCTTGGTGGCATGTTGTCCCCTTGCAGAATGTTGAGTTGAGCAAAATTCAAACTTTTGAAAATCAGGAAACACTCAGTTAACATTGCATGGGCAACCTTAACTCTGCCCTCTTTCAGAAGTGTCCCAATATGCCCCATTAACACACATACCTTTACTCTGCCAACCCCACAGTTGATGAAATGTACCAGCTCTTCACCTCTTTTCACAATCCATTTCCACTCACCCACAAGATTCCATCTAACACTATTAAAGGGCGGGGGAGGGCTGCTCATGCTCCTTTCTCTCTATGCTCTTTGAACAATGCCTCAATATGCACATAGCACATACTCACCCTGGCCCATGGCATTATAAGATTCAGGAGGTTCCAGATCCCAGTGTAACTCACACACTTAGCCAACTCCCCAGTACAATTTAAAAACCACTTCACAGCCTTTTACAACTTCCTTACACTTATTCACAGGATATTATTTCAACCTACATTTTGCTTAACCATGATTAAAGCACTAGAATCCTCTCATATTCCCGCTCACCGCTGACAATATCCTTTGTAATAAAAGCCTTATGCCCTGATACTGACAAAACCTACACAGTTCTGCATAGAAATAATGCATATTTGCATACTTGTGATGAAGTGGGAATTTCCTGTAATATTTGCATGAATCCTAGGTGTGCCTCGTTTTCCCCTATACTTTGCATTGCTACTCAGTGGGGAAAATATAATTAAATTTGCTCTCATGGCTGCCTAAGGCCTTGTCTACTCTACAAACAGTGAATGCGTACACACTGCAATGTGACTTTTGGCAGCAAAAACGCCCTGTTTTGGCAAAAAAATATAACCACCCCGACGAGAGACATAAGTCTTTTTCCTCTAAATTTTTGTCAACAAAGTGCCAGTGTAGGCACCACGCTTGATTTTATCGCTTTAATTGGCCTCCAGAAGGTGTCCCACAATGCCCATCGTGACCGCTCTGGTCAGCAGTTTGAACTCCACTGTCCTGCAGCCAGGTAAATAACCATCCGCCCCTCCCCCTTAGAATTTTTGAAATTCCATTTGGCATGGAGAGGTCTCATCGCATCTTCCCAGGTGACCATGGCAGGTTATTGCAGCAAACGCTCTCCCGCTTGAACTACTGCGGAGCTGCTGGATCTGCTCAGTATATGGGGAGAGGAGGCTGTGCAGTCCCAGCTGCGCTTGAGCCATATGAATTGGGATATCTACGGGCACATTTATTGAGGCTTGTGCAAAAAGGGCTATGATTGAGACATGCTGCAGTGCAGAGCGAAGATAAAGGAGCTGAGGCAGGCGTACCATAAGGTGAGGAGGCAAACCATCGCTCTAGTACTGCACCTAAGACCTGCCGGTTCTATAAGGAGCTGGACATTATCCTTGGGGGCGACCCCACCTCCACCGCCAAGAGCCCTGTGGATACTTCAGCTGGCCTGGACGGGGGGTGGAAAGAGGACCTAACCTGGAGGACAAATTCATTGATGAAGAGGTGGAGTTAGATGACAATATGGAGCTCCTGGAGGGGTCGCCTGGTGGGGCAGGCACCTGGGACTATTCACCACTCCAGAGGTGTCTAGTCAGTCTCAGTAGTTGCTCTCCTACAAGCAAGAAGTAGGAGAGGAGACGCCTGGTAAGTGGCTGTGGTTTCTGTAGTGAGGAGGTGGGTGCAGGGTATAGAAATGTAGAAGGCTGGCTGTGTTTCTGTGAGCTAGACATTTCCCTGTGTAGCTAATCAGTATGGCGGAACAGGGTGTTGATGCACGCTGAGATCTCATGGGAATCCTCCAGAGAGATCTCCAGGAAAGTTTCCATGGCAGAGCAGCTTTGTTCCTTCCCACATTGTAGGGAACTTTCCCACGCCATTCGGCAATCACTTGTGCAGGGACCAAAGCGGCACACAGGCGAGCAGCATAGGGAGCAGGGCAGACACCACAAGCATATAGTAGATGTACCCTCGCTTCCCTGCTTACCCTTAGCAGTGAGATATCTGCTACAATGACCTCCGCCTGTGGAAAAGTGTGGGATAATTTTAGATTTTTTCCCGTAGTTGGCTGCACCACAACCCTTGCAAAGTGAGTGCTCTTTTCCCCATGTGGAGCGTCCCCCCAATACTCATCATGCTTTGGGAGTTTGCAGAGATGTGTGCTTGCCAAGGGTCAGTGAGCAAGTGATTGTTATGTTACAAAAGCTGTATTTTACTGAAATGTTTCAATGCTGTGAGTGCATTGCTTCTGTGCATTGTTCCTTGTGCTTTGGCAGATGTGACCTTCAGGTGACCCATACACACCAGCCGAGCGTCTCCCCCAGATAAGAAAGTGCCCAAGACAGAGCAAAGAAGACATCTTCTGGGAGGTACTGCACTCTTCCAATGCAGAGAAAAGGGAACGAAAGGATTGGAGGGAAGCCGAAAGGCAGAACAGAAAAGAAAAATCAGGTGTTTGTTAAGGACGCTACTGAGCGGATGATTAAAGTCATGGAGGCGCAAACGCAGATGCTGAAGTCCTTAATAGTGCTGCAGACTGAGCAGATCCATGCCTGCCCTCTCCTGCAAGCGGTGGGGGAAAAAAAAAGCCGCAATCGGCGGCAGCTTTACCACCGCTGCTTCTTCGGCGGCAGGTCCTCCCTCTGAGAGGGACTGAGGGACCCGCCGCCGAATTGCCGCCGAAGACCCGGACGTGCCGCCCCTCTCCGTTGGCCGCCCCAAGCACCTGCTTGCTGCGCTGGTGCCTGGAGCTGGCCCTGCTCCTGCAGCACATTCAGAACTCTTTTCCGTGCCTCCTCCGCCCCCCAACTCCACCCGCGCAGTCCTTTCCACTTTCCGGGACTTCTCTGTTTCCCCTTCACTCCACCCCCTCAGACAACTTTCATAATGATAGCTGGACCTACACACAGCTCTGGTGTCCTTGTGCCGCAGTGCTGGGATGAGCTCCACACACAGTTCCAGGAAGGTGGCTTTCTGCATCCGAAAGTTCTGTAGCCACTGCTCATCACCCCAGACGTGCATGACAACATGATCCGACCATTCAGTGCTTGTTTCCCAAGCCCAAAAATGACGTTCCACCATGTTCAGCTGTTCTGTGAATGCCAAAAGCAATCTAAAGTTGCTCCTATCCATATTACACAGCATGTCAGGCAACTGGGAGTCTTCTTCAATTAGGAACTTTGCAATTAACTGCACTGCCATCCACGATGTCTTCATGACAGTTAACAGAGCATAGGAGAGTAATGCGGGATCCATCCCTTCTCATAAAGATGCCAGGGTGCACAGCAAAGGAGGACCATTGAAAAATGCCATGAAAGAAAGCCGGAAGCCCATCAAGTGCTGGGACAGAAAGCAATACATCACAGGACATTGAGCCAGGTCCCAAGATGCGCCGTGATCTGCTCCACCTTCCCACAACACCTAGCGACAGACGGTATCGAGCTGGACTGTGGTACCCACAGTGCAATGCTCACACTGTCGATGATAGTGCCCCAACTGTGGATGCGCTCTGCCGACTTTTATTATGCCGATTTCTGAGTGTCGACAGCACTTTTGTCAACAAAACTTGGTAGTGTGGACAAGGCCTAAGAAACATAGGTGTGTGTGTCACACCTCTGCCTGGGTAGAATGAGTCAGTAAGGAACTGACTGAAATCAACCCAAATCAACAAGGGGTCCAAGAGAAACAATTTGAGAAACAGGGATTGATACTCTCAGTAGGGAAGCTGAACAGAGACCCCCCACTCAAGAACAAAGGGCTGAGAGATGGGAGAATAAGTGAGGGCTCTGGAAAAAGACTGTGGGCTCTCTCACCTGGGAACTGACTAAGGAAGGAAGTCTGAGAGAGAGACAGAACCTGAAAATGGAGTTCATTACAGCTTCACTGATGAATTATGGCTTGACTAGAATGGACTATGCTTTAACCTTCATTTCTCTATGCTAACCTAAGGACTTCCAGTGCTGTGGTCCAGTTGACTAATAAATCCCAATCTGTTTTGAACATGCTGTTTGGGGTGTCACTGCAAATACTGGGTCAGGTGCATTAGTCCCTGAAGAGTACACAAGTCTCTAATGCTGATGACACTCATTAAAAAAAATACATGTTAATTAAATCTGTGACTGCTCTCCTTGGGAGAGAATTATATCTCTCCTGCACTGCAGTTTTATCCTCATTCTGCCATATATTTCGTATTATGTCAGTCTCAGATAATGACACAGCATATGTTGTTCAATTTAAAAACACTTTCACTGCAGATCTGACAAAAGACAAAGAAGGTACCAAATTGAGATTTCTAAAGATGGCTACAGCACTCGACCCAAGGTTTAAGAATGTGAAGTGCCTTCCAAAAATCTGAGAGGGAGTAGGTTTGGAACATGCTGCAAGAGAGTCTTGAAAGAGCAACACCCTGATGCGGAACTGGGTTTTTATGTGACTCAGATGATGAAAATGAATGTGCGTCAGTCCGCACTGCTTTGGATTGTTATCGAACAGAACATATCATCAGCATGTAAACGTCCTCTGGAATGGTGGTCGAAGCATGAAGGGGAATATGAATGTTTAGCATATCTGGCACGTAAATATCTTGCAACGCCAGCAACAACAGTGCCATATGAATACCTGTTCTCACTTTCAAGTGACATTGTAAATAAGAAGTGGGCAGCATTATCTCCATAAATGTAAACAAACTTGTTTTTCTTGGTGACTGGCTGAACAAGAAGTAGGACTGAGTGGATTTATAGGCTCTAAAGTTTACATTGTTTTATTTTTGAATGCAGTTATGTAAAAAAAATTCTACATTTGTAAGCTGCACTTTCATAATAAAAAGAGATTGCACTACAGTACTTGTATGAGGTGAATTGAAAAATACTATTTCTTTTGTTTATCTTTTGTACAGTGCAAATATTTGTAATAAAAAATAATAACATAAAGTGAGCACTGTACACTTTGTATTCTGTGTTGTAACTGAAATCAATATATTTGAAAATGTAGAAAGCAGCCAAAATATTTAAATAAATGGTATTCTATTATTATTTAACAGTGCGATTAAAACGGCGATTAATCATTACTTTTTTTAATCTCGTGATTAATCGCGATTAATTTTTTTAATAATTTGACAGCCCTAATGTAAATGCATTCTCATTGTTTTCCAAAATACTGGAAGTAACTGCAGGTGGAGAAACCATATTCCTTTGTTTAGGGTGGAGTAGCTCCTGTTTGTCTGGCAAACATATTTTAAGAATTACAATTTCAGTATATGTCCATAACTTTGCATCAGTTACTTGCACCTATATTACACAACAATACTAATAATCAGTCAGTTATGAGCTTTCCATTGACATATTACATGACATCTTTCAGAGACAGATTATGACAACACCGAGTTGGGGTACACTGGGCTGGGCAGGTCAGCTGAAACTCACTGCTAGATATCAGGGCACCCTTTGCCCTCGGGCTGTGCCTCATATACTCTCTCAACCGTTTTTTTGCTAGACCGAACAAGCCAAGCTCTTCCAGTCTCCTCACATAAGATAGGCTGTCCATTCCTCTGATCATCTTAGTAGCTCTTCTCTGTACTTGTCCCAGTTTGACTTCTTCTTTCTTGAACATGGGTGACCAGACTTGTGAAACCTCCAGATGAGGTCTTACCAGTGCCTTATACAATGCATTAATGCTTCTCTATCTCTAGTGGAAATGCCTTGCCTAATATGTTCTAGGATGGCGATTGCCTTTTTCACAGCTAGATCACATCTGTAATTGCTCAGAATCTATATGTTGACAAGCCTGGCCAGCGCACACTTCTTTTCCCACAGAGGTCAAGGTATCTGTGTTGTTAGTTCCAAACTGTCTCTCTGGAAACACCACATTAATCTGCACAGAGATCAGGAAGTAGTCACTTGCTCTTCCCTCTCCACTGACTCACCCACCTGGGGCTAGTAAAACAGATTTTTTCAAACAACCAATCCAAGGCCTGCCTACCAAACATCCTCATTTCCTGCCCCTCTGTAGCTCCCTGTCCCCCCTCCCTACTCCTCACAAAGTGCTCTGCCTCCAGCTCCTGCCAGTCTCCACAATAAAACAAAAAATTTGAGTAGACTGGCTACTGACTATTCTGCTGTATTCACAGTAAACCTCCCCTGTCACGGAGTGTGGGGGAGACCAGGCCCTGCACCCCCGGCTTCCTGCGATTCACCATGACTCTCAGCCAGCCAGTAAAACAGAAGGTTTATTAGACGACAGGAACACAGTCCAAAACAGGTCTTGCCAGTACAGACAACAGGACCCCCTTTAGTTAGGTCCATCTGGGGGCCCCAGGGAGGCCACAGCCCTGTTGGGAAGCCCAAGCCCCATCGGGGCACCCCTCTCCATTATCCTGCCAGCTCCAAAAACTGAAACTTCCTCCAGGCGTCTCCTTTCTGGCCTTCCCCCAGCTCCTCCCCCAGCCTTTGTGTGCTTTGTCCAGTTTCCCGGGCAGAGGTGTTACCTGGCCTCCAACCCCCATCCTGGGTTCTCATGTTACATGCTCAGGTATCCTCCCTTCCCTAATGCAGGCAGTCCCAGCCAAACTCCCCTCTCAGTATTCAAAGAACACATCAAGAACATTCTCACTTCGTCACATCCCCATAAAATAAAAACATGTTATACTATAACAGACACAACTCATAGCAAGCAACATGAGTTATTACATCTTTACTGCACAGCTGTATAAAGATTTGGACTAGAAATGTCAGTGGTGGCTGTTCACCAGAACCATGGTGTAAGCACATTGTCTTGAACTACATAGGTAGGGCCCTACCAAATTCATAGCCATGAAAAATGCGTCACAGACCGTGAAAACTGGTCTTTTGTGTACTTTTACCCTCTACTATTCAGATTTCATGGGGGAGACCAGTGTTTCTCAAATTGGGGGTCCTGACCCAAAAAGGAGTTACAGGGGGGTTGCAAGGTTATTTAGGGGGTTTGCAGTATTGCCACTATTACTTCTGCACTGCCTTCAGAGCTGGGTGGCTGGAGAGCAGTGGCTGTTGACCAGGAACTCAGCTCTAAAGGCAGCGCCGCGCCAGCAGCAGGGCCCTATACACAGGCATACACAAAGTGGCTGCATAGAAATCCTCTCACTTTTTTTTCTTTATTGGCATATATGCACTATAATCCTTTCAGTCTGCAAATCTATGCAAGCTAAAAAGTGAACATGTTCTTAAATGTCATACGCAATTTGGGTCCCCCAAAGGTGGGTGAAATGTATATTATATATATTTTCCAGACCTGAAGAAGATCTCTGTGTAAGCTCAAAAGCTTGTCTCTCTCATCAACAGAAGCTGAGCCAATAATTACCTTCCCTATCTTGTCTCTCTAATATCCTGGTACCAAGACAGCTACAACAATACTGCATGAGACATTTTGACATGCATCAAAAAGACTCCACTAGAATCTTTTTTCAAAATGCCTATTTTTGGACCACAGCCCAAATGACTCCAATATTTTCTGCACTCCAACAAGGCATAGCAAATTTCAAGAAAATCCACACAAGCATGTGGACTTTAGAGGACTCCGAAGCATTGTTCTTTAAACAGGAAGGACAGAAGCACAATGGAGGGAAAGGACTCCTGTATACATCCATTTGCAGCATAGGGGGGCCTGAACGGTGTGAAATGGCCCATTCATTGTAATGAGATGTTCTCAACTGAATGAGAATATTCCATGGAGGTGACTACTACCTGCAAAAATAGCTCTGAGATGTGTGACCTGCTCAATTCATCTCAGCGCATGTTCCCATCCCCCTCTTGCATGCTTTAGATGCTGTGGTATGCACAAAGTATGCCTCTTCTCAGCTCCCCACCCAAAAGGGCAAGCCCCACCCAGAACTCAGCTCACAGGGAGAGGGTCCAATGCTTGTAGCTGGATACATGCCCCTCAGAACCTGGCACACACTGGGGGCAGTGAAAGGGCCCAGACACCCCCAGAGAAGCAAGGCCTCTTCATATGAGGGGGGACTCAGCCCCCTTGGAGGGGCAGGAGCCCCCCATATGTTGGCACAGACATGGGAAGGGAGAATGTTGGACTGACAGGTGCCCCTGCCCTAGTCTACCCCAGTCCTCGTGCCACTCAAACCCACGTCCTACTTCCCAATGTCCCACTCAGGAATACCCATGATGCAAACCAACTGTAACAGAACTACACCATCACCCTTGCAGCTCTTGTTGTAGGGGGTATGGCCAAGGAAACAGAAGACATTGCCAAAGTGCCACTGTGTTCCAGTCACCTTCAGATGCTGAAATAGTCCTTTGGGGGCAGGGACAGCCATGTTTAAGTTACAGCAGCTGCAAATATGCTCCAAATCAGGGGTCGGCAACCTTTCAGAAGTGGTGTGCCGAGTCTTCATTTGTTTACTCTAATTTAAGTTTTCGCGTGCCAGTAATACATTTTAACGTTTTTAGAAGGTCTCTTTCTATAAGTCTATAATATATAACTAAACTATCGTTGTATGTAAAGTAAATAAGGTTTTTAAAATGTTTAAGAAGCTTCATTGAAAATTAAATTAAAATGCAGAGCCCCCCGGACCGGTGGCCACGACCCAGGCAGTGTGAGTGCCACTGAAAATCAGCTCGCGTGCCGAAGGCGGCACGCATGCCATAGGTTGCCTACCCCTGGTCCAAATTATGCCAGGCAAACTGGTCACCAGTTTTTCTAAAAGATATGTTTTTAATTCAAAAAGGAACTATTTCAGGGAAATTCTATGGTCTGTGTTCTATAGGATGATCACAATGGCCCCCTCTGTCCTTGGAATCGATGAGATCAGAAGGGATCACTGTGATCGTGCAGGAGGTGAGACTAGATGATCACAGTGACCCCTGTTTGAACTAGAGCGTATCTTTTAGAAAACATCTAATCCGAATTTTTAAATTGCCAGTGATTGAGAATCTACCATAACCCTGGGTAAATTGCTCCCATGCTTAATTACCCTCGCTGCCTTTATTAGCAGTCTGAATTTGTCTAGCTTCAATATCCAGACACTGGAGCTTGTTATACCTTTGTGTACTATACAAAAGAGCCCATTATCAAATATTTGTTCCCCATCTGGGTACTTGGGACTGTGATCAAGTCACCCCTTAACCTGCTCTTGGTTAAACTTAAATGATTGAGCTCCTGGACTCTATCGCTATAAGGCATGTTTTCCAATCCTGTAAATAAAGCATACATTTTTTAACAGCTGCGGTAAGTAACCATTGGAACACTTTACCAAAGGCTGTGGTGCATTCTCTCTCCATCACTGGCAATTTTTCAATCAAGATTGGATGTTTTTCTAAAAGATCTGCTCTAGGAATTATTTGGGGGAAATTCTATGGCATGTGGCACACAGGAAATCCGACAAGATGATCTCAGGGGTCCCTTCTCAGGCTGGAATATATGAATCATTGTCAAGGCTCTGCTCTGAATCCTCTCCAATTTATCAACATCCTTCTTGAATTGTGGATGCCTGAACTGGACACAGTATTCCTGTAGGGGCTGCACCAGTATCAAGTATAGAGGTAATATCATTTCCCTACTCCTTTTCGATATTCACATTTATGAAAAATCCAGTAATATGAAATGGCTAAGGATTGGCATTACAATCTGTACTGTTTTGTGTGCATGTGTGTCTGGGGTCTGACATTTATGAAAAAAATGTGAAATTGCCAGTAGGGTGGTGTCACATCAGAGAGTAACAGAGCTCTCATGACCGCTTAAGAACACAGAGCTCATTTCTTGGCAATATAGTGAAATCTAATCTTTACATGATGGGATATCCACAATGTAATTCTCTCTTCTGTANAAAGTAAATAAGGTTTTTAAAATGTTTAAGAAGCTTCATTGAAAATTAAATTAAAATGCAGAGCCCCCCGGACCGGTGGCCACGACCCAGGCAGTGTGAGTGCCACTGAAAATCAGCTCGCGTGCCGAAGGCGGCACGCATGCCATAGGTTGCCTACCCCTGCTCCAAATTATGCCAGGCAAACTGGTCACCAGTTTTTCTAAAAGATACGTTTTTAATTCAAAAAGGAACTATTTCAGGGAAATTCTATGGTCTGTGTTCTATAGGATGATCACAATGGCCCCCTCTGTCCTTGGAATCGATGAGATCAGAAGGGATCACTGTGATCGTGCAGGAGGTGAGACTAGATGATCACAGTGACCCCTGTTTGAACTAGAGCGTATCTTTTAGAAAACATCTAATCCGAATTTTTAAATTGCCAGTGATTGAGAATCTACCATAACCCTGGGTAAATTGCTCCCATGCTTAATTACCCTCGCTGCCTTTATTAGCAGTCTGAATTTGTCTAGCTTCAATATCCAGACACTGGAGCTTGTTATACCTTTGTGTACTATACAAAAGAGCCCATTATCAAATATTTGTTCCCCATCTGGGTACTTGGGACTGTGATCAAGTCACCCCTTAACCTGCTCTTGGTTAAACTTAAATGATTGAGCTCCTGGACTCTATCGCTATAAGGCATGTTTTCCAATCCTGTAAATAAAGCATACATTTTTTAACAGCTGCGGTAAGTAACCATTGGAACACTTTACCAAAGGCTGTGGTGCATTCTCTCTCCATCACTGGCAATTTTTCAATCAAGATTGGATGTTTTTCTAAAAGATCTGCTCTAGGAATTATTTGGGGGAAATTCTATGGCATGTGGCACACAGGAAATCCGACAAGATGATCTCAGGGGTCCCTTCTCAGGCTGGAATATATGAATCATTGTCAAGGCTCTGCTCTGAATCCTCTCCAATTTATCAACATCCTTCTTGAATTGTGGATGCCTGAACTGGACATAGTATTCCTGTAGGGGCTGCACCAGTATCAAGTATAGAGGTAATATCATTTCCCTACTCCTTTTCGATATTCCCATTTATGAAAAATCCAGTAATATGAAATGGCTAAGGATTGGCATTACAATCTGTACTGTTTTGTGTGCATGTGTGTCTGGGGTCTGACATTTATGAAAAAAATGTGAAATTGCCAGTAGGGTGGTGTCACATCAGAGAGTAACAGAGCTCTCATGACCGCTTAAGAACACAGAGCTCATTTCTTGGCAATATAGTGAAATCTAATCTTTACATGATGGGATATCCACAATGTAATTCTCTCTTCTGTAGTTCAACTTTTTGGTAAACTATTAGTGCAGATAAGCCCCTTCTAAGGGAAAGCCAAGCCTGCTGTCTGCAAACAATTCATGAAACATGCTGTGTCACTGACTGAAGGGCTGTACTTTACATATTCAAGTCAGCTGTAGGACAAAAAGGTTCATTCCATTTCACTGGCATGCATCACCATACGTTTCTTTAAGAAACCTGAACAAAAGACACATGTATATCAATCTTCTGGAAAAGGATTGTTTTGATTATCTGTGAATAGCCTATCAGGTATTCCACATCCCTATTCGTCTATTTTCAATGACAGCTTTCAGAGTGAATTTATCCACCTGAATTTTATTATCATCTCACCCAGAAAGAGATGCCACTTTGATGATGGTTATCAAAATAAGAAAAGACAATCACATAAAAGAACTGTTTTATATCTGAGGCCAGCAAAGGTAAACACAATAAATAATTGGGCTTTTTATGCTGTGTAGATTTAATATAAGTAGCCTAGTTCAGAGAAAATAAAATGATAAATCATCTCTTTTATGATGTTAATAAATAAAATAGATGAGAATACTTTGTTAGGATGGCATATAGCCCTCATCCTCCTACATGCATGCAAATACCACTAAAATAAAGTTTGCTTTGTTCTTTTTACATAATACGATTTTTTAAACATAGCAATATGCTATGGTGTAAATTTCATACGATTTCAGACTTGTATCGTATGTAAAGAATGACCGTCTATCCTTTACTAGGGTTCTGTTATTTTAGGGCATTTTTTTAGTGTTTTATTTGTTTGCTGCTGCTGGGGTTTCTTTATTTGGTTTTATCAATCAAATTTGGAGTTTTTATAATCCACAAAGTTCCACCTTGTAAGAAAAAACAAGAATTCTGGGTTGAGGGGGTGAGTTTAAGCAGTTATTTATCTCTCCAGACAATCCATTCTTTGTGCCAAACAAGCTAGAGCTGATTGATGAGTTTAGAAATTCCACATGAAACTTTTCATTAAGTAGCCAGTAATTCTGGAAATGTATATTCTGAGAGAATATCTATCTGTAATTTGACAATATCCTTAAAACATAGTTAAAATCAAAAGGGATTACAAAACTGTATTCAACGAAACTCTCAAAGTTCTAAAGGAAATACCTGACAAACAATTTTCTAGCAGTTCAGAGCAGTCTACGCCAAATAATCAAGGAAGGAATTTGTTTGTCAAAATGCAGAGGGAGAGGATTAAAGTTTCACGTATTCCATTTCTAGCCAAAAGCTTTTGAGGTTAAAACTCAGAATCCAGGTTCAGTCAGACAGAAAGAGTCCTTGTAGTGATAAAAGGAAGTGATTAATTCTCACGTGACCTGAGAGATGAAAATCATGGAAGACAGGCTTCCCAAGAGAGAGAGCTGATGACACCATGAAACAATGGATTTGAACAACTTTCTATTATTTGTCCTCATTATGGAGCAGCCAGTAGACTTTTCATAGTTAAGGCTGTAGCCCAGTTCCTATTATAAGCCCTCTATTTTTCACTCCCCTCTAAAATCTGCAAATAAAGACTTACGGGGTTTAAAATCAGGAAGGTGCTTCTGGAGCAAATGTAAAAATTTTCTATCACATTTCATGCAAATTGAATGAGGGATTCCTGAACTATGGATCTCCCATAACTGATTGGCATTCTGTTTGCAAGTTCTTATACCTTTATGTGCTCACTCTTAACTTAAAAAGTACACGGGATACAGGCAAAACACACACCAGTGAACTCCACTGGATCAGCATTATGCCCTTCATTGGTTTTGGGAGCACCCAAGTACAGAAAATAAGAGATTTGGTGTTCTTTTCTGGAACATTAGCTCCAATTAACCATCTTCAGATTGCTGCAATATAAGGAGGGTTATCACTGCCTGCTAATGATCCACACAAAGTTCACCAGCCAGAGAAACTGCAATCAAGAGTAGAGCTGATACTGCATCCCTTGAGAGTGCTTTAGAGAGAGCCCCTCATCCATAGTAGATATGGGCAAAATGGAACCACCACCATTGCTTTCAATATCAAAATATCCTTTGGTCTATGTGAAGGAGCACCAGACTCGGAGCAAGGAGACCATGGGGGCAGATTCATTTGACTTGAATGGGCCTCCACAGATTTACACTCGCTGAGGATCTAGCCCCATTAGCCCACTATTACTTATAATTCTACGCAGTTTACAAGCTGCCTTCTTGAGGAAGACTTACCCCTACTTCAGGGAGAAGCGAAGAGTCTCCCATCTTGCAAATGAACTACAGAGGGCGGACCATGTCACACATGTGTAGCTGGAATAACACTGACATCTCTAACATGGCAGGTGAAAATCTCATCCATATAGCCACATTGTCTCAAGAATAATAGACAAAATCTATTTGCTTTGTTATGCTGTCTGCAAATATGATTATTCTTGCCTAACCCATCCTCATAAAGCACTTTGAGGCCAACAGCTATAAGTAAAGGAAAAGTATCATTAAAAAATAAATATCACCTAGGAGTCCTAATTCCTCTGCCCACTAGATACTACTCCCTTCCAAAAACTAGTAGTAAAACCCAAGAATCCTGATAGCCAGCATTCTACAACTGCCTAACAAATGGTTGAAACTGAAGTTCTGTGTACTCCAGCAGGAAGAGCTCTGCAGGAAGAGAAAGAATGGTTTTACAGTTAAGTCACTGATTGGAATCCAGGAGACATGGGTTCTGTATTTGGCTATACTATAGACTTCCTATTTGATGCTGGGCAATTCAATTAAAACAGAATTTTCAGAGGTTACCACTAACTGTGTGTTCTTTATTTTCTGGGTACCCAAACTTCATACACTAAGGGTTTGATTTTCAGTAACGCTAAGCACTCACAGCAGCAACTGAACGCTATGGGTGCACACCTTGAAAAATCAGGCTCTAGGTGTGTCAAGTTAGGCCTCCAACTATTGAGGCACCCTAATTAATGGACACTTTTGAATATTTTGTCCATAAACCTGTTCATAACTCAGTTCTCCATGTGTAAAATGGAGATAATACCTCCGTTTCTCACAGGGATGTTGTGGAGATAATTTCATTAATGTTTATGAGGAGCTCAGATACCATGTTAATGAACACCACAGAAAAGCCCAAGAATAAAGGATTTGGGTTGTGTGCAGTAAATAAGGCATGAAGCCACACACTGAATTAATAAAAAAGAAACACTAAATCAAGTAAGCATTTGAGCAGTGGCACCTGAGGTACCATGCATTGCCCATCCTATGCACTGAATGAAATAGGGTTCCTTGTGGAACTAATAATATGTGTCAAGTATCAGAGGGGTAGCCGTGTTAGTCTGTATCCACAAAAACAATGTGGAGCCCAGTGGCACCTTAAAGACTAACAGATTTATTTGGGCATAAGCTTTCGTGGGTAAAAAAACCCACTTCTTCAGATGTTTTTTACCCTCAAAAGCTTATGTCCAAATAAATCTGTTAGTCTTTAAGGTGCCACCGGGCTCCTCATTGTTTTAATAATATGTGATCATGTAAGTAAAGGCTACCTCATAGTGCATATGCAGAAAATGACAGAATTAACACTGCATGCACTATATAATTGAATGGTCATTATTCCTGACAAAAATGATACCACAAGCTTAAAATATAACAAAATTTAAACACAAAAACTGTTAAATGTACAGTTAAGTATCCTTAGCTATTCATGCTAAACATGAGACTTTAATTCCCCAAATTCAAATCTTGGAAAAACAGGAAATGCAGAGTTAAGGTTCTCCCAAGTAATCTATTAAAAGAAAATTAGAGTTACAATACCACCCCCCCCCCCACACACACACACACAAATACTAGAACAACAGGAAATGTAGAGTTAAGGTGACATGGCACACAGTTCAACCACAAACTTTAACTCTGTTCTTGTATGGATAGAAAGAGAAACTAAGAACATTACAGTGCCTTACCTATGTCTAACAAAAATCTACCACTTTCTCTGTGCCCACCTCTACTCCAGATCAGGACTCCCATTCATACATTCCAACAGGATCCTCAAAATGGTCCGTATAACAGTACTGACAGTGAGCAATTTCTACTGGTTGACAGAAATCACAGTGGTCACACTGAGCCTTTCCCTCATTACTTACTGGTTGCACAATCACAATGAAAGAGTCTAATAATGAATTACAGCACATCCTTAAATTACTTTTCTACAGTTCACGCATGTGACCAAAGGAAAATATTCCCCACTCCCAAAAGAATGATGCAACAAGTTGCTGGCTTCCAAATCGGAATTTGTGGAGGGGAAGGGGTTGTACACAGCCCTCAGAAGGAAAGCAATGGACAGGTGCTGGCCTTTAGACAAATTGCCTTGCTGAGGATATTACACAGTGTAAGGGAGTGGTATATGGGTCCCCACCTAGAGAGAGGTGACAGCTGGCAATCTGAGACCTGATGTGGCACTCCTGGAGGGGGCCCTGGAGCAGGGCGTTACAGATGATATTACCCCAGAACTGTGACAGATGGCCCCCTGGTCATTCTGTCAATTAACCCAGTGGGATATATACAACCTGCTGATTTTACTTGGCAAAAAGGGTGAGATCACAAAGACAAATCAGGTTTCAGAGTAATAGCCGTGTTAGTCTGTATCCGCAAAAAGAACAGGAGTACTTGTGGCACCTTAGAGACTAACAAATTTATTGTAGCATAAGCTTTCGTGGGCTACAGCTCACTTCATTGGATGCATGTAGTGGAAAATACAGAAGGAAGATATATATATACACACATGAAACAATGGGTGTTACCATACACATTATAAGGAGAGTGATCAGTTGTCAGCAGGAGAGAAAAATAAGTCTTTGAAGTGGTAATGAAAATGGCCCATTTCCAGCACTTGACAAGGAGATATAAGGAACTTGAAGTTTTAAAACAGACTCCAACGAGAGACTGCTGAATTGGAATTAATTTGCAAATTGGACACCATCAAATTAGGTTTGAATAAAGACTGGGAGTGGATGGGCCATTACACAAAGTAAAACTATTTCCCCATGCTTATCTCCCCCCCCCCCCCGCCCCCCCCGCCAGTTCCTTATATCTCCTTGTCAAGTGCTGGAAATGGGCCATTTTCATTACCACTTCAAAGACTTATTTTTCTCTCCTGCTGACAACTGATCACTCTCCTTATAATGTGTATGGTAACACCCATTGTTTCATGTGTGTATATATATATCTTCCTTCTGTATTTTCCACTACATGCATCCGATGAAGTGAGCTGTAGCCCACGAAAGCTTATGCTACAATAAATTTGAAAGACAAATCAGTGAGTCTATACGAATTTTAAAGGCTAAGCTATTGATGGGGAGGAGGTCCTTGTGCAAGGCCAAATTAATTTAGCATCTCATGAAGGGGGACACCTAGATCTCACTGAAATTACTACTACTGTATTATGTCTAGAGTAATACATGCACTCCCTGTCTGTGCAGGAAGGCTGCTGTCACTGCCAGACATTTTGTGAACACTCACAACACTGATGCTAGCCCAAAAGACAATATACACAATTAATAGTGCAGTTCTCTTATTACAAATCTGTTTAAGTTTATGCCAGTCTAGTGCAGTCAGGAGGCTCCTGAGCAGCCCCTCATTTGGGTAAAATCTGGGTGTCTGACCTAGTTCTGCAGAGAAACAATTAAAAAGAACCCATGTAACACCACTTTTTTGAACCTAAGGCTCTGCTAACCACCTCTCTTCTGCTCCTTCAATTTCCTGGTCACCTACCTACTTTTTATTTGTCCCCCACTTTCCCATGTCTGAGTCTCTCGAAATACTCTCTTGCCCTGCTTTCTTTCTCCCAATATCATGTCTCCTCCCCCTCATGCTCTCTATACACTCTCCCTCTTAGGTTCTATCACGTGCAAAACAGGAGGAGCCAGAAGCAAACATCCTGGAAACAATGACAGATGGCAGCAATCTTTACTAAAGTTAAATGTTTACAAGTAGGGTGACCAGATAGCAAATGTGAAAAATTGGGACGGGGGTGGGGGGTAATAGGAGCCTATATAAGAAAAAGACCCAAAAATCGGGACCGTCCCTATAAAATCGGGACATCTGGTCACCCTATTTATAAGGCAGTTGCTCCTGAAATTATGAAGTATTTTAAACAAAATCTGAAATCACAAGATTGGTGATAAAACCACAAGAACTAGCTACTCTGCCTCTACAACTACATGAGAAGAAGGCGGGGGCAAGGCTTCTTAGGCTGCTTGGGGAGAGGAAGGAGCTTGCTGTGTGATAGCAAAAGCCAGAACTTGTCTCCATGGGCAGATGGTAAGACTTGCAATATAACAGGAACAGCAGGACTTGTCTCCAGGGCGAGGGTACAGAGCTCGCAATGTAACAGACAGGGTGGGGTTTGTATCCAAGGGGAAGGGGACAGGCGTGTCATATAACAGGATGGAGACTCTCCCAGACTGAGAGGAGGAGGGGTTTGCTATGTAACAGACAGAGGGCGGGGCTCATCTCCATGGGGCCAAAGTTTATTATGTAACAGGTGGAGGAGTGGATGTCTCACCACAAGGAGAAAAGCTTTCTATGTGACAGGGAGTGTGGTGAGAGAAGGCACCTGCAACCTGCAGAACCCAGGAAAGAAGATGACACCGCTGCTGTCCTGCCTCCTACTGCTTCTTATTCCACATGTGCTTGCTCAGCACCTTGGAGTCATCAGAGTCATTCCAGAGAAGGGAGGGGATTATTGCTTCCTCTTCCCTTCTCACTGGGTGCAATCACTGCAGGATAAGAGTGGCAAAACCAAATGGATTCAGCCACATCAGGACCTAACTTACTCAACCTTGTGTTGTCTTCCTTCCTCCTTTGGCGAGGAGGATTGTGATGGTGGGGGACTCAGCACTAGAATCGCCTCAGTGAGGAAGGGTAACTGCAACTTCTTTGAGAACGGCAGACTCCAGAGAATAAATGGAACACAAGTGCTATTAATCCTTGGTGGAGATGCCCCAATATCCCTCACAGGAGGCAGTGGATTGGGCCACAACTGGGGTCACTGTGAGGAGAGCATTACTCCTGTAAATCTGCTCAGTGACATGGACATAATCTATTTATTCTTCAAACACTTGGGCAGGCTCTTGAGATACAATATGGGGATCATGTTCATCCTTGCCGTAGGCACAGTCACCACTGGAGGCTACTGGGCAGGAAACATAGAGAAGAAAAGGCAGCAATACATGAAGTGCAGATGCAAAAATGAAGAAGATTTTGATGATGTAACAATTGACCCTGATGTCCTCTTTATCTGTGGAAGTGTAGTAATGTCCTCCTTCATGCTGCTTGCTTTCTACTGCTTCTACGATAACTTAGTGAATATAATGATAGGATTTTTTAGCCTATATGCATCCATTGGGCTTTACAGTTGTTTGTCTCCCTCTGTGAACAAACTCCCATTTGGAGAATACAAACTCCATTTACCATATTTTCACAATGGTCCACAAGTTAGGACATTGTTCCTGGCAGGATTTTCTGTCTCCATCACTATCACATGGATGATCTTCAGAAATGAGGATCAGTGGGCCTGGGTCCTGCAAGACTTTTTAGGAATCTCTATCTGCCTTTATGTTCTAAAAACAATCCGCATGCCTACCTTGAAGAACTGCAGTTTGTTTCTAGCTGCTCTTTTGGTCTATGATGTGTTTTTCGTATTTATCACTCCTTTTCTAACCAAGTCTGGGGAGAGCATAATGGAAGTGGCAGCTCTCGGACCATCTGACTCTGTCAGTCATGAAAAGATCCCTTTTTTGTTGAAGGTTCCAATATTATCCTCTGCATCAACCTTTAATGACAGCCCCTTTACTATCCTTGGCCTTGGTGACATTGTAATTCCTGGTTTCCTGATAGCCTACTGCCACAGATTTGATGTTCAAGTGCACTCCTCCAGAGTCTATTTTGTAGCTTCTACCATAGCTTATAGCTATGGCCTCCTGGTGACCTTTGTAGTGTCAGCATTAATGCAAAAGGGTCAGCCAGCTCTCCTCTACTTGGTGCCCTTTACGCTTACCACTAGCCTGGTTGTTGCTCTTCTGCGCAAAGAACTCACAATTTTTTGGACAGGCAGTGGTTTTACAGAGGACTTATATTGTCCTTCCTCAGGGATCAGCTATCCAGATACCCCAAGAGATTCAAATACACAAGTGTGTCAACAAGAAAGGGAAGAAAAACTGATCAATTTCACATTCAATGAAGAACAGCTAGATAACTCCATTGTAGTGACAGAAGAATTGACTGATTTCAACATATACGTTGAACAGAACTCAGACTCCATGCTATGTAAAGAAGAACCAATCAATCAACATGATGGTGAGCATAAGGGAGAGATTCTCAAAGCAGAGAAGAATGAGTCAGACTCTATGATAGAGGAAAAAGCTCCAGAAACATACCCAGAAAACCTTGACATGTAATTATGATGCTGGTTTTGCAATCACTGAAGAGTCTACCTCGAAAATGGATCAAAAATGCAAGAACATTCAATCTCAGTGTAGTAATAAACCTATAACATGTAAATCATCTTTGTAAAATGCAGTGCTTTAACGTGTTCTGATATGTGCATGGGACAATTTTGACTAGACATCTGTACCATTTTGTTGTTATGCTAGAAAGGTACAAAGATTTTTTTCAAGTCATTTTATTAATGTTATTTTAAAAAGAAAAGGATAACCACTTTTACATAACTAATTCTAGGTAATAATGATGTCAACATAAATGAACACACTGAAATAAAGAACTCGTACAACAATATAATTGATGTATAACAATTAAAACAGGAGTCAATTAATGAAATGATAAAAACACAACTATAAAGTAAAAACAAAAGGAAACTAGGCTACCCAGGATAATACAAAAGAGCTTAGGATACAATGTGAAAGATTTTCTTCAAGGTCTAGAAGTTTTCATACTGCCACGAACGACCCAGTCCTTTGTTTTCCATGTAAGAGTTCAGTATTCAAATCCCAGACTCATCTCTCCCCATCCAAATGTTACCCCAATATAAAATATCTGAAGATCCATTTTAGTAAACTGGAAGTCTAAACTTTCAGGGAAGGTTCAGCTGAATATTTTATTTATATTTAGGCATTTCAATTATGACTATCACCATAGTAACTGTGCCTTACAAACATTAATGAAAATATGCTCTACCTGAGGTTATGGGCTTCATGAATAATCAATGGATGAGGTTCTGTATCCTGTATTATGCAGGTCAGACTAAATGGTCATAATGGCCCTAAAATCTATGAATAATCCATATTCCATTTTATAGGTGGGGAAAATGGAGGCCTTGAATAATTTTCCCAAGATCATACAGAGAATCCAGCTGTCCATACTCCCAGTTTCTGTGCCTTAACCATAAAATCATCCATCCTCCCAGCACAAAGGGGATAGAGCAGAAAAGTGAATTTGGCCTGATGCACTGAAAAAACCCTCTCTCCTCAAGCTACAGATACTGCAGAACTCTGCATGTATCTTCCCCAAGAAAGCCTGGGAAGCATCCAGATGTGACAGATACTGCTACCTGAAAGATTATACAACGTCATTGTTCACCAAACAGGTACTTAATAAAAGTTTTGTGAATAAACAAAGGATTGTACAAGTCTGCACAATTTTAAGCCAAGGAACTAGCTGCTAAAACAAGACACTAAATCAAGTATGTTATTTTATTATTTTCCCATAGTACAACATTTGCATTTGTAACACCTAGGAGTAAATGTAGAACAACTCTGATTGGAAGAAGGGATGGTAACAGATATAATCGTAGTATAAACTCTTTTAATTTTCACAGTACTCCATGATCAGGTTCCTCCACCACAAAAACAAGCACAGTTGATGCTAATTTTTCCTCCTGTGAGCAATTACAGGCCTGTCGCATCTTAGGCGCATTTAACATGCGCGATTTCAGCTTTAGGCGGTCGGCAAAGACCAAAAAAAACCCCCAAAAAAGAGAAAAATAACAATTTAAATACAGTTTCTGTAGTGCGGGCGATTCCACCCGCCATTACACTCAATGTAATTTTGACTATACGCGATTTTCGCTTTAGGCGCTGACTGCGGAACGTAACCCCAGCGTAAGATGAGACAGACCTGTATCAGCATAGTCTCTAAAAACTGAAATACACCATGGAGACTACCATCCCATGTCTACACTCAGAAAACCAAGCTTGTATGAAAGTGTGTTAGCTAACATCTTTTAAGTAACATACTGTGTTAAACAACTTAGCACTCAGTGTAGTCAGGAACAAGCTATGTTTAGAAATGTGGGTTGACCCATACGCTGGGTTAAACACAACCGGCTAACACCTCTTTAAATACAACAATTGTCCTTGTCCAAACTAAGAGAAAAATCTTGTTAGTTAAAGCATGTTAGAAAACATGTTAGTTAATACATTTTCTAACATGGCACATTTTCCTACTGTAGACTAGGACTTAGAGGTAGTTAAACTGCCACAACCAATACTTTGTTTCATGATTAAACAAACACCTCTATTCTCCACTGTTGTCAGTGCAGCATCTTTCACCAGCACTAAATTTATTGTTTTAAAAACAAAGAACCAGAATGAGATTCAGCATATAATCCCCCAAACAGTCAGCAGACAGCAATAATTTTCAGCCACTGCTGACAGAGGCAAGTTTTATACCTGTGAGTT
Source organism: Platysternon megacephalum (assembly GCA_003942145.1). Lineage (NCBI taxonomy): Eukaryota > Metazoa > Chordata > Testudines > Platysternidae > Platysternon > Platysternon megacephalum. The sequence continues at coordinate 3,558,300 of QXTE01000145.1, forward strand.
AGAGGTAAAAAGCTGAATCAATTCTGAGAACACTGTCCCATATATCCAACCTATATTTCAAGATACCATGCAGGCTATATAAAGGTGAGGTGATGGCCTTCCAATCCAAAACTGGATATAGTAGCAGTTTTTCCCAGCAATCCCCATGCAGGAGGGGACAGAGAGAAGTCTAAATGTAGCCCTGATATAGAACAGGCATAATTCACAATGACTTCCGTGGGAACTGTACTTGTGAAATGAGTTTGGTCCAGTGTGCCTCAATCTTAGCCTATTGTTGTAGCAGGATTATGGCTCCCTACACAAAAGATACCTCAGAAAACTGTCAAGGGTTTCTGCATTCAGGTACCTGTGTCCATTGGGGAACAAGTGGCAGCTGAGAAAAATTCTCTTTTGAGAGAGGTGGAACATCTTGAAACAAGGTATTTGTAAGCACTAGCGTCTAATGACTAGATAACTAGGGTTGAGGTGACTACTTGTGTAAGAAGGTTCAACTCTGTTGACAATTAAGTTGAAAAAGCCTTGATAAAAAGAGCAAACTGGAGAAGGCACAGGCTGCTTCAAAGTCCTGGTAAAGGGTCTTCAGTTAGCCTAGAGATACTGTACAGTAATCAGCTTTAGATGAAGATTCCATGATCCCTGTAGAGTTGGGTAACACAGCCCATCCTACTTATTATATTAGCTCAAAAAATCCTGTGAAGCCAACAACTTCAAACCTTCCAATTGTGCAGCTTTCATTTGATAGACTACTTATTTCCACACTTCCTTATGGTTTCCTTACCTCCTGTCCTGAAAGGTAATATGCTGCTAGAAGACCACCAATGAAGCGAATATTGACTTCAAAAACGGACACCTCTGAATTCTGGGAAGAGAGAAAAAAGTAAATGTTTAAAAAGCTTCTCTATACAACAATCAAGGTATCAGAAGAAACTGTTATCATTAGGGTAGGCATAGATACAAATCCAAATGCACACAAGGACTTGTAGTTTGCCAATATTTGGATTCACAAGGACAACACGCTGGTAAATCTTCATGACAACAACCACCACAGCCTGTCTGCAACTCCCTCCTCCTGGCCAGAATCCCTCTCCCATATTCCTTCAAAAGTGCCAGCATCCACAACTACAGCCCACCCACACTGTCCTATGTGCCTCCTCCCACTCTTTTCCCTTGAGCCTCCATAATTCATTTTCAGTATCTGTAGGATAATGACAACCACGAATAGGTACTTGACAGCCCCCTAAAAATGGAATTGTCCCATCTCACTTCAGGGTTCCAAATACAATGTATAATTTTTAGACCTAAATTATGGGAGAAAATCCTTGCCATTCATCCACTCACCCTTGTTTTCTGTGAGAGAGTTGCACAGAAACATATGACAAACTGGGAATTCTGGGACAATGTTAGCTGATTACAAAAATCTTATCACTTCAGTATTAATGAAATTCTCATAATGTACCACAATGTTAAAATATATACCTAATGCATATTACATTTAAGTTTAAAAAAAATCCACAATGAAAATATATTTGACCCAGAAGTTAAGATTTTTCTTAAGGTAATTAAGCCGAAGGTCTGGAATGTAGGCCATGCTCATTCTTGCTGTCCTAAATCATGAAATATCTCATTCTCCCTGCCTCCTATTGTTATTTTATGGGCACCAGCACAGAAGTAGGCAAAGGAGAACGCACACCTCACTGAACTCCCCCATGCAAGAAAAATACTGAAGAAAAAAAAAACCTGACATGGTAAAAGGTGTCAAAAGACAGCCAGATAAGCTCAGGATTGGAGGGTAGCAGGAAAATGGCCACATCTGTAGATTTATGTAGCATAAAAAGACATTTGTGACATCTTCACAAATAGCTGTTTAGATCCCCTCCCCCGCAAATCCCTACATTAAAATGGAGTAAGGGTTGAGAGTACATATCAGTAACATAAAGGTAAAAACTTATAGGAACTTGCAATAATCCCCCAAACAATTCTATCCATGCAATAACCATACAATTATAATTAGTGAATAATAGTATTTGAATTCCAGCATTAAACTGATCTTTAAAGACACTTTAATGGACACCATGTTGTTGTCACAAAGTAGAATTAAGGCTGCTTGGGTGCTCTAACTGTGCATTTCCATAATTTAACACATCTGGATATCTTTTAAGCTTAACTTTCTGAACTTCCTGATTTAGGGATAATTGATTTAGGGATAATTACAACCCTCCGGCAGTTTTTTTAACTTTGTATTACTGATATGCACACTCAACCTTAACTCCTTATTAATTTAGTTTCTGTCTGAGAATTTCCTAGATTTTTAAAATTATTAAAAATTGAATACATGAACACTGAATAAAGGTATGCCTACACTGCAAAACAGGTTATGTTTTTAATTTGGGTTAGCTAACATGGGGAGCTAACTTGAGTTAAAATAGCAGTGAAGACACAGTATCTCGGCTTTTAACTTCCGTTTGCAGCTCAAATTCAAACCTATCTCCCACATTCTCCTACTCAATCCTTCAGTCCACTAGCTAGGTAAGCTTGGGACTTTATATCCTGTCCCAGAATCTTTAATTGACATTCATCTCTTCTCCAAAAAAGCCTCTAGAATGTGTATCATATGAGTTCTCCTGGCATTTAGCATGTGGCCAGCATAATATCTCACTGTATTTCCCCATCCAGATTTGCATTTCATATACTGCATGTACTACTGTACCACATTATCAAATATCAGAGGGGTAGCTGTGTTAGTCTATATCCGCAAAAACAACAAGGAGTCTGGTGTCACCTTAAAGACTAACAGATTTATTTGGGCATAAGCTTTCATGGGTAAAAAACCCACTTCTTCAGATGCATGGAGTGAAAATTACAGATACAGGCATATGAAGAAAAGACATATACTGCACATGAAGAGAAGACAGTTACCTTACAAGTGGAGAACCAGTGTTGACAAGGCCAATTCAGTCAGGGTGGATGTGGTGCACTACCAGTAATTGATGAGGAGGGGTCAATACCAAGAGGGGAGAAATTGCTTTTGTAGTGAGCCAGCCACTCCCAGTCCCTATTCACTAGCCCCTGGCTTAGCCAGTCCCGGTCCTTATTAGCCCATCAGAAGAGTCTGTCCTATCTCGGGGACTCTCTTTCTGCCCCACCACCCCCACGCACATGATACAGTTCTGCAGTGATCTGGAAGCCTACTTTCGCCGTCTCCGACTCAAGGAATATTTTGAACACACCACAGAACAGAGCACTGACCCACAGGAACCCTCCTACCAACACTACAAGAAGAAGAATTCTGCGTGGATTCCTCCTGACGGTCAATATGACAGACTGGATTTCTACATAGAGTGCTTCCGCAGACGTGCACAGGCTGAAATTGTGAACAAACAGCATCACTTGCCCCATAACCTCAGCCGTAGAGAAGGCAACGCCATCCACAGCCTCAGAAACAACTCTGACATTATAATCAAAGGGGCTGACAAAGGAGGTGCTGTAGTCATCATGAACAGATTGGATTATGGCTGCCAGGCAACTCTCCAACACCACATTCTACAGGCCACTATCCTCAGATCCCACTGAGGGGTACCAAAAGAAACTACATCATCTGCTCAAGAAACTCCTTGCTATAGCACGGGAACAAATCTATACAGATGCACCCCTAGAGCCCCGACCAGGGGTATTCTATCTGCTACCAAAGATCCATAAACCTGGGAATCCTGGACGCCCCATCATCTCAGGCATTGGCACTCTTACAGCAGGATTATCTGGCTATTTGGACTCTCTCCTCAGATCCTATGCTACCAGCACTCCTAGCTACCTTTGAGACACCACCGACTTCCTGAGGAAACTACAATGCATTGGTGATCTTCCTGAAAACACCATCCTGGCCACCATGGATGTAGAAGCTCTTTACACCAATATTCCACACGAAGATGGACTACAAGCTGTCAGGAACAGTATCCCTGATGAGGCCACGGCACACCTGGGGGCTGAGGTTTGTGACTTTGTCCTCACCCACAACCATTTCAGATTTGGGAACAACTTATATCTTCAAGTCAGCGGCACTGCTATGGGTACCCCATGGCCCCGAACTATGCCAACATTTTACAGCTGACTTAGAACAACAGTTCTTCAGCTCTCGTCCCCTAGCGCCCCTCCTCTACTTGCGCTACATTGATGACATCTTCATCATATGGAGCCATGGGAAGGAGGCCCTTGAAGAATTCCACCTGGATTTCAACAATTTCCACCCCACCATCAAACTCAGCCTGGACCAGTCCACACAAGAGAGTCACTTCCTGGACACTACAGTGCAAATAAGTGATGGTCACATAAACACCACCCTATTCCAGAAACCTACCGACCGCTATACTTACCTACATGCCTTCAGCTTCCATCCAGGACACATCACACGATCCATTGTCTACAGCCAAGCCCTAAGATACAACCGCATTTGCTCCAATCCCTCAGACAGAGACAAACACCTACAAGATCTTTATCAAGCTTTCTTAAAACTACAATACCCATCTGGGAAAGTGAGGAAACAGATTGACAGAGCGAGACAGGTACCAGAAGTCACCTACTACAGGATAGGCCCAACAAGGAAAATAACAGAACACCACTGGCCATCACATACAGCCCCCAGTTAAAACCTCTCCAACACATCATCAATGATCTACAACCTATCCTGTAAAATGATCTCTCACTCTCACAGACCTCGGGAGGCAGGCCAGTCCTCGCTTACAGACAGCCCCCCAACCTGAAGCAAATACTCACCGGCAACTACAAACCACACCACAGAAACACTAACCCAGGAACCAATCCCTGTAACAAACCCCATTGCCTACTCTGTCCCCATATCTACTCTAGCAACACCATCATAGGACCCAACCACATCAGCCACACCATCAGGGGCTCATTCACCTGCACATCTACTAATGTGATATATGCCATCATGTGCCAGCAATGCCCCTCTGCCATGTACATTGGCCAAACTGGACAGTCTCTATGTAAAAGAATAAATGGACACAAATCAGACATTGGGAATGGTAACATACAAAAGCCAGTAGGAGAACACTTCAATCTCCCTGGACATTCAATAACAGATTTAAAAATAGCCATCCTTCAAAAAAAAAACTTCAAAAACAGACTTCAAAGAGAAACTGCAGAGCTACAATTCATTTGCAAACTTAACACCATTAATTTGGGCTTGAATAGGGACTGGGAGTGGCTGGCTCACTACAAAAGCAATTTCCCCCCTCTTGGTATTGACACCTCCTCATCAATTATTGGGAGTGGACCACATCTACCCTTACTGAATTGGCCTTGTCAACACTGGTTCTCCACTTGTAAGGTAACTCCCTTCTCTTCATGTGCCAGTATATGTATGCCTGTATCTGTAATTTTCACTCCATGCATCTGAAGAAGTGGGTTTTTTACCCACAAAAGCTTATGCCCAAATAAATCTGTTAGTCTTTAAGGTGCCACTGGACTCCTCGTTGTTTTTGTGGATATTATCAAATATTCGTAACTTTCGTATTTTACAACTAAATTTGTTCAAGCTTTCACACTCACACGCTACTCATATGGAATACTTTAAAGTTTTGTTCACGTATCATTTATGTTTAAAAGTCCAGCTGAGTTTGAAATATCCACTTCCTGAAAACATGAACACTCTATTTTAGAACCAGAAATATATTTCTTTTCATATGTGGAAAAATATGCTGTCTTGCTGACATTTTTCTTGCAGGTTTCTTTCCATTTCATGCCAATCTCTACAACCAAGTTATGAACTGTGTTAACAGGAATTTATAGTGAAACCAAACTTTATGCACTAGCAGAATACAAATGTGGCCTGAACTTTAATAAAAAAAACAAACTTTACTTTATACTTCTTTCTACCTACTTTGTACAGTCTAAGGAAACAATCTTACAAACACAGATGCACATAAGTATCTTTACTTATATAAGAAGTCTCACTGGCCCTATGAAACGTGACTTCTTATATGGGAAGTTAAATAAATTCCCAAAAGTGTAAGATTTTTCATCATAAATCCTAAATTTAAATCATATTTAAACCATAAAACAGACTGGCTTAATTTAGAAAGGAACTAGGTTGTAATGTAATCCATTCTGCATGGCAGTACAGGGGTTCTCAGACTTTTGTACTGGTGACCCCTTTCACACAGCAGGCCTCTGAGTGTGACCCCCCTTATACATTAAAAACACTTTTTAATATATTGAACACCATTATAAACGCTGGAGGCAAAGCGAGGTTTCGGGTGGAGGCTGACAGCTCGTGACCCCCCATGTAATAACCTCGTGACCCCCTGAGGGTCCCGACCCCCAGTTTGAGAGCCCCTGGACTAGATTATGCCTACAGCATCTCTGCTACTGTATATGGGTCTCTAGTTTCAGATAATATAATTATCTGACACCATCTGAGGAAAGAATGACTGTTTGCATGTTATAGAAAATAGTGCCCTCAGAGTATGCCTTAAAAAAGAGGAGAAATAATCATATGCCCAACATTAATTGCAGCCCAGTATTATATTTTTTATATTACTATGCTGATGTGCTTGCTTTTTGGAAACACAGGACAAAGATTCTGTCAGATACTGCAATATACCCCACCAGCTAAAAGAGGATAAGAGAGCTCTAAAGATAAAAGGATCATTTTGGTTTAATGCTTAAAAAAAACAACAACAACCCTTATGCGATGACTACTATGTGTGTTACCTTCCTGCTTCAGGCTCCTGTTTTGTTTCCTGATTCCTGCTCCCTTAACTCAGTGCTCCTGTTCAAGGCTCCCTGTGTGTGAATCATAGAATATCAGGGTTGGAAGGGATCTCAGGAAGTCATATAGTCCAAGCCCCTGCTCAAAGCAGGACCAAAAATCATCCCAGCCAGGGCTTTGTCAAGCCTGACCTTAAAAACCTCTAAGGAAGGAGATTCCACCACCTCCCTAGGTAACCCATTCCAGTGCTTCACCACCCTCCTAGTGAAAAAGTTTTTCCTAATATCCAACCTAAACCTCCCCCACTGCAACTTGAGACCATTACTCCTTGTTCTGTCATCTGCTACCATTGAGAACAGTCTAGATCAGGGGTCGGCAACCTTTCAGAAGTGGTGTGCCGAGTCTTCATTTATTCACTCTAATTTAAGGTTTCGCGTGCCAGTAATACATTTTAACGTTTTTAGAAGGGCTCTTTCTATAAGTCTATAATATATAACTAAACTATTGTTGTATGTAAAGTAAAGAAGGTTTTTAAAATGTTTAAGAAGCTTCATTTAAAATTAAATTAAAATGCAGAGCCCCCCAGACCGGTGGCCAGGACCTGGGCAGTGTGAGTGCCACTGAAAATCAGCTCGCGTGCCGCCTTCGGCACACGTGCCATAGGTTGCCTACCCCTGGTCTAGATCCATCCTCTTTGGAACCCCCTTTCAGGTAGTTGAAAGCAGCTATCAAATCCCCCCTCATTCTTCTCTTCTGCAGACTAAACAATACCAGTTCCCTCAGCCTCTCCTCATAAGTCATGTGTTCCAACCCCCTAATCATTTTTGTTGCCCTCCGCTGGACTCTTCCAATTTGTCCACATCCTTCTTGTAGTGTGGGGCCCAAAACTGGACACAGTACTCCAGATGAGGCCTCACCAATGTCAAATAGAGAGGAATGATCACGTCCCTCGATCTGCTGGCAATGCCCCTACTTATACAGCCCAAAATGCCGTTAGCCTTCTTGGCAACAAGGGCACACTGTTGACTCATATCCAGCTTCTCGTCCACCGTAACTCCTAGGTCCTTTTCTGCAGAACTGCTGCCTAGCCACTCGGTCCCTAGTCTGTAGCAGTGCATGGGATTCTTACGTTTTAAGTGCAGGACTCTGCACTTGTCCTTGTTGATCCTCATCAGGTTTCTTTTGGCCCAATCCTCTAATTTGTCTAGGTCCCTCTATATCCTATCCCTACCCTCCAGCATATCTACCACTCCTCCCAGTTTAGTGTCATCTGCAAACTTGCTGAGAGTGCAGTCCACGCCATCCTCCAGATCATTAATGAAGATATTGAACAAAACCGGCCCCAGGACTGACCCTTGGGGCACTCTGCTTGATACCGGCTGCCAACTAGACATGGAGCCATTGATCATTACCCGTTGAGGCCAATGATCTAGCCAGCTTTCTATCCACCTTATAGTTCATTCATCCAGCCCATACTTCTTTAACTTGCCGGCAAGAATACTGTGGGAGACCGTATCAAAAGCTTTGCTAAAGTCGAGGAATGATCACGTCCCTCGATCTGCTGGCAATGCCCCTACTTATACACCCCAAAATGCCGTTAGCCTTCTTGACAACAAGGCACACTGTCGACTCATATCCAGCTTCTCGTCCACTGTAACCCCTCGGTCTTTTTCTGCAGAACTACTGCCTAGCCATTCGGTCCCTAGTCTGTGTGTGTGTAGCTATTCAGGGCCCGCTGCTACATATCTGCTGTTGTACTGTTTATCATGTTCTTCGGTTCAGACTGTTAATGACCTAACCAGTTCATGGTCATTACATGTTTTGTTTGACAATCTACCTGTGTCATCAGCAAGTTTGCAGATGACACTAAGCTAGGGGGAGAGGTAGATACGCTGTAGGGTAGGGATAGGGTCCAGCGTGACCTAGACAAATTGGAGGATTGGGCCAAAAGAAATCTGATGAGGTTCAACAAGGACAAGTGCAGAGTCCTGCACTTAGGAAGGAGGAATCCCATGCATTGCTACAGGCTGGGGACCGACTGGCTAAGCAGCAGTTCTGCAGAAAAGGACCTGGGGATTACAGTGGACAAGAAGCTGGACATGAGTCAGCAGTGTGCTCTCGTTGCCAAGAAGGCCAACGGCATATTGGGCTCTATTAGTAGGAGCATTGCCAGCAGATTGAGGGAAGTGATTCTTCCCCTCTTTCCGGCACTGGTGAGGCCACACCTGGAGTACTGTGTCCAGTTTTGGTCCCCGCCACTACAGAAGGGATGTGGACAAATTGGAGAGAGTCCAGCGGAGGGAAACAAAAATGATTAGGGGGCTGGGGCATATGACTTACGAGGAGAGGCTGAGGGAACTGGGGTTATTTAGTCTGCAAAAGAGAAGAGTGAGGGGGGATTTGATAGCAGCCTTCAACTACCTGAGGGGGGTTTCCAAAGAGGATGGAGCTAGGCTGTTCTGTGGTGGTAGATGACAGAACAAGAAGCAATGGTCTCAAGTTGCAGTGGGGGAGGTCTAGGTTGGATATTAGAAAACACTATTTCACTAGGAGGGTGGCATTGATATTTATAATGGACTCCTGGAGCCCAAGTCTTCCTTTGATGCAACTGTGCAGTGCCTCAATGAGTATTTTGGCACCAGAGATTCTGTTCTGTTAAGGAGGAAAATGTTTTTTAAGCTTGCCAGCAGCCCAACAAAATCATATTAGAGTTTGCATGTCATCTGTGGAGGATAGCCCAGGAATGTGAATTTGGGGACATTATAATGATCATGCTCAGGGATATTTATGTGACTGGTATAGCCAATGACCACCTGGGTGAACGGTTCCTGGCTGAAGATGCTAGATTGCTGACTTCTGTTGCCACGGTTGCTGAGGCTACGTCCAGACTACCCGCCCGGATCGGCGGGTAGAAATCGATATAGCGGGGGTCGATGTAGCGCGTCTCGTCTGGACGCGATACATCGATCCCCGAACGCGCTCCCATCAACTCCGGAACTCCAGCAGGGCGAGCGGAGTTAGCGGAGTCGACGGGGGAGCTGCGGCCGTCGATCCCGCGCTGCGAGGACGCGAGGTAAGCGCAGGTAATTCGAAATAGGATACTTTGACTTCAGCTACGCTATTCTCGTAGCTGAAGTCGCGTATCTTATTTCGATCCCCGCCCCTAGTGTGGACCAGCCCTAAGAGTGAGGCATTTGAGAGGGCTTGGGCTGAGAGAGGTGCTACATCTCAAAAAGCTGCTACTTTTGTGTCTATGCTTAAACTGTCAGTTGCTCCTCGTTACGTCGCCTAGTCGTACAACACTACTTACAGTTGCTCCATTGCCCCAGCACTGAAAGTTGCCAGTTTCTGTTTCTTGAGTGGTAGTATGGGTCACTTGGCCAATTTCCCTGCCTGGCCAGTTAGAACTGCTATGTGCTGGGCTTGTGGGAAGGAAGGACACTTTAATTTAGCATTCTGGACACACTGGTTCATGAAGACAGGAGTCCTGAAGTGCATACGGTGAACGTGGAGCTGTACAAGACCACCTTTACCAGGGTCCCTGATGTTTCCTTTAGCATAAACTTCTCATGTGGCAAAGCCCTGGAGCTAGTATCCCATACAGTAGAAATTAACAGTACACTAATGAAGTGCATGATTGATATGGGTGTGAAGTTAATATTCTCTCCTCTGGGTTAGTTCACAATCTGGACATTTGCCTGACTACAGACAGTGGTTATAAAAGCTTGGAATTTTTATGCCTTGCAGACAGTGGGTAAAGCTGTATGCTCTGTGCTCTACAAAGCTATAATAAAGTTGACTACAAGTTTTATATTGTTAAAGGTACAGCTGCAAATGCTGTTCCATTATTGTCCTACAATCTGTGCTTACAGCTTGGTATTATGCAACTTGTACAGGACATCTCAGGTGAGCTTATGTGGACTGGAATAGAAGGGGATACCCAAAGTATTGTCCAGAGACACCAGGATTTATTTAACAGTGATGGCATTCTGTCCACAGGAAGTGCATACTCTCTGCAGTTGGATTTGAACACCAAGTCCTTCGCATGACCTGCATGTCATGTACCTCCAGAGCAAAATCTGAGCAGAACTGCACATGAAAGATAATGATATCATTCAGGAGGTGGAAGGACCTATGGATTGGAGCTCACCCCAGTGAACATACACATGAAGAATAGTGATATTTAACTGTGCACAGATTATAGGGCACTTAATAAATGTGAAATGTGAGCAGTTTCAATTGCAAACCTTCAAAGAGATGACTTGCCCAGTAAGTGGATCCTGGATTTTTTCTATGTTGGACTATTGATCTGGTTATTGGCAAACATCTTTGGCTGAAATTTTGCAGCTGTCATTGACTTTCAGCCGCCATTTGGGGAGGTTCTGCTATCAACAACTCCCTTTTTCCTTAGTCTCTGCTCCTGAAGTATTTCAGAGAGTGGTCTCTCAGCTTCTGGATAACATCCAGGGTGCATGTTGCTATTTGGATGACATTCTTGTCTTTGCTAAGACTAGGGCCATCCCTGGGAGGTGCGGGGCCTGGGACAACCCCCCCCCCCCGGCCCTGCCCCCACTCCACCCCTTCCCCCAAGCCCCTGCCCCGCCATTTCCCGCCCTGCCCCTTCCCACCTCTGCTCTGCCCCCTCCCCACCCCCATTCCACCCCTTCCCCCAAGCCCCTGCGCCGCCTCTTCCCGCCCTTGCCGACCCTTCCCACCCCTGCTCTGCCCCCTTCCCACTCCCATTCCACCCCTTCCCCCAAGCCTCCTCCCCGCCTCTTTCTGGCTTCTGCCTCCTCCGCCAGGAGCCGGTGGGGCAGAGCAGAGTGGAGCGGGGCGGGCTGGGGCCAGGTCACTCACTGCTGCCAGCGCCAGGCCCCCCGTTAATCCCCCAGGCTGCCCTGGATCCCATGTCCTGAAGCGCGGGACCCCCCAAAGCGTGGGGCCTGGTGCAGTTGCCCCGGTCCATCCTATGGACAGGACGGCTCTGGCTAAGACTCTTCCTGAGCACAGTGTTATTCTGTATCAGGTGCTAACCTGACTCCAACAGGATGGCATAAAGTTGAATGTGGCCAAGTGCCGTTTTGCAAAAGCTGCTGTAGTTTGTAGGGCATTCTCTGTGGGCTGATGATGTGAAACAAATGCCTGAAGGACTACAAACTGTTGCTTCACTACCATTATCCACTGATTGTAGCAGTTTATGTTCATTCCTTGGCCTAGTTCAATATATAGGATGCCGTGTTCCACCCCATTTTAGTACCTTTGCCACACCGCTGTGGGATTTAACCACAGGCCAGGGCCAGTTGGTTCAGACTAAAGAAACAAAGCCCTTTGTTGGATCCAATCCCATGCTTATTTTAATATATGGAAGCCGCAGTAATTCAGACTGATATAATGCAATTGGGGTCTGGATGCAGTTCTGCTCCAGGAGGGCTGGCTGGCTCCATTTGTGTCCTGTACTCTGACACTGATGGAAGGAAAATATTCCCAGATTGAGCTAGAGTTCTTGGGAATAGTTTTTGCTATTGTACACTTCAAGGTCTACTTAGTGGGAAAATATTTCACCTTAGAAACTGATCATTTGCCCATTTACTTGCTGAGTGCAAAGCTGCAGTAGTGGATTATTCAATTGCACCAATATGACTTTGATTTGCTACATAGCAAAGGAAGATGTAATTTATTTGCTGATACTTTTGAGAAATTCTGCTGGGTTAGCACCCTTACATGCAAAAAAGGCCGAGTACACCATATGCTTTTTACTGAAAGATATGCCAATTGACTTGGGGGGACTTAAAGATGCTGAACTGTGCAAGGTGATATGAGCTGTACAAGCAGATTGGATGGACCCAGTCTTTAAGAAAACTTTTTGTCTACATTCTATAAAATTTGTTCAGCACTCACAGGAAACACCTGTGCTACTCAACATATCTTATGCAGAGGAGCCTAGTTGATCGTTCCAGGATCGTTGTGACAAGAAATCCTAGATGTGGCTCATGAAGGACATTTGGGATTTACAAAGATGAAAAAACTTCTGCATAGTCATGGTTGGTGGCCAAGGTTATGCACAGACCTTGAACATCATTTGAAGGCACGCTCTGCCCACAAAGTGCACACATCTGTTCCTCCGGATCCTTTGAAACCGGTAGTCACAGACAGATCATAGCAGAGAATTGCAGTGGATACTACTGGCCCCTTGATTTCACTGCATGATTACATCCCATTGACCGTTTCAGACTATTACTCATGTTATCCCTTTGCATTCATAACTTCACAAGGCACCTCAGAGGAGCTCATTTCTTGCCTAATTACTTTATTTGCTATGTTTGGCTTACCAGAGAGTCTTGTTTCAGATAACAGGATATCTTACGTACTGTCACAGGGTAGGCACACCCCATCACAGGGTGTTGGGTCACATAGGGTTAGATGGAAGGGTGGAGGTGATTCTGCAGCCGGTCAGGTCCTGAGGCTGAAAGCATAGTTAACCTTTTTGGGGCTGGTGTGGGATAGGCACACCCTGTCACACACCCTACCTCTCAAGACAGGACCCGGCGGGGGTCCATCCCCATTGTCCCGCCCCTCCAGCCCGGGAGAAAAAGTCTGCATTAGTGTGGGCCCTACCTGGGAGGTGTAACACGCTGAACTCGTAGAGTTGGAGGGCAAGGTACCATCTCATAATCCGTGAGTTCAAATCCTTCATGGTGTTGATCCATTGTAGGAGTGCATGGTCTATAATAAGATGAAAGGGGCTCCCCAGTATGTAATACCGTCAAGTCTCTATCGCCCATTTTACTGTTAGGGCATCCTTTTCGATGGTGGAGTACTTGGCTTCTCGGGGAAATAGCTTTCGGCTTAGGTACAGCACCAGGTGTTCCTCCCCCTCTTGTTCCTGCGATAGCCCGTAAGAATGGCCATACTGGGTTAGACTAAAGGTCCATCTAGCCCAGTATCCTGTCTTCTGACAGTGGCCAATGCAAGGTTCTTCAGAGGGAATGAACAGAACAGGCAATCGTCAAGTGATCCATCCCCTGTGGCCCATTCCAAGCTTCTGGCAAACCGAGGCTATGGACACCATTCCTGCCCATCCTGGCTAATAGCCATTAATGGACCTATCCTCCATGAATTTATCTAGTTCTTTTTTTAACCCTGTTATAGACTTGGCCTTCATAACATCCTCTGGAAAGGAGTTCCACAGGTTGACTGTACGTTGTGTGAAAAACAACGGCTCCTAGCCTCACTTCTGAGGCGTCTGTTTGTAAAATAAAGGGTTTTGAGAAGTCTGGGAGGAACAGGATGGGTTCGTGGGTGAGTCGATCTTTCAAGGTCCGGAAGGCCCTTTCACAATCCTCCAACCACCGGACATTCCATGGCCGGGAGTTCTTTGTGAGGTAGGAGAGGGGGGAGGCTATCGTGGCAAAGTCTGGCATGAACCATCTGTAGTTTCCAGCCAAACCCAGGAACTTCCTTACCTTTCTTTTCGTTGTAGGGGTGGGGTAGTCCTTCAGGGACTGTACCTTGTCCACCAGGGGGTGGAGTTGGCCCGCCCCCACTGTGTATCCCAAGTAGGTCACTTCTTTCTACCCGAGGGGACATTTGGTGGGGTTAGCTGTGAGTCCTGCTTCCTTCAGGGCCTGTAGGACCGCGGTGAGATGTAGGTGTTCCTCCCGACTTGTGCTGTAGACCACAATATCGTCAATATAAAATGCCGCATACTGCCGGTGTGGCTGCAACAGTTGGCCCATCAATCACTGGAATGTAGCCACGGCCCCATGTAACCCAAAGGGCATGGTGATGAAATGATATAGACCGAGTGGTGTAGGGAAGGCTGTCTTCTCCCAGGAAGTCAGGGTCAGGGGTATTTGCCATTACCCATTGGTCAAATCTAGTATTGATAGAAACTTAGCACTACCCAGCTGTTCCAGCAGTTCATCCTCCCATGGCATTGGGTAGGCATCAAAGCGGGAAATGGCATTGATCCCCCTAAAATCTACACAGACCCTCATAGTCCCATCGGGCTTTGGGACCAGGACTATGGGGCTTCTCCATTCACTCCGGGATTCTTCCACTACTCCCAAGGCTAGCATCGCCTCAAGTTCTTTTTGGACCACTTCCCACATTTTCTGGGGAAGTGGGCGATGTTGGTTGCGGACTTTTTGTCCAGGAATGGTGTCTAAGTGGTGGCTGGTAATACTTGTCCATCCTGGACAAGAAGATAAAACAGAGGTGGCCCGTAGTGAGACGGCCTCCGGGTAGCAGGTCACGTAATCAACTACCACTAGAATATACTGACACACCCTGTGAGCCATAGTCCCGTAGTCGGGGTTTGTAGCAACTCACTGCAGGGAGCTCACAGCCTCCGTCCTTCCCCGTCAGCAGCCTCCCCAGACTGAGCTGGGCTGCTACCTTTTATATGCTGCCTCCAGGCTGAGCATGCCCAGCAGGGTCAGAGGGGCGGGGCTTCCTCAGCCTGCAAAGCATAGTTAACCCTTTCAGTGCTGGTGTGGTACCCAGTCACGTGTACCAAAAGAGTTTGAAGGCTTTCTGATGAGAATTGGTACATTTCATTATAAATCTGCTGGGTATGCCAAGGACATGGGATAGTGGAAAGATTGCATGGACTCTGAAGTAACATGTAGCTTACATATTAGAGGAACACTGAGATACATCCTTGCATTAAGTCCTGCTTTACATGATATTCGGAGTATGCCTCACGAAAGTACTGGAGTAACCCCATTCTATCAGCTCTTCAGCCAACCTAGTAGGACCAAATTGTTTATAATGACAGAAGAGGATCATCCCACTCCTTCGCTGTCCTTGAAAACAACTGATGTGATTAGGAAATACACGAGTTTCAACAAGCATATCCATAAGAGACTCTAGGCATTCTATCCTGAACAGGCAGTGTATGTTAGATGGGGATCTGGAAGCATTTTGAATGCTTGTGGCATGATCTTCCGGGCTACAAGCTAAGGAGCATGCCAAATGCATTTACCACAGGGAGAACGCACTGTTCACCAGCAAGGTATACTGCTTACTGAAAGAGGAACAGACAGGGAAGAGGATGTTCTTTCTGTGTATGATGGTGTCATGTGGCCAACTGGGGAAGTTGTAGCACAGCAAGAGCACCCACATAGTGAGCTGAATCAGAGGTACAGCCTACAGCCCCAAGGTCACTTGATGCCTCTAACTAGGCATTGCTGAACTTTTGGGGAGAAGGGAAGGAAAGTGTGTGTGTGTGTGTGTGTGTGTGTGTGTGTACACACCATTGGATGTGTGCTGCTATTCAGGACCCATTGATACATATCTGCTGTTCAGACTGTTATGTTTTGTTCAAACATAACCAGTTCATGGTTATTACATGTGTGTCTTGTTTTGTCATTGTTGTTTTGTGTTTTGGGATTGTTATTCTGGGATGCATCAGATTATATACCTTAAAAACTTGTAATAAACAATTGGACTGAAATATTGTAAGTAGTTCATGCACCGCAATTTTAAAAGTAAAACCCCTTCTCCTTCCACAACTGAATACTCTGGTGCTGTTGTAACATGCTTATAATTTGATCTGTATTGGGGATAACTTTGAACTTACTTCTTCTGCAGAGGTTTTAATATCTCTCATGGAACATTTAAGTATTATCCATCTTTTGACAATCACTAACTTTTAAACACATTAAATAGAAAGACATCCTTGGTTAGGGAGCCACAGATATTCACTTTTCAAAACAAAAAAAAATAAAAAGGAAGTCCTTTGAAGTTTAGCCATAAACCTGAATTTCAGGTCTTTCTAATAAATGTTTTTTGTATCCTCAACCATAGTTCCAGCTTAACAACTTTTCCCCCCCTTGGGAACACTACAGTATGTTTTCTCAAAACACCTTTAAAAGGACCAGTGAAATGCAAGGAGATGTTCTACTCACCACACTAAAATCAAGGTTTTTGTCAATCCAGTCTTGTCCTTCTCTGAATTCATCATGAAGCCCCATGATATAGAGAGTATCCAAAGCATCTACTATGGTAGCACCCATTTGCGAATTTCCTACAAGCAAAAAATAAGATTTCTATTAGAAGTGATTATTTTACTGGAAAAAATGTCGCAGACAAAAATAAACAGTCGAAGTAGTGTTAGATCTTGACAAGGCGATGGCACCAGGAAGAAATCTCACAGTCAGAAAGAAATTAGGAGCAGCCTGAAGGCCCTGATGCTTAGGTGCATTGCTGAAGGCCACACATTTGGGTTTTGGGGGAAAAGGGAGAGTGAAACTTGAAAAGACCATTCTTATCTGATTTCCTTATCAAAAGACGAACAACCACATTCTCAGGCAGCTACAAGGACTGTAAGGACATTCAACTTCAAATACCTATTAGGGGATTCTTGGACAGGACTAGGGAAAGAGTTTTACCTAAGAGATCTACTGTAATTTCAAGTATCTGCAGTAATCCTTTGCACACACTTAGCAGAGGAATTACACTGAATTTTGCAAACACTGATGTTAGCTAATTGCATGTCTTACGTATTGAAGGTAACTGTCAATTACCATCGCTGTGTCATATTCCAGACAAAAAACTACATTAAGATGCAGTTAAGGTTCCAGATATGTATCAGTACTCTGTAGTGATGCTATGCAATAACTATACAATTATGATTAAAGCAGGAGATCCACAGCACCTGGACCAGAGCCCATGTCTGAGCAACTGAAGGCCCCCGTGGAGACTGGGAACAGCGGACCATGACTGATGGAGAAGAGCTTCCAGATCACAGTTAGGGAGAACCCCCTTTTTTGAGTCCATAAGCAGACCCTGCTGGGACTTAAGATGGTAGAGGCCAGAGCAGGAAGCAACCCATGAAGCAGGCTTTGTGGTGCCCGTTCCCAGGCTGCCTAGCTGACTGCCAATCACAGGACCCTGGGTTGGAACTTGCTGCAGCAAGGAGGGCCTGGTGTAACAGTCTGTATCCCTATGCTCACCCTTTTTTCAAGACTAAGATAAATTTTGTACAAACTATGCCTTGTAAGGTATCATTTGAAAACCCATGATTTACTGATCATTACTGTCCTTGTAAAATACGTGTGGCAACATTGTATGTAAAGTTATAAGATTTTACTGTATAACATTACTGAGACATATTCCAAGTTTAGAAAAGCAGGCACAAACTGGTTCTTCGAAGACAAAAGGCAAACTGACACCTCAGACAGGTGTCAACAAAATCAGATAGACTATCGCCTGGTTAAACAGTCATTCTTTGGCAGGAAAAAGGGTGTGAGCGAGAAATTTACATCTTGACAAAGAAGCAGCTGGAAGTTCCCATCTCCCCAGATTTTGTCTCCTGAACCCCAGCTGGAGATGATTCTCAAAGAAGAGAAAAAGGATAAAAATGAGGAACAGAGGCCCCAAATCTTCTCTCATGGCATCTCTACTCATGGCATCAACAACACCTGAAGGACAAGAAAATTACCACTGAACTGAGGGAGAGATCCTAGCTGAAAGTACTGCAGCCACTAAGATTGCTAAAGCATGTTGTGAGATAAAATTTTGCTTTGAATTCACTTAGCTTATTAAGTTAGGTATTAGTTGTATTTTACCTTTTTTTCTTTGTAACCAATTCTGACTTTTATGCCTCATTACTTGTAATCACTTAAAATCTATCTTTCTGTAGTTAATAAACTTGTTTGATCTAAACCAGTGTGTTTGGGACACTTCATTTGCGATAACAGGATTTGTACATATAGTTTTCTATTAATAAATGACAGACTTAATATGAGCTTGTGTTGTCCAGGAGAGGGCTGGGCAGTACAAGATGCACATTTCTGGGGGTAAGTCTGGGACTGGGAGTTTGCTGGTGTTGCCCTGCAATGTAATTCATGAATGGCTGGCTATAGCACTCATACAGTATAGCGGGGAGTGATTTACATGCTGGAGGCTGTGTGTGAGCAGACCAGGAGTGGTTGCTCTCACAATGAAGCAGTGTCAGAGGCAGCCCAGGTTAGTGAACTAAGTAAATACAGGTGTCCATCAGTTCAGATTGTACTCTGGGGAATGTCATACCCGGGTTCCCCTACCACCAGCTACAGACCCTCACCACTGGGAGACACAGCTGGACTCAGACACGAACCCCCCGACAATGTCTTAATTGTGCATTTCTCAACTTCATATTTCTGGATTTCTTTCAAGCACACTCTGAATTTCCTGGGTTTGTAGTACTTGATTTTGGGATAATCACAATATCCCTTTAATTTTTTTCTACCCTAAATTACTGATGCGTAATTATAAACTTAACTCCATGTTAATTTTTTCTCTTGGAATAAAAATTAGATACAACAATCTTTAACAACTTAATTACAACCCTACACCTCTGACTGCTAGAAGCTGGGACTGGATGACAGGGGGTGGTCCTGTTCTGTTCACTGCCTCTGAAGCACCTGGAACTGGCTACTGACAGAACACAGGATACTGGGCTAGATGGACCATTGGTCTGATCCACTATGGCCATGCTTGTGGTCTTATGTAAACTAATTTCTTCAAATATAACTTATGCACAAGATTTAAATGAACTTTGATTATATGTAGAAAGGTTGAAGTGTTACTTCTTTGTTAAAACCATTCAAGACAAAAAAGGCTGAAACAGTTGCTAAATATTTTAAAGGACCAGTTTTTTAATTAATTTAAACTGAAATTAATTAATGGATTCACTTGTAATTCTCAGAAAATTCATTCAGTATTCAAAGAATAAGTCCTGTAAGTTCGGAAAGGATGTATTGTATTTTTCATACAAATAAAGGTTAAATCCCTGCCAGAAGTGCAAAGTAGAATTCAACCTTAACTATGATGTCACAACGAATAATAATACCTATCTCATAGAGCTGGAAGGGACCCTTAAAGGTCATCAAGTCCCACCCCCTGCCTTCACTAGCAGGACCAAGTACTGATCTTGCCCCAGATCCCTAAGTGGCCCCCTCACGGATTGAACTCACAACTCTGGGTTTAGCAGGCCAATGCTCAAACCACTGAGCTATCCCTCCCCCCATAAGGGATAATACTAATACTGTGATAGCTATTGCAACCACATGCATTATATTTGGGGACAATTGGATTAACTTTATGAATGCTATATGTCACATTGTAGGCTAGGGATTGTGTTCTACTCCAGGGGTGCATTACCACAGCTTCTCCAGGGCTTAAAAACAGTGATGGGTAATTACTGCTGTCCCTGGGACTCAAGAGAAGTACTAACCCCTGGGGTAAACTGCATATTTGGTTATTGACCAAATAATTCAAGACTAGCACAATACATATATACTAGGGGGCAAAATTCAGGGTTATACAGGCAACCTTTACTCTGACATTTCCTAATGTATAAGTTATTGACTATGAAACCTAAATAACGTTGTCCCAAAGTAGATTTTGTATATTGTACTTCGCACTATACTGCAGTTTTCCTTTCAATGCAACTTTGAAAGTTTACTTAAGTTTACTTTTATTAATTTATTCATCTTTTCTCCTTCTTCCGCACAAGTAGGCTTCTGTTTCACCTCAATCTAGGCACTTCCTCCCTATTTTAGATGTTTGCAAATCATGTTGTAAATCAATACCTCTTCCTTGAGGAACACTGTGGGTTAAATATTTTTAAAAGGTTGAGGACAAAAATCAATATTTTGGAACAATATCTCTCTTCTGTTGTGCTTCCAGAGAGAGCAAAGTGAGTAGAAAACACAAGTCCCCTGCTAGGGATTCTCTTGACTAGGGGAGACCGCAACAGGTGTAGAGCTCCTACACTTCCCCCTCAGTAGTCTCTGACACACAGGAATGTTGGGGCTGGAGTCGAACATATAAGGGTCAAGGAGGGGGGAGGTCATGAAGGGGCCCCCAAATTATTCTACACTGCACAAGTGCTCAGACAGAGAATCAGGAAGCAGTAACTGGTTGTCTCAGCTTCTCTTCTCCTCTCCTGGACTGTTCTGCCTGGCCGTAGGGAAAGGGGAGCAGAGCCATCCTTTATTAGGTGCTCCTCTGGGCTCAGGCAGTCTCAGTTGAGCACCTATTCTGTTCTCCTTGGGTCTCCGACAGCCTAATAGGGAAACAGGTAATGGTGCAAGCAGAATTACTCTCCTCCCTTTCTTGTGATTCACCTCATGGCCAACAGGGAAGCAACAGCAGCTGCTCAGAGCACTCCAGGCTCACACTGAAACTGCTTCAGGGGCTTGCAGGGTAAGGTTGCAAACTTTCTAATTGGAGAAAACCGAACACCTTGCCCTGCCCCCTGTCCCATCCATTCCCAGAGGCCCCTCCACCCCCCGCCCCTTCTCTGAGGCCCTGCCCCCACTCACTCCATTCCCCGCACCCTCCCTCCCTCTCCCCCACTCTAGCTCCCTCGCTCATTTTCACTGGGCTGGGGCAGAGGGTTGGGGTGCAGGAGGGGGTGAGGGCTCCAGCTCGGGGTGCAGAATTTGGGGTGGGGCCATGGATGAGGGGGCTCTGGCCTGAGGCAGGGGGTTGAGGTGTGGGAGGGGATAAAGGCTCTGGGCTGGGGGTGCAGGCTCCAGGGTGGGGCAAGAAATAAAGGGTTCAGGGTGCGGGAGGAGGCTCTGGACTGGAGCAGGGAGTCGGGGTGCAGGAGGGGGTGAGGGGTCAAGCTGGGGGTGTGGGCTCTGGAGTGGGGCTGGGATGAGGGGTTTGGGATGCAGGAAGGGGCTCCGGGCTGGGGCCGAGGGATTTGGAGTGTGGGAGGGGGTGAGAGGCAATGGATTGGGGTGCAGGAGGGGGTTCGGGGTGCAGGCTCTGGGTGGTGCTGACATCAGGCAGCTCTCAGGACGTGGTGACATGTCTCTCTGGCTCCTAGAAAGAGGAGGGTCCATGGGGCTCTACACACTGTCCCACCACCTGCAGGTGCCACCCCATAACTCCTATTGGTCATGGTTCCCACCCAATGGGAGCTGCGGAGCTGGCACTTGGGGCGGGGGCAGCGCACAGAGCCTCCATGGCCACCAGTCCTCCTAGGAGCAGGACATGCCAGCTGCTTCCCAGGAGCCGCAAGGAGCCTGCCAGCCCTGCTGCAACGCCAACTGGACTTTTAACGGCCCAGTCAGCGGTGCTGACTGGAGCCACCAGGGTCCCTTTTCAACGGGGTGTTCTGGTCGAAAACTGGACGCCTGGCAACCCTATTGCAGGGAAACCAGTGGGATACATCTAGGGAGGCAGTTGTACCTCCTCTATAGGAAGAGGGCTAATTCAAACAAAGTGATTGAAACAATACTTTAACTCAAAAACACAGCACTATAACTGTGGAGCCACTAATGACTCTTTCAAAATTAGTCTAATTATTAGATCTTTAAAATACCAACATTTGAACAGGATTATTTAATAAAACCTAATCTGCATAGACTGAGAAAGTATAGTCTGGCTTTTCCAGAGATCCAAGCATAAAGTCTCTCTCTGACCTCTCTGAAAGAATAAACTTCAAACTACTCTATTTATGGGAACAGGACCCCTAATATGAAACAGGCAGAGGATTAAAGCCCCAATTAAAAAATTCACAACATGAAAATTGGAACAATTTTCCACCTCAATTTTCTTTTCCATCTCTAACAAGGCTTTGGCAATAAAGCTGCCAATATTGAAAACACTTTTCTTATAAAATCTCTTAATGGTTCACAATGAACAAGATAATGTTTAAGAAAATGGATTGAAGAATGAATTTTAATTCCAATCTGCAAATAAGTGGCTCAAAATAAGTCAATGAAAATATGCAGTGTATATAAAACTGCCACATATGATTTCAGCAGAGCTATAAAATGCAATGAGTAAACACTTAAACCACAATGAGAAAATTAATTGCCTTCAACATTTTAGACCAATTTTAAAAAGCAGATAAAAAAAAGAAAGGCTACTTACCTTACAGAAACTGGAGTCCTTTGAGATGTGTAGTCCCTATGTGTATTCTGCTCAAGGTATGCATGCGCTCCACTCACCTGACCGCATAAGATTTTTCAGTAGCAGTGTCTGTTGGTCTGTGCCTGCACCTCCTCATGCTCCAACCCAAGGGCATAAGGGATGTCACAGACTGACTGACTTTCCAGTTCCTTCTCTACCACCAATCATCTTAGGAAAGGATCCAAATCAGAGGGGAAGGAGGACACATAACAGAATTCACATAGGAATCACACATCTCGAATAACTCATTACTATAAAACTTTCTTTCTTCTTGAGTGACAGTCCCAATGTATATTCCACTCAAGGTGACTCTCAAGCAGTACCCAGTGAGGAGAAGGGTGCAAGAAACTGTGCTGCACCACATATTGCAGAACTGCTGTGCCAAAGGGTACATCTGCAGAAGAAGCTTGTACCATCATGTAATGTCTGGTAAAGGTATGCTCTGACGCCCATGTTGCTGCTCTACAGATCATCTTGAAGAGAAGCCATTGAATTACACACCTTGAGAGGGAGATGTCTTGTTCAGCTCAAAGCACAGCAGGATGCAACCTGAAACCCATTTAGAAAGTCTCTATTAGGGGACTGCTTCTCCTTTCATTGGTTCAGCAACAGAAACAAAGAAACCCAGGGATTTCCTGAAGGGTTTTGTCCTTTGCAATTAGAAAGCTAAGGCTTGATGGACATTCGGAGAATAGAGTCCCTGTCTTCTCTGGAGTAGTGAGGTTTTGGGTAGAAAATTGGTAGGCGTATGACCTGATTCAAGTGGAGTTAAGAGGGAACCTTTGGAATAAATTTGGGGTGTAACCTCAAAGAAATCTTATCCTTATGGAAGGCAGTGTAGGGAAGGTCTGTGATAAGGGTCCCACACTCACCTATACTTCTGATGGAGGTGACTGCTGTCAGGATAGACACCTTCAAAAACAGATGAAGAACATAGTAGGGGGTTAACAGTTTGAACGGAGGATTCATGAGCACTGACAATACTAGATGGAGGTCCCAAGTTGACATTGGTTCCAGTCCTGGAGTTAAGGTTCTGGAAAGGCCTTTCAGAAACATCATAGTCGTATGGTGAGTGAAGACCAAACAGTTTTCCACTGGAAGATGAAAGGCATTAATCGCAGCCAAATGCACACACAGTGAGCTGACAGACATAATGTCTTTAGAAAAAGGCGGTAGTCTGAAATGGTAGGAATTTTGTAGCCCTCTGGAAGTATCTGACGATGTTGGCACCAGATAAAAAATCTCTTCCATTTTGCAGCACATTTTCTCACAGCACTTCTCCTACTGTTATGGAGGATGGATTGTACTGGCTCTGAACAAGACCTCTCTCTGGGCTCATCATCCATGATATAACGCAACCCGATATAACACGAATTCGGATATAACGCGGTAAAACAGTGCTCCGGGGGGGCGGGGCTGCGCACTCCGGTGGATCAAAGCAAGTTCAATATAATGCGGTTTCACCTATAACGCGGTAAGATTTTTTGGCTCCTGAGGACAGCGTTATATCAAGGTAGAGGTGTACCAAGCTATTAAATGGAAGGATGCTGGTTTGGAATGGGTGGTCTTGCCATTGTCCTGAGTTGGAGGGATTGGAAATGGCTGGATGCATATGCAGAGACATGAAGCCACCTAAAGGATGCTGGTAGACAAAAACTACTTTGGCCACCAGGGCACTACTAGCATTACTGATACTTTGGCCTGCTTGATTTTCCTCAGGACTTGAGGTAAGAGCAGAATGGTTGGGAAAGCATTATTAGTGGCTCTGATCACTGTACTAAGAATGCATCCTGTTTGAAACTGTGTTCTCAAGCTGTTTCAGAGCAGTAGGCCAGGCATTTGAAAGAGGCTGAGTAGGGAAAGGACCACCAACTGTACCTCCTGATATGATGATCTGCATGAGCAGCCAGTTGTTGAGGCAGAGAAATACTGAGGTGCCCTGGTGATGCCGTCATACCACCTGTGAGAGTATCTTGTTAATTAAGTATAGACTTCAAAAGGCATTATAATTTTATTTTATATGTAACTGTTTTCCAAACCTACAGTAACTCCTCATTTAACGTCGTCCCACTTAACGTTGTTTCAATGTTACGTCCCTGCTCAATTAGGGAACATGCTCGTTTAAAGTTGTGCAATGCTCCCTTATAAAGTCGTTTGGCTGCTTGCTTGTAAGGTTCTGTGGAAGAGCAGCGACTTTACAAGGGAGCATTGCACAAGTTCCGCTTCTCCGCCTCCTCCCCCTCCCTCTCAGCGCTTCCCCCACTGCCAAACAGCTGTTTGGTGATGCTTAGGACTTTCTGGGAGGGAGGGGGAGGAGTGGAGATGTGGGGCTTCTCCCCCTCCCTCCCAGTACTTCGCGCTTAGGACCTCCACTCCTCCCCCTCCCTCCCAGAAAGTCCTAAATCCAAACAGCAGGGGAGAGGAGGGATGTGGCATGCTCCAGAGAGGAGGTGGAGTGGGGCTGGGAAGAGGTGGGCCTGGAGTGGAGCGGGGACAGGAAGATGCGGGCCTGGAGCATTCCTGGCAAAATCCGAGCCTGTTCTTTTCTGGGGAAGCTGCCGCTGCTGCTGCAAAGGTGCTTCCTAGCGTCCTTGCCTGGGACGGGCTGTGCCTGTGTGGGGTAAGCCAGGGGCACTTCCCAACCACAGTACAATACTGTACAGTATATAATGCCTTTTGTCTGCCCCAAAAACATTTCCTTGGAACCTAACCTCCCGCATTTACATTAAATTTTATGGGAAAATTGGATTCATTTAACATTGTTTCACTTAAAGTTGCATTTTTCAGGAACATAACTACAACGTTAAGTGAGGAGTTACTGTACTTGATATCACTTAAATCTCTGTACTTTGTTAAATAAACTTATGTTTGATTTCACTATAAACATACCTAAGTGCTCTGAGTTAAGCGGAGCAGTGATCTGAGATGGTACAAGTAAGCTCGGGTGAACTGATTTTTGGAAGCAGCGAATCCGTGAATACTGTGAGTGTTCAGTGGACCTGGGGCTGGACTCTCCAGGGAGACATTCACTGGGCTTGAGGGTGGGAGTGTACCGACCACTAATTTGTAGGGTGACAGCAGAATCTGCAAGGCCGCAAGGGGAATGCTTGTGTTGCCCATGGCCGACAGAACTGGGGAGCTGACCCACAGCAGGCACAGACAAGGCTTCCTCACGCTAAGGGCAGGTGGTAGTGAGATGCCCCATAGCCCTGGGTATTCAGAGGAAGTGTCAAACACCACCAAGGATACCACCTTTGTGAAAACCCTTGTGGCGTCAAGAGACTGAATGGAAGCACGCTGTATTGATAATGGTCTAGGCCCACCATAAAATGCAGGAACCTCCTGTGCACTGGGCGAATGTCTATGTGGAAACAAGCATCCTTCAAATCAAGAGCTACAAAATACAGGCCTGTCTCATCTTACGCTGGGGTTATGTTCCGCGGTTAGCGCGTAAAGCGAAAACCGCGTATAGTCGAAATCCCATTGAGTTTAATGGCGGGCGGAATCGCCCGCACTACAGGAACACTACATAAATTGCTATTTTTCTCTCTCTCTCTTTTTTTTTTTTTACTGACTGCGCAAAGCCGAAGTCGCGCATGTTAAATGCGCGTAAGATGAGACAGACCTGTAGTCATCTTTGTTTAGGGTAATCATTCCAAATCTTGAACAGTGTACGAAATTAGTCAGTTGTCTGAGATCAAAATGTGGTGTCAAGCATCACTTCTTTCTGGGAATCAGGAAATATTTTGAATAAAAGCCTTTCCTCCTGTACTGAGGAGGGATCAGTTCCAACTGAACAGGGAGTCTACCTCTGGCCTGAGAGTCCTCTCATGAGAAGGGTCCCTGAAGAGGGACAGGGAAGAGTTTTGTCGTAGAGACGGACAAAATTCCATTGTATAGCTGGTGGTGACAATTTCCAGGATCCATCCATCCAAGGTGATATGATGCCCTACTGGGGAGAAATAGGCGATAGGGTCACCGAATGGAGTGTGGGTGCCAGGTGACAAGGGGACTGCTTGAAAGACTCTCTCAAAAGGATTTCTTGGCTAGGGAGAGAAAGACAGAGGGACATTCTGTCTGCTGCACTGCATTCTCTGGCACTTCTTGGGAAGCTCATAGGCCTTTGGTGATCAAAGGGCTGAGGAGCAGGATGTTGCTTATATGGAGGTGGTTTGGAGTATTTTCTCTCAGCTGCTGGAGTGAATATACCTAGGGAGTGGAGGGTTGCATGAGAGTCCTCTCATGGAGGGATTCATCCGTTCTGTCACTGAACAGGTTGTTGCCTTCAAAGGGGAAGTTCTCCACAGTAGCTCGAACTTTCTCACAAATCCAGAGGATTGAAGCCATGAAGCTTGTCTCATGACAACCGAAGTTACCATGGAAGCTGTGTCTGCTGTATCAACTGAAGCTTGGAGAGAAGATTTAGTTATCAGTTTACTTTTGAGAGGGGTGTGGTTCTTCTCAGTGAGGTGACCTCTGTATGATTTCCTGCTGTGATTCTCTGAACTCAGGAGGTCTCAAATACGGTTTCCAGGGATCCCAATAGAGCCAGTGTGAGGGACTGTATGGGTAAGGAGGTGGTCCCCATAAGGAAGGGTAACTGTGGTCCTGATCCAAGTAGGCTGGCCTGTAGGAATGAGAAGGAGCCCAGGAACCTCTGGAATCTCTGTTGGGGCTAATCTTCTGCCTCTTGACAATGCCAATGGTGTCAATTTAGGTTGGACAGTGAGTGCTGGCGCCGCTGAATCCATTTACTTGCTGTGCGATGGTACTGTCGGTATGCTCGGTGACTGCTCCCTACTTTCCCTTACTGATGCTGGTCCTGGTCCTACCTCTGCAGTCTTAGGCAGTTTCGGAGCACTCTTGGCTCTCAGCATCCACAGGTCAAACCCCTGCTCCCTGTGAGCTCCTGACCGCTCCCATACTGGGGCACAGAGTCTCACCAGATTTGGAGGATCTAAGGGAAGCAGTCCTCTTCTTAGATGAGGACTTGGGAGAGGATTTCCTTCACTTTTTATGAGAGTGCTTGCTCTTACCTTCCTTCTGTGTCCTCTGCCTGCAAAAATCCTTAGCTCTGCTCTCTGATGATCCAGAGCCCAGGAGGACTGTGCTCAGATGAGCACTTCTCGGCATCTCCAGACAATGTATAAGGGGCTCTGTCGACCCAAAGCTGGACTGGGGTCTCATAAATTGTTCCCTCAGGAATCTTCTGAGCTGGAACTTGAGACTCCCCTGCAGAACCACCATCCTTGCCTAAACCATTCCTTACAAGAAACACGAGGGTTAGCGGTGCTGGTGGAATTGCCCACCTTATAACTTTTAGCCTAGTGATAAGAGCACTCATCTAGGATGTAGGAGACCTTGGTTCAATTCCTCATCTACCTGTTGGAGAAAAAATATTTGAATAGGGGTCTCTCACCTCTCAGGGAGTGTGCACTAACCAGCGGGGTATGGAGTAATCCTCTCAATCTCTCCAAATGAAGCTGTTCCACTGTGTATAAATGAATAAAGAGTCATTGAATCAGGAAAATGGGACCTGGGGTCTCCCACTTCCCAGGTGAATGCTCTAACCACTACAGGTACAAAGGAGGCACCACCACCTCTTCCCTTGGCTGGATATTGAATGGGACCTGATCTGGTAGGTGTGTTCTGAACACGCCTACCAGAGCTTGTTCCACATGCAAGACAAGCGGGCAAGCAAATAAATCTCCCAGGTTCATGGATCACACTGGGGCGTAGATGTGAGATAAGCATCCGGATACCTAGAATGAGGCAGCAAGCCCAGCAACATAAACTTAGGTGCCGATGGAATATTTACAGTGAAAATTTAGGTGCCAAATGAGTTTAGGCATCTACTAAATTACACAGTAGCTCAGTGGATTTTTTGTGAAT
Organism: Platysternon megacephalum; assembly: GCA_003942145.1. Taxonomy (NCBI): domain Eukaryota; kingdom Metazoa; phylum Chordata; order Testudines; family Platysternidae; genus Platysternon; species Platysternon megacephalum. The sequence goes on from QXTE01000145.1 coordinate 3,586,837, forward strand.
TACAGTGGCACCTATATCTGGGATTTTGCCATCTAAATCCCTTTGTCAGTCAGTGACCACCTAAAATACAATTCAGGTCTCCAGGCCCAGGCTGGTACCCCAATCCATTGAGCATGCTGCTTCCCCTTCAGTTTACCTAACCTGATTTCTGATCACGAGCACAAAGTTCAACTGAAACTTGTATTTAAAATATTAATGTATTTTAAGAATGTGAACTCAGAGGTTTCAGAAAAGATGAGACTGGGTGAAAGATGATAACTGGGTGAAATTTAATGACCTGTGATATATAGGAGGTCAGACTAGATGATCTAATGATCCCTATGAAATATACTGAAATCAATAACAACTGCAGGTGCTCAGCACTTCTGATAAATAAACCACTTATTTAGATGCTTAAATATGGTCTTAGGAGTCTAACTTTTGGCACCTTTTTAAACAAATCTTATCCAGAAGATACAGCAGATGGCAAAGGTATCCTTCATGTTGTTGTTATGGTCTACTATCAGGAACATATTAATGGGACCAGTTCCAGCCTCAAGTACTGTCTGGACCAGCGAAGAACCGTTCCTTGAAGACGCTTCCTGACTTCATGAGTAAAAAACGGTTACTCACTTCTCATAACTGTTGTTCTTCGAGATGTGTTGTTCGTGTCCATTCCAATTAGGTGTGCGCGCGCACGTGCACAATGGTCGGAAGATTTTTCTCTTAGCAGCATCCATCGGGCCGGCCTGGGTGCCCCCTGGAGTGGCGCCTTCATGGCTCTCAATATAGAGCCCAGCCAACCCGCCACCCCTTCAGTTCCTTCTTGCCAGCTACTCCGACAGGGGGGTAGGAGGGTGGGTATTGGAATGGATATGAACAACACCTCTCGAAAAACAACAGTTACGAGAAGGAGTAACCGTTTTTTCTTCTTCGAATGCTTGTTCATATCCATTCCAATCAGGTGACTCCCAAGCCAAGTTCAGGAGGTGGGGTCGGAGCTGTCCGCTGATTGGAGTATTGCTCTTCCGAAGGTCACATCGTCTCTGGCCTGCTGGGTAATCACATAATGCATGGCAAAAGTGTGTACGGAGGACCACGTCGCCACTCTGCAGATTTCCTGGGTGGGAACCTGAGCCAGGAATGCTGTAGATGAAGCCTGTGCCCCGGTAGAGTGCGCAGTGATCGGAGGTGCGGGAACACCTGCCAGGTCGTAGCACTCACAGATACAGGACACGATCTATGATGAGATGCATTGGGATGAAACCGGCTGACCTTTCATCCTGTCCGCCACTGCTACGAACAACTGGACCAACTTTCTGAACAGTTTCGTTCTCTCGATGTAAAAGGCCAGCGCCCTGCAGACATCTAGAGAGTGGAGTCTCTGCTCCCTGCTACTGGAATGAAGTTTAGGGTAGAAAACTGGGAGGAAGATGTCCTGGTTGATGTGAAACTGCGATACAACCTTCAGGAGGAAAGCAGGGTGAGGCCAGAGCTAAACCTTGTCTTTATAGAACATGGTGTAGGGAGGGTCTGATGTCAAGGCCTTGAGCTTGGACACCCTCCTGACCAACATTATTGCTACCAGGAATGTGACCTTGTAAGAGAGGTAGAGCAGGGAGCATGTTGCTAAAGGCTCAAAAAGGGGCCCCATGAGCCTAGAAAGGACCAAGTTGAGGTCCCAGGCAGGAACCGGTTGACGGACGTGAGGGTATAACCTGTCGAGCCCCTTTAGGAATCGGCTGACCATGGGGTTAGTGTGACGTTATTGACATAAACTGTAACTGTATAGATCATTGTTGCAACCAAGGTCATATAGTAGCACCAAATCTTGTAAAAAGGATCTTAAGTAAGGTGTCTAAGACAAGGTTATTATCTGCTGGTTATGATTATGCTATCTGTATGCATGTATCAATTTTGTAGTTTAAATTATGAATATTGGCTATGTACTTGTATCTCAATGTGTTTGATTCTAAGTAGCATTAGTGAAGCATTTGGTCAGCTTCTTGAAAAAGGAATTTGCAGATTAAATGCCCAATCAAGAAACACTTAACTGACAATGGACCTTGGGAGACTCCAATCCACATGAGAAGTCTTCCTGGGAATGTTCAAGGTAGCATGTGAGCAATGGCTGCTCTCCCTGTAAAAGAAATGAGTCATGCGTGGACATGTGACTTGCCCATGTGACTCCAAACTCCATTTTGCTGCTGTGATTTTCCACAGTAAGAACAAAGGGGTGTCCTTCCACATGGCAGAGGATATAAAAGGCCCTGGAAACCCCTCCATTTTGTCTTCAGTCCTGCTTCTTACCTCTAGAGGAACCTTGCTACACTGAAGCTCTGAACAAAGGACCAAATGACCCATCCAAGCTGTGGATGTACTCCAGAGACTTGATTTGAACCTGCAGTTTATTCTCATCTATATTTCTTTCTTTTTATGAATAAACCTTTAGATTTTAGATTCTAAAGGATTGGCAACAGTGTGATTTGTGGGTAGGATCTGACTTGTATATTGACCTGGGTCTGGGGCTTGGTCCTTTGGGATTGGGAGAACCTTTTTTCTTTTACTGGGGTATTGGTTTTCATAACCATTCATCCCCATAACGAGTGGCACTGGTGGTGATACTGGGAAACAGAGTGTCTAAGGGAATTGCTTGTATGACTTATGGTTAGCCAGTGAGACCGAAGTCCTCTCTGTTTGGCTGGTTTGGTGTGCCTTAATAGTAAAGGAAACCCAGCCTTGGGCTGTAACTGCCCTGCCCTGCTCCAAGCAATTTGTCCTGAATTGATACTCTCAGTTGTGTCCCGCCAGAGGCAGCATTGTTACAGTTAGCAAATACGGAGTGGCCCTGCACGCCCGGGTGGAAGGCCAAGATGGCGGCTAAGTGCACCCATATAGAAGACAATGAGAGACCCTCCTGCTTCAGATGGAGGAGGTAGTCCAGAATGTGCGGCACTGAAGACAGCGTCGGGGGCGAATGGCGCTGCGCCGACCAGATTGAAAATCTCTTCCACTTGGCAAGGTACATGGCTCTCGTAGAGGGTTTCCTACTGCCAAGGAAGACCTGTCTAACCTGATCTGAACAGGAAAGCTCCAATGGATTTAACCATGGAGCTTCCATGCCGTAAGATGGAGCGACTGAAGGTTCGGGTGTTGGAGACTTCCGTGATCTTGTGTGAGAAGGTCCGGGGAGAGCAGCAAGGTAATCAGAGCTCCCACAGACATGTCTAGGAGGGATGTGTACCAGTGCTGACGGGGCCAGGCCGGTGCTATCAGTATGACCTGAGCTCGATCTCTGCGGATCTTGAGCAGCGCCTTGTGAACGAGCAGTATCGGTGGAAAGGCGTACAGGAGAGAACCTCCTCAATGGAGGAGGAACACATCCGCGATTGAGCCCAGGCTGTGATTCTGGAAGGAGTAGAACTGCTGGCACTTCCTGTTGCGTCGCGTGGCAATGAGGTCTATCAGGGGAAACCCCCATCTCTGGAAGATTGAAATTGCAATGTCGGGCAAAGGGACCACTCGTGGCTGTAGAAGGACCTGCTGAAATGGTCCGCCAGCTTGTTCTGAACCCCGGGGAGGTATGACGCCTGCAGGTGAATTGAATGTTCTACACAGAAGTCCCACAGCATGAGGACTTCTTGGCACAGGGGAAAGGAGCATGCACGCCCCCATTTGTTGATATAGAACATTGCTGTCGTATTGTCCATCATGACTGATACACATTGCCCGGTTAGGTAAGGACAGAATGTCTAACATGCTAGGCGCACTGCTCTCAGCTGAGATTCCACTTGGGTCCTGGAGCAGCCTTTGATCAGCCAGTCGTCGAGGTACGGGAACACCTGTACTTGGTGCCTCCGCAAGAACACAATGGTGACTGCCATGCACTTGGTGAATACTTGAGATGCTGCTGACAGGCCAAATGGGAGGACAGTAAATTGGTAGTGGGTACCATTGACTACAAACCTGAGATACTTCCTGTGGGGCTGAGTGATTGCAATGTGAAAGTACGCGTCCTTCAAGTGGAGGGTGGCATACCAATCTGCTGGATCTAGTGCGGGGATGATGGAGCCCAAGGAGACCATGCAGAACTTGAGTTTCTTTACTAACTTGTTGAGTTCTCGCAGGGTCCAGGATAGGCCTGAGGCCGCCTTTGGCTTTCGGTATTAGGAAATACCGGGAATAGAAGCCTGTGCTCCAGAGGAACCTCCTCCACTGCCCCTAGCAATAGGCACAATTGCACCTCCTGGTTGAGTAGATGCTTGTGAGATGGGTCCCTGAAGAGGGATGGGGAAGGGGGGTGGAAGGGCGGGAGGATACAGAATTGGATGGAGTATCCCCTCTCTACCATGCGGAGCACCCAGCAGTCTGAAGTGATATGGGACCATGCACAGTAGAAAGGGGATAGTTGGGAGGAAGAGGTAAAGCAGAGTAGATCCAGTCTCTGATTTAGTGCACTGTCCTCGACCGCACTTTCCAAAGGCCTGTTTAGGGCCAGAGGGTGGCTCGGGCTGGCCAGAGCCTTGGCCTGAGGGTGGGTGTTCCCTCCTCCTGCCATTCCTGTTCCTCCTCCGAGAACCATCCTGTTGATTCTGCTTATGGAATCTCTGAGGAGGTTGCGGGCAGAAGTGTCTCCGCTGTGTGGTGGGACTGTGCAGGCCCAATGACTTGAGGGTGGCTCGTGAGTCTTTCAGGCTATGCAGCCCCTTGTCTGTCTTTTCAGAAAAAAGAGTCTCACCCTCAAATGGGAGGTCCTGAATAGTTTGCTGGACCTCGTAAGGGAGCCCCGAGACTTGGAGCCAGGAGCCCCTCCTCGTGGCTACCCCAGTCACCATAACCCTAGTGGCAGCATCAGCAGCGTCCAATGTGGCCTGGAGGGAAGCGCGGGAGACTAGCTTCCCCTCCTCCACCAAAGCCAAGAACTTGGCTCGGGTTACAGAGGAGCTCCGTAAATTTGGCCATTGCCGCACAGGTGTTGTACAAATACCTGCTGACGATGGCCTGTTGGTTCGAGATACGGAGCTGCAGACCCCCTGTAGAATAGACCTTTCTCCCAATAAGGTCAAGATGCTTAGCCTCCCTGTTTTTTGGAGAGGGCCCTTGGAAGCCCTGTCTCTCACACTGGTTAGCAGCGTCCACAACAAGAGAGTCGGGGTGGGTGGGAGTATAAATGTTCGAACCCTCTGGAGGGCACAAAATAACGCCTCTCATTCCACTTGGCAGTGGGCGGCAAGGAAGCTGAGGTCTGCCACAGGGTCTTGGTGGTGTTAATAAGTGGTTTTAATAAGTGGAAGGGCAATATGGGAAGGTCCTGACGGTGCGAGGATGTCCACCATGGGATCAGCCTCCTCGACTACCTCCTCAGCCTTAACGCCCAGACCCTGAGCGGCCCTGCGCAGCAACTGCTGCAGCACCCTGTTGTCCTCAAGCATTGTACCCGCCAGTGCTTCATCCGGTGACAAAGAGAAGGAAGCATTTATGAGCAGATGCTCCCTGCCATCCGCCCCCAGGGAGTCCCAAGTCTCTCAGTGCAGTGTTGGTGCTAGTGGTGCGCCAGACGGTGCAGGAGCTGCAGATGCTGGAACAAATGTTGGCTCCGCCATCAGTACAACAGGAGGAACGGTCGATGGAGCCAGTGCCGATCCGCTCGCAGGCGCTGATGAAGGCAGAGGGTAAGTCGCCGACATCGGCGCCGGGGCCATCAGTGCCTGCGTCGTAGTTGACAACAGTGCCGGCGTGGAAGACGGGTGCGAGGATGCTGCCAAGGGCAGTGCCGAGGTCGGTGCTGGAATCGATGACAGTGCCACTGTCAGAGGCATTGGCATATGGGCAGGCGCTGAGGCCAGATGCGTAGCCGATGGCGGGACAAAGGTGGCTGAGGCCACGTAAGATGTCGCGGAGCTGTGACCTTGGGTTCCTCCCTGTCCTTGGTGAAAGGCCCAGGGGGTCCAGAAGGGCCACTGAGGTGGGTTCTAACACTGCAGAGGCCACGCCTGGGGCTCCCTCCTGTCTCTCCTGGACCTCAATCTGCGACTCCTGCTTCTCCTGGAGTGATAGGAATCAGACTCTGACTCCGAAGTCTCCAAGAATGAAGACCACGGAGGAGCCGAGCCTTGTTGCCTTGAGCGTCGAGAGCTCGGGGAGCAGGTAGGCTCTCTGTCCAAGTGAGCCGGCGCCGAGGGACATGGAGAGGGGGAGCGCCTTGACATCATAGCCGGCTTCCCTCTTGACTGCACCGGGGGGCGGGGTGGGTCTGCCAGCTCTGGAGGTTCTTCCCTCCTTGGGGGCGAGAACGGTGCCATAAGATGCCTGAGGTCCCGAGCAGCTTGGTAAGCTTCCGGCGTCGAAGGGAGCTGTAGCTGCTGTGTAGGGACCGGCGACCGAGGGGGAGTCAACATGGCCCCAGCAGGGGATCCGGAGCTGTGGCCCACCTGGGGTCTCATGTCTCTGGATTTAGCCAGAGGAGAGCAGCTGTCCGGTTTCTTTTTCTTCTGAGGCACCGGCGAGTGAGATCGGTGCCTGCTTTCAGCCGGGGCTTGTGAGGTGCCATGTCAGTGCCAAGCGTCTCGGGTCGGAGTGAGGGTGTAGGGCTGCCTCCATGAGGATCACCTTAAGCCGCTGTTTCCTTTAAGAGTTCTAAGACAGGACTCGTGGCAGTTCTTACAGTGATCCTTTTGGTGGCTCTCCCCTAGGCAACGTAAACACGACGAGTGTGGATCGCTCTTCGGCATGCGCTTCACGCAGGCCACACAGTTTTTAAACCACGGCTCCAGGGAGTGGGGATGGGAGGGGAACCCCCAACAACTCTACTAAGAACTCAAATATTAAGAAGACACTAAGGTAAGTATATACAATGACTACAGAACGCGCTTGCTAAGCAAGGGCTAAGGGAAGTTCCAGCCAATCGTCACTGGCGGTAAGAAGAAACTGAAGGGGGGGGCGGGTTGGCAGGGCTCTATATTGAGGGTCATGAAGGCACGACTCCAGGAGGCGCCCAGACCGCCCCGACGGATGCTGCTAAGGGAAAAATCTTCTGGCCATCGTGCTTATGCGCGCGCACACACCTGATTGGAATGGACATGAACAAGCACTCGAAGAAGAACTTACTTTCCTACCAAGGTCCAAAAATTCTGAAGCCAAGAAGTCCAGTTTTCTATGAACCAGAAGTTAAATTGAGGATAGTAGAACTTTCTACAGTCACTAATCTGGACCTCACTTGATTATTGTGCAAAGTGGGATGCATTCCAGAGGCAAAAAAAAATCACTGAATACTGCTTCAGCTACAGAGATAGAAGACATACCCTCAAAATGATCTGGAAACCCAGGACACACCATATCTACACCATTTCAGAAGAAAGATACATTCCAGCATAGTTAGCCTTTAACTCAGTACCACACGAGGTGCCAGACCAAATAACCCAAGTATGCATACTGCCAATCAAACCTGCTACCCTCACTGATTGCTCAGTTCACTCAGAAAAATTGCCACTTTTATACCTGCTATCAAGAAGTCAAATTATTAAGCAATGGAATAGCTCTGGGAAGACTGAGCACATCCAAAACTAGCCTCTCCTATCAGTCATGGATGGGTCTTGGAGGATGGACTAATCACACCAGTTATGTGTGAAATACCATCTGCTCCCTAATCAATCCTTCAGCTAATCAAATGCTTGTGTGCGAAGACCAGATTCTCACCACCCTGCAAATGTTTGGCCAGCAGAATGTGAGAGATCATAGGCCTTGCACCCAGGCCTGTGGGTCCCCAGGCACTGCTCACAGCACAGCTGCCATCCAGCAGCTCACCTGAACCAGTGGAAAAGGGGACCAGCACAAGGTCTAGATCGCAAAGGGCCCTGTCCACAAAGCTCCTGATTGGGGGATATGTCCAGCCATACAATTGGCTGGGACGCTCTACTTAAACCAGAAAGAGGCACAGCAAGCTGTCTAAGCAACTAGGTGAATCATTGGTTGGCTGCTACTATGGTCCCTGCCTATTTGCCTGACTCCTGTCTCCCAGCCTGTTCCTGTCTTTATCCCAGACCGCCATCTGTTCCAGGTTCCAGTTTTCCTGCCTTGTTCCAGGTCCCTGCTCCTTTGCCATAATCCAATGCTGACTCAGGCTTAGACCCCTGGCTTGACTCCTGACTCTGTTTCTGGTTCTGACCTTTGGCTTGGCACCTGACTCTGGCTCTGGCTTTGACCCTTGGCTTGACTCTTGACTCTGACCGCAGCTGTGGTTCCAGGCTACTGACTAACCCTTAGGTTTGACCAGCCATGCCCCAGTCCCTACACAGCCTGCCTTGCAGGGAGATGTACAGGTGCGGCACAGACAAGGAACAGTGCGATAACATTGTGATGCTGCCAGCTCAAACAAGGCAGCAGGCTAATTCACTCACATGCTAATAGAAACCAAAGAAATGTTAAAAGGTCATAGTGTGTTCAAGCCAATTCACTTGTTAGACTAGAACAAAAGGGGATGTTATCACATTACATGTACATGACATATGCATGATAATTACATTTGCCCTAAATGCTTGAAAACTAGTGAAATGCTAATATTATTGTCTTTGTTCATCTGAAACTTGTTGATTTACATTATACTTATTTAGTCCTAGATCAAAAGGTATATTAGCATTAGGTTGAGAATTTATTTAACATGTAAAACTGCAAGAAAACTAACGAAGGCACGTTTCTGACTATCTCAGTGGTTCTCAAACTTCTGTACTGGTGACTTCTTTCACATAGCAAGCCTCTGAGTGCGACCCCCCTCATAAATTTAAAAAAACACTTTTTTGTATATTTAACACCATTATAAATGCTGGAGGCAAAGCAGGGTTTGGGGTAGAGGCTGACAGCTCGCGACCCCCCATGTAATAACCTCGCAACGTCCTGAGGGTCCTGACCCCCAGTTTGAGAACCCCTAGACTCTCTCTTTATTCCTGTAAACTAATGAAAGATTGTCTGGGAGGATGAAATTAAATGCATTAATGGGATGGAAGCCTCAGAACTATAAATGAAGAAACATGTTAACTTCAAACATTTGCATTGAACTATGGAAAATCCACAACCTTTGTCTGCCTTCAGTCAACAAAGCAAGAGTCCATGCTGTGTTGAAAACATTTGATAGACTGTTTTCAACTATAAGAAGGAAGCCTGGGAGGGATTCTGCATTTCTGGACTGATTAATTCTGATGGGGAATACTGAGCAAATGGACAGAGGTCCCTAAACTCATTTTGGGTAACTCTGAGACTTATGGAAACTAGCAGACTTTACTTCTCTGCTACCAATTAGACTTACAAACTCCAACTCACCTGTTATATATTTTACCTGCTTCAACCTCTCAATAACTCATTTCTTCTTCTTAGCTAATAAATCTTTAGTTTAATTTACTAAAGAAATTGGCTGTCAGTGTTGTTTTTGGTGTGAGATCCAGAACATTGACATAGGGTGGCCGACCTTTTGGGGTTAGAAGAACTTAATGTGAGGTGATTTTTGGTTTTAATAACCTTTTATTACAAAGTCCCGTTTGTGTGAGTGGCAAGATGCACCAGAGAGCCTAAGGGGACCATCTGTGGCTCCATGGTAAGGCTAATATAGTAATCTAGGCGTGCATGCTTGTTATTGGTTTGGTAAAATCTAATTACAGAATACGCCACCAGTTTGGGATGTCTGTCCTGTTTTCTACCAGTCTGCCCTGACTTTTGCACTCTCAGTTGCCAGCCACATATCAGACAGCATGACAAACATGTCTAGCAGTTGTGCCCTAGACAGAGACAGCACTGATGATGACTTTGATGAATAAATATTTTTGGTCATGTCAAGTCTAACTTCCCTAGGATTACCAAAGATCAGTGTCCTTTTTTTAAAATGGTAAGCAATGCATCCCTGTATTAAAGTATAATTTTTTAAAAGTTCATGTTTAAACAAGCATCTATCTACATAATTGTTCTAGGTTTGTCATGTTTGGTATTGTGTTTCTGGGAGAAAGGACTTTCAAATACAGCCAACTCAAGCCATTTCCAACACTGTATTATCACCAGATGACCTGGAGCTGGGATCCTGGGGGCGAGTGGGGAAGCGAGTCCTCCCTGCCCCACTGCAGAGGGTGACACCCTTGAAATTTTGATTCTGTAGATTTTTTCAAATCAAATGACACCTCCCTTACCTTTCTATCACTAACTTATCCCCAGTATGAAATTTTACTACATTATGTTCCCAGACTAAAAAGCACAGACTGTATTCCACATTGCTGCTCTGTAGATTTCTATTTAAGGAATATGTCTGGAGAATGCCACTGAAGCTGCCTTTGACACAGGAAAATGTGCTGTAGTTCCCCCAGGAAAAGAGAGAACTTTCAATTCATAAGCCTCTTTAATACATGTGTTGTATGCAGTGCAGTTGTAGCCGTGTTGGTCCCAGGATATTAGAGACAAGGTGGGTAAGGTAATAGCTTTTACTGGACCAGCTTCTGTTAGGGAAAGAGACAAGCTTTTGAGCTTACATAGAATGTTTCTTCAGGTCTGAGCTCTGTAAGCTTGTAAGCTTGTCTCGCTCACCAACAGAAGTTGGTCCAATAAAAGCTATTACCTCACCCACCTTGTCTCTTTAATACATAGCACTGTATACAAACACTTTGCAGATGGGTTAGACCAGGGGTCGGCAACCTATGGCACGCGCACGCGCAGCAGCGTGCCATTAAAAATCCTGCCCAGCCCGGCCCGGCCCGCTCTTCTCCGCCCCCCTCCCCCTCCCGTGGGGGCAGGGGGAAAAGGGCAGGGGGCAGAAGCTGGGTCCTGCCGGCTCCTGCCGGCTCCCCTGCCTCTTCCGGCAGTGTGCTGGGTTCCTGCCCCTCCTCCGGCTCTCCGTCCCTCCCTCCCTGCCGGCCGATCAGCTGATGGCCCTTGCGAGGGAGGGGGTCAGAAAGGAGCAGAGTCAGCCTGCTCACTGCTCCCGTCAGAGGCAGAGAAGAAGTGGGGGCAGGGCCTTGGGGAAGGGTGGTGGTGGTGGTGGAATGGGGACATATCCCCTCCAGCCCCCTGNTCCCCCTCCCGTGGGGGCAGGGGGAAAAGGGCAGGGGGCAGAAGCTGGGTCCTGCCGGCTCCTGCCGGCTCCCCTGCCTCTTCCGGCAGTGTGCTGGGTTCCTGCCCCTCCTCCGGCTCTCCGTCCCTCCCTCCCTGCCGGCCGATCAGCTGATGGCCCTTGCGAGGGAGGGGGTCAGAAAGGAGCAGAGTCAGCCTGCTCACTGCTCCCGTCAGAGGCAGAGAAGAAGTGGGGGCAGGGCCTTGGGGAAGGGTGGTGGTGGTGGTGGAATGGGGACATATCCCCTCCAGCCCCCTGCCCTGACCCCCCCTCACACCCCCTCTGCCCTGACACCCCCTCACACACACCCAACCAAACCTTGCCTCGGTTTGTAGACTTGTAATGCACCCCTGTCACCGGGCTCAGTCTGGCACCGCTACCCCTCACCAGTGCCCAAGAAGCAGTCAAAAAAGGTGGATAGACTGGTTAGTTTAGTCGAGTGTCAGAGGGGTAGCTGTGTTAGTCTGGATCTGTAAAAATCATGACATGCATCTGATGAAGTGGGTATTCACCCACGAAAGCTTATGCTCCAATACATCTGTTAGTCTTAAAGGTGCCACAAGACTCTTTGTTGGTTAGGTTAGGTTAGTTGTCATGCTGTTGCTTGGCCAGTGTAGAGACCACTGAATGCATAATATTCCTCTATGATGTTCTGTCCTGAGCAAAATTGGCATTTTATGAGGTAGTGCCTGTGAGGGACAGGTGTCTGTTTATGTCATCCAGCCATCATGTCTTAGGTCTTCTGGGAGGGGCTTTTCCATCCTGCTTTCATTGGATCAAAGTCAAAGATTATTCTCACAGGGAGTTAGTAGGCATTTAGAGCAGATGAGCATACCACCACAGAGAGCACTTGGCAACCATTTGAGAGTGTGAGACCTATTTAGTTAGAAAATGGAGCTTTTCATTCAAATTGAGTTTGTACCATTTGATGTTTTTAATCATTTGGAGATGCATGGCTGGTTGGACAGAATGGGTTCTGCAGCACTCCCAGTCAGATTTTGATATGAAAGAATGAAGGAAGGAAGTATACGTGACTAAAAAGAGTGTATTTCTGATTACAATCAATATTGCTTAATTTTAAGGGAAAGTCATCTTGATCTCTTAATCAATATTTACGTCAAACAGTTGATGAAATTCAAATAATGACTTATAGTAAGTGACATGTATTCTCTATTCTTTATTTTTAATAGTGAACAAGAAAAAGAACTGATAGGAATAAAATTTCATTTTTTTTCGTTTTCAGTTGATGCAGCCTCATGGCAGATAAAAAAAAATTGTCTGGGGCACAAATTCGTAAGCGGAAGGCTGATAAGCAAAAAGAAGAAAGAAAGCAAGAAGGTTCATTTCGGAAATATCTCCATCCACTGGCCAGAGATGAAGGTAGTTCAATGCCAAAGGATCAAGCAGAGATGGAGGTGGGGATGAGAGTTTCACAAGTTGAAGAAAAGTTTGAAGAACATAATCTGAATATTGAAGACGAATCAAATGAGACACGCGAGGATCAAAACTTGGAAGACCGTGAAAGCGAAAATGTCACTCGTTTGAATTTGAGCTTTAGTGATCCTGCTACTTGGGCCAAATGCGATGATCAAGTCCGACAAATTCTGGTGGAAAATGGACCGGAACAAGTTCAGCAGTTCGATTTTCCCAAAGATAGTAAGCAAAGAAAATTCTCGACAACTCATTACAAACGTAGACTTGTTAATGGAGAAGAAATGCACCGTCAGTGGCTGCAGTATTCCACATCAAGTGATTCTGTCTTTTGCTTCTGCTGCAAGTTGTTTGGCAGTAGTACTATTGGTACATCATCTCTTTCTGAAAAAGGCTCAAGGGATTGGAAAAACATATCTGCAATTCTTTCACGGCACGAGAAAAGCAGTCAACATTTGACGAATGTTCAAACATGGAAGGAACTTGAACTGCGATTGAAATACAAGAGAACAATTGATCAAGAACATTTGCGCTTCATTAAGCAAGAAGAAAAGTATTGGCAGCAAATACTAAAACGTCTGATTGCTTTGGTCAGAGTTCTTGGTATGCAAAACCTGGCCTTTCGGGGAACACATGAAAAACTGCACACTTCTGGTAATGGGAACTTCCTCAAATTTGTTGAATATCTAGCTTTGTTTGACCCACTTATGGATGAGCATCTTCGCAGGATTAAGGACAAGGAGATGCATGTACATTACCTAGGGAAAGACATACAGAATGAGCTTATTCAGCTTCTATCCAATGCCATCAAACAAAAAATCCTAGCATCTGTTCGTGCTGCAAAATACTTTTCGATCATTCTAGATTGTACACCAGATGCAGGCCACGTTGAACAAATGACCATGATCATTCGGTTTGTGGATAGGCCTACTTCAGAGACTGAGAATGAGACTGAATCAGTATGCATAAAGGAACACTTCTTGGGATTTGTGTCGCTTACAGAGACAACTGGAGCTGGTATGACAGAAACTATTCTTCACCAGTTAGAAGAGATGTCACTGCCTATAGAAAACTTGCGTGGTCAAGGCTATGACAATGGGAGCAATATGAAAGGGAAAGAAAATGGTGTCCAGCGAAGAATTTTGGATATTAATCCACGAGCCTTTTTTGTTCCTTGCAGTGCACATTCATTGAATTTGGTTGTTAATGATGCTGCAAAGTGTTGCTTGGAGGCAACCGCCTTCTTTGATTTAGTTCAACGTGTGTATGTGTATTTCTCAGCTTCTACACATCGCTGGGAAGTTCTAACACGCCACGTATCTAATCTCACAGTTAAACCATTGAGTGAAACAAGATGGGAAAGTCGAATCGATGCCTTGAAACCTCTTCGCTATCAGCTTGGTGACATCTATGATGCTCTGATTGACATCTATGAAGACACTACTCTAACAGGATCATCTGGCAATACGTCACGAGTTGATGCAAAGGCTCTTACAAAAGCCATTTCTAGTTTCAAGTTTCTTGTTTCTCTTGTTTTGTGGTATGACATATTGTTTGAGATCAACATGACTAGCAAACAACTTCAAGCAAAAGAATTCGACATATGTGATGCCATTAATCAACTTGGAGAAACCAAGAAGTTTCTTGTGGGCCGCAGAAGTGACGCAGCCTTTGAGAAAACATTGGTAGATGCAGGTGAACTTGCGGAGGAGTTGGATGTACCGGCACTTTTTGAACCAGATCCAATCCGTATTAGAAAGAAGAGGAAGCAGTTCACATATGAAGCAGATGACGAACCTATTTATGATCCGAAAGAAAAATTCAAAGTGAACTTTTACTTTGCAGTCATTGACACAGCAATACATTCGGTTGAAGAAAGATTCACATTGATGCAGCAAATTAGTTCAGTATTTGGCTTCATATATGATGTTTACAGTTTGCAAAATAAAACACCAAAGCAAATTATGGAACATTGCTTGAATCTGGAGCGAGCTTTGCAACATGGTGAATCCAAAGATATTGATGCCTTTGACTTGTGCAGTGAATTGCAAGCTATTGCAAGACGAGTCCAAAAGAGTTCATCACCGCAAGATGTATTGAACTTCATATGGGAAAATAAGCTGACAGATAGTGTCCCTAACACAGTTATTGCTCTTCGCATCCTCTTGACTCTCCCAGTTTCTGTGGCCAGTGGTGAGCGAAGCTTCTCGAAGCTCAAGTTGATAAAAACATACATGCGAACATCAATGTTGCAACAAAGACTTGTTGGGCTATCTATCTTGTCAATAGAACATGACATTGCTCACAGCATTGACTTGGAGGAACTTGTTTCTAAATTTGCTAAACTTAAAGCACGGAAAAATAAATTCTAAATTATAACATGTTACTCTGTGACAGTGTATTGTGTATACTGTATGTGATTTTTTTTTCCGGGGGGGGGAGGGGGCGGCGCAAGGTGGAAGTTTCGCCTAGGGTGCAAAATATCCTTGCACCGGCCCTGCCCCCACATCCCCACCCCCACCCTGAGCACCAAATGGGAGCTCCTGCACGCCCCCCCCACACACACATTCCCACCTGCACCCCTCGCACCAAATGGGAGCTGCCCAGGTAAGTGCTCCAC
Source organism: Platysternon megacephalum (assembly GCA_003942145.1). Taxonomy (NCBI): domain Eukaryota; kingdom Metazoa; phylum Chordata; order Testudines; family Platysternidae; genus Platysternon; species Platysternon megacephalum. The sequence goes on from QXTE01000145.1 coordinate 3,601,947, forward strand.
ACCCAAACCTCCTGCCCCAACCCTGAGCCCCCTCCCTCATTCTAGCTCTTGGCCAGATCCTACACCCCAACCCCCAGCCTGCTCCTTCACCCCCAGCCCTGTGCTCAGTGCACTCCCACCCTCAGCTCAGTGCAGAGAGAGAGGAAGAGAATGGGCCAGAACCGGGGAGAAGGTAGATCCCCACTATATGTGGGCAGGGCTGGGACCCCAGACCGGCAGCGGGCTGAGCGGGTCTGGCAGCCGGGATCCCGGCTGACAGGAGCCGGCGGATGGAACCCCTGAGCGGCAGTGGGCTGAGCGGCTCAGCCCACTGCCGATCTGGGGTCCTGGCCACCGGCCCTGCACAGCCCGCTGCCCGTCTGGGGTTCTGGCTGCCGGACCCTTGCCAGCCGGGGTCCCGGCCGCAGGTCCCGCTCAGCCCGCTGCCGGCCTAGGTGAACAGAACCCCAGACCAGCAGCGGGCTGAACGGGCTGGCGGCGTAAGATCAACATTTTAATTTAATTTTAAATGAAGCTTCTTAAACATTTTGAAACCCTTGTTTATTTTACAATACAACAATAGTTTAGTTATATAATCTATAGACGTATAGAGAGAGACCTTCTAAAAAACATTAAAATGTATTACCGGCACGCGAAACCTTCAATTAAAGTGAATAAATGAAGACTTGATACACCACTTCTGAAAGGTTGCCAACCCCTGGGTTAGACTAACAGCTCTACCCTTTTTCCTAACTTCATAAAAGATAAACAAGTTGGGATACAGGACTAAGAATTTTAGACAATCTAAATAAAAGGCTAACTCATTCTAACATCCAGTGTATGTAATCTAGTCTCACCAACCTGAGTATGAAGTTTTGTTTTGTTTTGGGGTTTTTTTGGGGGGGGGGGCGGGAGGAGCGCAGGTGGGGGCAGTAAGCCTATAGACTGATTTATATGAAAATGAGAAACCATTTTAGGTAAGAACCTTGGGTGTGTACACAGTAATACTTTATCTTTATGAGCACAGGAAATGGCAGGTCAGCCATTAACACTTGTAACAGACTTATAGGTTTAGCTGAAGTGATGGCTATTAAAAAGAGTGTGTTAATGGATAAACAGAACAACATACAACTCCCCATAGGTTCAAACGGATGTTTCATTAACTGTGCAAGCACTATCTTCAAATCCCAAGACTGTAAAAGATTTCTGACTGCAGGGTATAGATTAAGCCCCTTTAAAAACCTCTTAACTTCATTATGAGTAAAAACCAATTTACTATCCACAGGCACATGGTGTGCTAATATCACAGAAAGATGAACCTTTATGGATGACAAAGAGAGACCCACTCTTTTAAGATATAATGAATACTCTAATGCATAAGTAATATAGATCCATCTCGTTCATGGAAACACACAATAAAATATTTTCCATTTATAACTAATGTTTTTGAGTTGACACTTTCTTTGGATTTATCAGTACATTTTGCACCTTTAAAGAACAAGACTACTCAAGCAATCCCACAGTCCTATCTCCTATGCTGTGAGGTGAAGAGACTGAAAGTCTTGGTGATATATCATCCCTTGTTGTTGCGATAACAAGTCCGGCATTAACAGTAGGAGTTCATACAACCCTTTGGACAAATGGATTAAAGCCAATTACTACTGCTGCCTGGCCCAAGCCAGCACTAAAAAAACCACTCTGGCTTGTCTTGTTTTATTTTATCACTCTATGAATGAGGGGAAATGAAGGGGATGCATTTATGAGACCATGACCTCAATTTCTTAGAAATGCATCTGATAGAGTCCTTGTCCCTGCCTGTTCTCAAGCAAAATCTGACACTTCCTGCTGTTGCTGGTTACAAAAAGATCTATTACTGACTTTCCCCACAAACTGAAGAACTGTGCTACCAGTTCCTTCTTCAGAGACCATTTGTGCATCTGAGAGGTTTACCTCGTCAGTTGACTGCCAGATGGTTTGGTTTCCCCTAATACACAAATTGCTATTGGGTGAACAGCATATTTTATACACCATTCCCAGGGACGTACCTCTGCAAAATAGCAGGGAATGTGCTGTCCCTTGTTTGTTCAGATAATACAAGACTGTCATTGTCTGTTACCACCTGAACCACTCTGTGTTTGATCTGAGGCAGATATGATTTTGGAGCCCATTTGATTGCTCTCAGGTCTAACGCTGATACGTAATTCCTCTTCCACAGGTGCCCTCATCACCTAATTGTTGTCTAAATGGGTCCCCCATCCCAGAGTAGATGCATCAGAAGTAACTATGAGTGACAGCACAAGGGGATTGAATGGAATATCCTTCATCTCATTTAGACCACATCCACCACATCAGTGCTGTTAATACCTGCTGTGTAATTATTAATTTGCAATGCACACTGTTTATACCTGAATTATAATTGTTCAACAACCAGTGTTGTAGGTCTCTCATCTGAAGATAAGTGTATGGGGTTCACTGACATGGTTAATGCCACAAGACCCACCACTGATCAAAAAGAATATCATCTGCTCTGGAGAGTACAGAAGCAGAAGTATGGATTAATTTATTTTTATAAAACTTTTTTCTGGATGAAAGGCCTTGGCTACAGTTAAGTCGAATATGATCCCTATAAAAGGGAATTTTCTGTGCTGGACTTAAAGGAGTGATTTTTCCCTATTTATGCGTAACTCCCAACTGGCGAAATATATATTTGTTTTACATCTACCAGGCTCTTTTCCCTCAATGGTGCTTCTGTGAGCCAATCATCTAGGTAAGCATATACAAATATCCGATTTCCTTAAATATGCTGCTACTACAGAGAGACATTTGTAAACATTCTCGGTGCCATGGACAGACCAAAAGGAAGGACCCTGTACTGTAAATAAACTTCTCCTACCATAAAACCTAGGTATTTTTGATAATATAGCCTTACAGAAATATGGAAATGCATGTCTTTTAAATCCAGAGCTGCAAACCAATGCTGAAGTGAAAGAGAAGGTATTACAGAACCTAGAGACAACATGTGGAAACTGAACCTTTTTTATAAATAAGTTTAATTTTCTGAGAGCCAACATGGATGAAGGCCTCCATCTTTTTTTGGAATTAGGAAATAATATGAATAAAAAAACCCTCCTATGTTGTCCCAACTCTAAAAGAGAGAAAATCTCTCTCAGCAGGTTGTGAGAACCAGATCCTTGACCAAGAAGGGGAGGGAGCGGTTGGGAGGTTGAAGGGACTTGAACTGTATTGAATAACTTCATGAAATAATCTCTACAATCCACCTGTCCTATCCATCTGTAATAGATTGCCACTGATGACAAAAATGGGACAGGCGGCCCCAAATGGAAGAGCAGAAGTGTCTCGCAGGAAAGGTTTGTAACTCACTGTCCTTATGTCAAATCTGCGGTCTTGAATGAAGTGCAGAAGCCAAAATCACAGATTACCCCTTATTACAAGGTTTAAATTATCTTTTCTTTCACTGCTGCTGTTATTGAAAGTGATGCTGAGGCTGATAGTTCCTTCTCTAGTAGGAGTACAGAGCCAACAGTACTGTCTCTGGTATCTAAATAGTGGAACAGATGATCATCTTTTCGTTGTCTGAAAAACACCCAAAGATCTATCCATGGATCTCTCATGCTTCATTTTCTCCAAAACTTCAACCATCTTCATAATAAATAGGTCATCTCCCTTAAAGGGAAGATCTTCAATTCTAATTCTTCTCTCCAGGAGAAGACCCACCAATCTCAGCCAAGCATGATGCCTGAATGTCCGCATGGTGCCAAATTGGTGAAGTTCTATTACCATACAAAGGAAATTCTTGAAAGTCTAGAGGAGAGGGCAAATGAGACGACCTGAACTAAGGCAGAGATTGCCTATTCGGCCAGAACCCCACACTCGGATTTAGCTGAAAATATTTTTGGGCATAAAAATCCTGAATGAATTACTAGAGATCGCTTGTCAAACCTTTTCTCCAGTTCTGATCGTGGATCAGGTCCCATTCTCAGTTCTGAGGGAACTGGTGATACCAACAGTCTAGACTAAATAAAAGAGTTCAGAAAACCTTTTTTCAAGGGATCCTGACAGAATCTTAAGTGGCAGAGGTACTGGAGCAATCCAAATTTCTTCAACCCCCCCTTCTCTTTCCTGAAGGGCTATCTATTAGACTCAGCACCAATAAAAAATCCTATTCTTGTTCTACTGTCACAGAAGGATTTATTACAAATTGTGATGGAGATAGAGACAGTTGATGAATTTGTGCCTTGTCGACCATCCTTTCATAGAATCATAGAATATCAGGGTTCGAAGGGACCTCAGGAGGTCATCTAGTCCAAGCCCCTGCTCAAAGCAGGACCAGTCCCCAACTTAATCATCCCAGCCAGGGCTCTGTCAAGCCTGACCTTAAAAACATCTAAGGATGGAGATTCCACCACCTCCCTAGGTAACCCATTCCAGTGCTTCACCACCCTCATAGTGAAGAAGTTTTTCCTAATATCCAACCTAAGCCTCCCCCACTGCAACTTGAGACTATTCCTCCTTGTTCTGTCATCTGTTACCACTGAGAACAGTCTAGATCCATCCTCTTTGGAACCCCCTTTCAGGTAGTTGAAAGCAGCTCTCAAATCCCCCCTCATTTTTCTCTTCTGCAGACTAAATAATCCCAGTTCACTCAACCTCTTCTCATAAATCATGTGCTCCAGCCCCCTAATCATTTTTGTTGCCCTCCGCGGGACTCTTTCCAATTTTTCCACATCCTTCTTGTAGTTTGGGGCCCAAAACTGGACACAGTACTCCAGATGAGGCCTCACCAATGCCGAATAGAGGGGAATGATCACGTCCCTCGATCTGCTGGCGATGCTCCTACTTATACAGCCCAAAATGCCGTTAGCCTTCTTGGCAACAAGGGCACACTGTTGACTCATATCCAGCTTCTCGTCCACTGTAACCCCTAGGTCCTTTTCTGCAGAACTGCTGCCTCGCCCCTCGATCCCTAGTCTGTAGCAGTGCATGGGATTCTTCCGTTTTAAGTGTAGGACTCTGCACTTGTCCTTGTTGAACCTCATCAGATTTCTTTTGGCCCAATCCTCTAATTCCTCTAGGTCCCTCTGTATCCTATCCCTACCCTCCAGCGTATCTACCACTCCTCCCAGTTTAGTGTCATCTGAAAACTTGCTGAGGGTGCAATCCACGCCATCCTCCAGATCATTAATGAAGATATTGAACAAAACCGGCCCCAGGACCGACCTTGGGGTACTCCGCTTGATACTGGCTGCCAACTAGACATGGAGCCATTTATCAATACCCGTTGAGCCTGATGATCTAGCCAGCTTTCTATCCACCTTATAGTCCATTCATCCAGCCCATACTTCTTTAACTTGCTGGCAAGAATACTGTGGGAGACCGTATCAAAAGCTTTGCTAAAGTCAAGGAATAACACATCCACTGCTTTCCCCTCATCCACAGAGCCAGTTATCTCCTCATAGAAGGCAATTAGGTTAGTCAGGCATGTCTTGCCCTTGGTGAATCCATGCTGACTGTTCCTGATCACATTCCTCTCCTCTAAGTGCTTCAGAATTGATTCCTTGAGAATCTGCTCCATGATTTTTCCAGGGACTGAGGTGAGGCTGACAGGCCTGTAGTTCCCCAGATCCTCCTTCTTCCCTTTTCTAAAGATGGGCACTACATTAGCCTTTTCCCAGTCATCCAATTCCAATGAGTTTTCAAAGATAATGGCCAATGGCTCTGCAATCACATCCGCCAACTTCTTTAGCACCTTCAGCTGCAGCACATCTGGCCCCATGGACTTGTGCTCGTCCAGTTTTTCTAAATAGTCCTGAACCACTTCTTTCTCCACAGAGGGCTGGTCACCTTCTCCCCATGCTGTGCTGCCCAGTGCAGTAGTCTGGGAGCTGACCTTGTTCATGAAGACAGAAGCAAAAAAAGCACTGAGTACATTAGCTTTTTCCACATCCTCTGTCACTATGTTGCCTCCTCCATTCAGTAAGTGGCTCACACTTTCCTTGATCTTCTTCTTGTTGCTAACATACCTGAAGAAACCCTTCTTGTTACCCTTCACATCCCTTGCTAGCTGCAACTCCAAGTGTGATTTGGCCTTCCTGATTTCACTCCTGCATGCCTGAGCAATGTTGCAGTCTCTGGATTTGTGCTAGCTTTATCCTTCTTCTTAACCTCTAGGAGAGGTTCTTAATTCTTTCCAGCTCACCCAGATCCAAAAAAAATATCAGATCCAAAGAACACTTTCTGGTACTATCACAAGAGTCTTTGCGCAAGCCTGGATCCTTAAAGACCACCAAATTAGATGGGTCTTTCTCTCATGGACTGGCTCTTGAAGAAAAGGCTGACCCCAATGCGGACTGAGCATTTATGTTCACCATAACGATCACAACCCTATCTCATGGATTGGCTCTGGAGACAGAGGCCAACACCAGAGTAGGTTAAATAATCCTGCTTTTTGGATTTTTCCACTGTCTTCTGGATCCCGTGGTCTTCAGCACCGAAAAAGGGGACTTAACTTTTTCACTACACTCACTCAGAGCCGATGCCAGTCTCTGAGGTTTATCCAGTACCTGTGATCACCGACAAAGCTTCCTGGAGTAAAGTTGCCTGAAGCCTATTCTGTCTCTCCTGCTCTCACTTCATAAACATTGAGCAAATCAAGCATTTTGATGGCGAGTGTCCCTCGCCCAAGTATACCAGGCATCTAGCATGTACGTTGGATACTGAAAACACAGATGAGCATGACACACATCTCTTAATGCCCAGCTTATTGGTCTTTGGCTCTGCCATCTTGGCAGCAAAGAACTTAAATTCTTCAAAAATTAACGCCAACAATACTCAGGGCTTGTCCACACATATAATGCTGCAGCGATGCAGCTGCATCACTGTAGCGCTTCGTGAAGATGCTACCTACTACGCCAACGGGAAAGCTTCTCCCATTGGCTTAGGTACGCCACCTCCCCAAGAGACAGTAGCTATGTTAATGGGAGAAGCCCTCCTGTCGACACAGCACTGTCTACACAGGGAGGTAGGAGGGTATAACTACATCAAAAATCCACCCCGGGCAATGTATTTATACCAACATAGGTCTGCAGTGAGACCAAGACTAACTAACTAAACTAACTATTTACAACCCAAACAAACTGGGCTTTGAAAGACATGGATACGGGAGAATCCTGGAGCAGTTTCTAATCCATTCAGCTGGTGGTGATTAGAAAGAACTGAGGGGCTGGAGCACTATGCCCCTTTTATACTCTCAGTGTTCACTCAGGTGAGGGAGACATGTGAGTGCTTCAATGGGCACTGCTAGCCACAGTTCTACCATTCACTCTGCACTGGTTGGAGTCTCCCATGAGTGAGAATATGCAGAGGACACTCGAAGAAGAAATCTTAGTTCACTCATGCTCAGTAGATACTTGTTAAAGCTTGGCTGCTAAATTCTGATGATTCCATCTGCATGAGCATGCTCCAGCCCCACAAAGCTTATAGTGCGACTGGACTGTGCATGTGCCATCCCCACAGAGCAACCAAGCATGGTCCATCCCAGAGCTGCAGGACATTCCTGTAATTCAGTGGTTTTCAACCTGTGGTTCGTGGAAGCCTGGGGATCTGCAGACTAAGTCTAAGGAGTCTGCAAAAGGTTGTCATTACCATAGAACAGTGGTTTTCAACCTGTGGTCTTCAGACCCCTGGGAGTCCGCGGACTATTCTTAAGATTTCCAAAGGGGTTCGCACCTCCATTCAAAATGTTTTAGGGGTTCACACACAAAAAAGTTGAAAACCACTGCTATAATTGCTGCTGGGGGCTGCTGTGGCACCAGGCACCAGAACTGAGAGCTGTGAGACTGTGTCAACCTGTTCTCATTTCTCCCCCACCTGACAACAGTGAGGGGGGAGGGATAGCTCAGTGGTTTGAGCATTGGCCTGCTAAACCCAGGGTTGTGAATTCAATCCTTGAGGGAGCCATTTATGGATCTGGGGCAAAAATCTGTCTGGGGATTGGTCCTGCTTTGAGCAGGGGGTTGGACTAGATGACCTCCTGAGGTCCCTTCCAACCCTGATTGTCTATGATTCTATGATAAGATGGAGGAAGCAGGCTGACTTAGTATTTACAGGGTTGAGGAAAGTGGGGAGATGTGGGGAAAGGGGGATATAGGAAGCCAGAAGGGGAGGTAGCTAGAAGGGTGTGGAAGCAGAGGGCGACAAGATCTGCAGGTGGGGTTTCGATAGGAGCAGAGAGAGGGATCTGGGGATATATAGGCAGAAATGTGGGATGAGGACAGGAGAAGGGAACAGGAGGCAGGGATAGGAGGAGATGGGGACAGAGACAGGCTTGGGAGTACAGGAACAGAAGGAACTATTACCACTACAGGACACTCCCCTACAGAACATGGAATTGAACCCAGGAGTCCTGACTCTCTTTGTTTTTCTGCTGTCGGCAAACAGGAAGGTGTGGGACATGGATTTAGTAAATGGGATGAAAGAGTGATCTTTGGAAGATATGGAAGGAGAGGGAGAGAGTAGGAGGTAGAGATAATGTGAGCTGTGGCGTGGGAAGAGTGAAATGAGGGAAGGCACAAGGAGATGAAGAGGAAAAAGAAAATGTATAGACGGGGGAGGTGAGAGCCATGAGAAATGAATAGTCAGGATAAGAAATCAGTTATGCACAACAAGCAGTTAAATGAGATCTTCAGTGACTCAGTTCTGGAGTGGATAAATCCAGCAGAGAAAAGCCATGGAGGAAGGAGTCAACCTGTAAATAACCATTCAGTAACATGCAGAGTCAAATAGGAGCAATCAGTCAAGCCTGGCGCAGGCAGGGGAGGCAACAGGCAGCCAGAGAGCAGAGTCTTACCAGGATCTGAGTGATGTCAGCAGCATAGTCAGAAAAGATGTGCACCTTCTGAATTCTAGTCTATATAAGTTTTTTTACACCATGCTCATCATTGCTCATCTGAAGAGCAGCAATGTCCCAGAACTGTTCTATTAAGCGCTGTTCTTCCAGACAGGAAAACATATAGATAGCTATCCATATTACAGCATATATTAAGCCCTGCTCCTTTACCAGCTAGAAATGAGGAATTGTATCATAAAACAGGCATCTTTCACAACTTCTATAAGCTGCTCCATCTGTGAAATATCACAGTCTTGGAGTCCTTCCTAATACGTGTGGCATTCTGCTTTACAGATTGGTGAACTAAACCAATTTCAATGGCTCTGCCTGTCTACTTTACATTTTACTAAACAGTCCAGAGTTGATAGGGCAAGCACAATTTCATTTCCCCTTTTGCATCATCAATTTTTAACCAGTATGCCATGCAAATAACTGTCCAGGACTTTAAAATCAGGAAAAGTAAATACTAAACGTAGTGCCACAGTTTCCAGATAGGGAATTGAACTAATAGTTCTATCCAGAAAAAAAACCCTGTGGGGCAAATAAGAAAAGGACACGGGATAACGGGGGGAGAGAAAATTCTTCCTGAGGAAAAATAAAGTGGACACCTGGTGCCTTCTTCAAACCCTGACCATGTAGAGCCACAGTACTTAAATGGGTATCAAGAAACACAACAATTAAAATCAGAGCATATTGTTTTCAATATTTGCAGCTCATTCTACCAGTCTGCATGCTTTTTCACACATTATTATTCTGCTATGGGAAGTTGTAAGTGCTCTCTCTCTCTCTAACACAAAGACATATGTCACCTGTACGATGTAGGCACACAGAATGTTAGTAAAGCTGGTGAGGTTCATCACACTGCAAGATGCAGGAATTTTAATGATCAAATTCCAGTACTGTATAGACTGGAAAGACGCTGACAAAAGGCAGGGAACTACATGTTCAGAACTACACGTAAAGGTATGAAAGGCACACCACAGTGTTCAAGATCAATGGTCACAAGGTTAGCTATGCATTTCCCAACTTTATTGACATCATTGAAACTACATACGGGTGTGTGAACACACACACATACGTAGTTTCACCAAAGCATGGAGATACCTGTTACCTGCTTACAAAAATGAGTATGCGTACACTTCATTATTGTTCCACATTCATGGTCATAAAGTAGTGTCAGAAAAGCACAGAATAAATATTGCCTGGAAGGTAAATAGTTTAATATTAAATAATGTTAAGATGAAGAGAGGAGAAGGAAAAGTGACCAGAAACAAGTGGAAGAAGGAACTGAGATACAGAAATAAAAAGGGGAGGGAAGGTTTTTTTTGTTGGTGGTGGTTTGTTTGTTTGTTTTTTTAAATAATTAAATAGCGTAACCCTAAACGCATATAAATTAAGCCTTTAATTTCCTTGAGTGGTTATGAGTTCTTGAGCTTTGTCACCATATCCCTACAGTAAAACTATAGCATTAGATACACTAGGTAATATGGTCTTTCTTACCAAATGTTATCCAAGAGAAACATATTTTATATAAAATGGAATTAAAGAAATATATTAGCAAAAGTGTAGGGAGCATAAACTGTTGTTAATATACAGGTACCCCCAAGATCAAAGTTTTCTTGACTGCTCCTTCAATCGTATGTTCCAAGCAGTCCCAGAAGGTGCAGTTTGTTTCTAAGGACAGGTCATAAGGCCTCAAATGGGAGGCCACTGCAAAATCCATCTTGCGGTGCTTCCGTCAAAAGTCATTAAAGGCCAAATCTAAACTTATTTTTGCAGAGGTTTCTGGGGAGAGGAACAAGGATAAGTGCAGAGTCCTGCTCTTAAGACGGAAGAATCCCATGCACTGCAACAGGCTGGGGACTGACTGGCTAAGTGGCAGTTATGCAGAAAAGGACCTGCAAAGTACAGTGGACGAGGAGAAGCTGGATATGAGTCAACAGTGTGCCCTTGTTGCCAAGAAGGCTAATGGCATATTGGGCTGCATTAGTAGGACCATTATCAGCAGATCGAGGGAAGTGATTATTCCCCTCTATTCAGCATTGGTGAAGACACATCTGGAGTATTGCGTCCAGTTTTGGGGCCCCCACTACAGAAAGGATGTGGACAAATTGGAGAGAGTCCAGCGGAGGGCAACAAAAATGATTAGGGAGTTGGGGCACATGACTTATGAGGAGAGGCTGAGGGAACTGGGGTTATATTTAGTCTGCAGAAGAGAGAGTGAGGGGGGATTTGATAGCAGCCTTCAACTCCCTGAAGGGGGGTTCACAAAGAAGATGGAGCTCAGCTGTTCTCAGTGGTGGCAGATGACAAAACATGAAGCAATGGTCTCAAGTTGCAGTGGGGGAGGTCTAGGTTGGATATTAGGAAAATCTATTTCATCAGGAGGGTGGTGAAGCACTGGAATGGGTTACCTAGGGAGGTGGTGGAATCTCCATCCTTAGAGGTTTTTAAGGCCCGGCTTGACAAAGCCCTGGCTGGGATGGAGTTGGTCCTGCTTTGAGCAGGGGATTGGACTAGATGACCTCCTGAGGTCTCTTCCAACCCTAATCTTCTATGATTCTATGAACAGCCCCACTGCGATTACAACAGACCATCTTCACTTTCTGAATAGCAGAACTGAGGCCGAAGAGGGCCAAACTGCCCATCTTACAAAAAACAGGAAGGCCTGCCTCATACTCAGGGCTTTCAAATGAGTGTAACTCCTCTTCAGGGACTGAGCCATAGGAAACACTAAATAACTTCACTTTTCAGAGGGTGTTTGTGACCCTAAGACCACTCCAGTGCCAGTTGGAACACTGTTGTCATGATATATACCCAAAAGGTGGCAGGTAATATTATATTGGAAAACTACTAACTTACTGATCAGTAATATTTTTGTGTGATGTATGGATGGTAAACCCACCAAGAACTTTATATATAGGTGCTGGAAATATATTCTTCAAATCTATTTGGCAAGCAGTGCCTACATCATGGCTGTTCCAGACAAAGGAATTCGGTTCTGCCTGCTTGAATGTGTCTCCGATGTAAATTAAGCAAGTTGCACCCAAAGACAAAGAAAAACACATTTACATGCAAGGTAAAAAAAGCCATCAGGGGAACAAGAGGGGAAAGATGACCACTTAACAATCTCAACGGGGGATGGAGACTGCACCCTGGAAGCAGGGTTAATGAACTTAGGGAAGATATAAGCAGATAAAAAAGCCACTTTGGCATCCTACACCATAGGAGACAAAGGAACCAAGCACTTTGAGATCTGTGAGGAGTCCTTCCAGAGCATCTAGTCAGCCATGCTGGAAGAGAGACTTGGTAAGAAACTCTTCTTTGAACAAGAGATGCTAGTTTGTGAAACCAGGTTTTAGTCTTAGAAGCATATTTTACCTTTGTTTGCTTGTAATCCTTGTATCTTAATTCTGTAGAGTTGGTATCACTTAAAACTATGACTTTTTGTTCAACAAATTTGTTTTACTTTTACTATAAACCAATTCAGTGTTTTGATTAAAATAGAGTGTTTGTTAACCCAATTTAACAAAATAAGCTGCTGGGTACTGTCTCTTTAAAGGAGCAGGAAATCTAGGAGAATGTACAGTGATACAGGCTATGTCTGCAGATAGACATATTCGATGAACTCAGAACCTGGAGTTCATTGATTGTTACTTGCTTGGCAAGGCTTGAGCTGGCAGAGCCCTGAAGAGTTTGCTGGCCAGGCAGATGAGCTGGTGTGTCAGGAAGTGTCACACAGCTTAGCAGCAGCAGCAGCAAAAGCTCTCCCTTACTAAGGCTGAGAGCGGTAACACGGTGACTCTCAGTTCTGGGAACCCCAGCAGGTTGTCATATTTGCATAATCATAACAGGATTTACACACAGCTTGCTATTTAACTGAGGTTTACATTTTATACCCTGGTGTAGTTTTTAGTGATTCCCAAGTGAAAAGGCTAGGAACAGTCAAAGACAGGTTACAGTTTTATTATTTTCCGTTTATTTCAGGGAGGAAATAGAACAAAGGCAAGTATAGTGTAAAGATAAGTGAACAACAGAAAAGGCAGGAGGAGCAAAAAACAGACGCTAAGCTCACCAAGAGGCAGTTAGAAGAGCAGTATGCACAGCAAGGTCTATCAGCAGCTGATCAGAAGAAATCGGAGCTAGTGCCAATGCTGCACTCTCATGTCATGAGACAGGATAGGGCACCTGCTCAAAACCGGGGGCCAGAAAGGTCCCCTTTTCTCCTACAGGGTATGCTGAAGCCAAGTAGTCAGTTCCCCAGACAATTCTGCAGAGGATACTAGGGCAGGAGAGACAAACGGAGCTGAAGGCCATATGTCAGAGTGAGGAAGCAGAGCTCGAGCAACAGAAACTTGCCGCGCAGAACAAATGCAGACAGCTCGAACAGAAGAAGTGGGTCAGGTCACATCCAGGGGACCCAGGAGGAAGGACATACTTGTGTGCTTGATCAGTGGCTAGCAGACAACCAGATGTAGGTATGATGGACCCCATCACTCTGCCTGTAGCCTGAGTCATGGACACTACATACAAGCTGTTCTGGAATTCAGACTGTGGAAATGTGGGAAGTGTTTTTTCTTGATTAGTTGTTCTCTGTAAAGATGTAACAGGTTTGAGCCCAAGAACTCAGGTACAAGCCCACCACGGCTCAACTCTGCGGTCGAAGGGGCAAACCCTCACTGGGGAAATGAGTCAGTGTGGTATGTGTCTGTAGTGCAGCAGAAATGTGCTGTGGCCCAGGATCTGCTAGAAGCGGTGGGACCCTGACACAGCTAGGAAATACATTACTGAGAGCAAAGACTGCTGAGGAAAGTTGTGGCCCAGAACTCCACTAAGAGCAGGGAAACCAAGGTACAGCTGGAAGATGCTGAGGCCTAAAAACTGCTGGGGGCAGTGAATCTCTGCTACAGCTAGGAAACAGCTATGGGCCAACACTCCACTGGGAGCAGGGAAAAATTACTGACTGCGGAGAGACACTGGCGCAGCTAAGAGTAGTTGTGGGCCAGAACTTTACTGGGAGCAGGGCAGACTCTGGGTGGCAAGAGATCTGGTTTCATGCCTTCAGGGGTGACAAAACCTTTTACTGGCATGGTTGACCCAGATGGATGTGAAGCAACCACGCGGGGGGGGGGGGGGGGGGGGGGGGGGANGTGACACAGAGGCTCATTGATGGTTCACTACTCTGTCAGCAATTCTTGTCAGGCCTGACATACTCACTACACCTCACACTCTAATGTCATGATATTTATTTAAAACGTGACACATAATATATCATTTGAAATCTAACACCACACTGGTCATTAATAGCAGTGTGAAATGTTTGTAACAAAGCTGTAGGTGAAATTATGGATATTCTCTATTATGTCTTGGAGACTGTAAAAAGACAAAGCAAAACAAAGTTGTATTGTCAAGAGAGTTTTGATATGGTAAAGAGAATCTTGTCGAAAAGCCTGCTCTGGCTAGTGCAGATTTTGACAAAAAGGTTCGCATTCTGTACAGATGCATCTGACATTGGTTTAGATGCTGTTCTAATGCAATCAGAGGAAAGAAATAAGAAACACCTCATCACTTTCTTAAGCAAGAAACTGATACCCACTGAACAAAATTAATTTGTCATAGAGAAAGAATGTTATGCCTTAGTGTCGGCAATCAGGCAAAGAAAAGCACATTTACATGCAAAGTAAAAAAAAGCCACCAGGGGAGCAAGTGGGGAAAGATGACCACTTAACAATCTTGATGGTGGATAGAGACTTCACCTCAAGGAAGCCTTCCTGCCCCTGGAAGAAGACTCAATGAACTTAGGGAAGATATAAGCAGAGAGAAAATCCCATTTTGTCATCCTACACCTCAGGAGATGAAGGAACCGAGCACTTTGAGATCTGTGAAGGGTCCTGGCCAGAGCATCTGGTCAGCCATGCTGGAAGAGAGACTTAGTAAGAAACTCTTCTTTGAGCAAGAGATGCTAGTTTGTTAAACCAGGTTTTAGTTGTAGAAATGTATTTTTACTTTTGTTTGCTTATACCCTTGCTTACTTTATTCCTTACAGATGGTGTCACTTAAAACTATACCTTTTTGTATAATAAATCTGTTTTACTTTCACTATTAAACCAATTCAGTATTTTGATTAAAATAGAGTGTTTGTTAATCCCAGTTACGATAATAAACTGTTGGGTACTATCTCTTTAAGGCAGCAGCGAACATAATAACTTTTGTGAGTGTACAGTGATAGGCACTCTTAATTCAAGATAGGCATCTCTTAGAAACTTGGGAGCTAGAGTTCCCTGATTGTTACCTGCTCTGGAAGGTTTGGGCTGGAAGAGCCCTGAAGCCTTTGCTGGCAATGTAGACAAACGGGGGTGTCAGAGAGCTGTCACATAACTTAGGAGAAGCAAAGAGGGTAACAATGTGACTCACAGTTCTGGGAACTCCAGCAAGTTGCCACAGTATCTTCCTAGGATTTTGTGAGAAGGAAGGAGAAATGGGAAGTGTATCAGGAGTCTTCCTGGTAGAAGATTTTAATTTGTAATTGCCTATGCAAGCTGTACTAACCTTTGAAATATTTTATAAATTAACTGTTTAATTAGTGACATTTATGTGCAGGTGAGTATTTAATGTTAGAGATGACAATAAACAGCTTCATATTATGAATATGCAAAAGCTATGAGAGAAAGAAGTGGCCTAACAAGTAGTGAAGACAAAGTCCACTAACAAGTCCTTGCTTTTGCACTGAAAAGAAATGTTACAGCTCTTACCAGCCATGTCATCAACAATAAGACAAACCCATTTGACTCTGAATCACATCTAGAGGTGCCTATCAACATACCTACTAAACTGCATGTAAAAGCAGATGCACAAGAGTCTCTATGGAAAATAGCAGATGTTGGCAAAGAACAAATGGAGAAATTTATGAGAGGTGCATTTGATTCTGATGGGACATGTAGTACCTGGCATCAAAACATTTGCTGACATGGCCAAGTAGACCAAATATAAGTCTGGCAAGGGAGGGACAATCACAGCAGCTACCAGTCCAGAAATTGTTTTCCGCAGAGCCCTGTACTTAGCAAGATGCAGAGATGATGTTTCAACAACAACTGTTCTTATGCACAGATCCTATTGGGTGACTATGTCCCTCTTCCATGCTGATGTAACAATGAGAACAGACAAAGCTGAATTAGGACATCAGCTGGAAGCTCAAGCTGAAAGAATCAATGAGCTAAGAGCATGCAACAAAGAAACCAGCATACATCAGAGATGCCATTGTGTGTCACACAAGTGATGGCTGGAGACAAATTCCACACATTCAGTTAATTAGCTGCTGAGTAATTGAGACAGGTCCTAAAAGATTTGACAAAGCTAATTCTGTAACTGAAGTATTTGTCAGATAGGACAAAGGTAACTCCATGAAAACTACAGAAACACAGCGCTGGACAAGATCTAAGGTTGGATGCAAGAAATACAAGGTGATTGGTGTCTCCATAGAAAAAGTTTCTAAACTTGGCACCCAAAAAGCAATCATTTGTAAAATTCCTCTGTGAATATATGGTTCAAAATGCACCTGACAGTGTAGCACACCTAACACAAATACTCCTTGTTCCTGAAGGCTTTTCCAGTGGTGAAGAAGCAAAGTCCATCATCAGTAGAGGTGTTGAAGAAACCCAAGACTTGTTCAGTACTCAAGAGGAAGTGGACACAAAAAACAATTACTAGCCTTTCCGTAACTGTTGTTCTTTGAGATGTGTTGCAGCACGTGTCCATTCCACTATAGGTGTTTGTGCACTCCAGTGCACAGATGTCAGAGAGATTTTCCCTTAGCGATACCTGTCAGAGTAGCACAAGTGCCCTCAGCTGCCTCGCACACCATGTGCAGGCATAATGGGCCAAGCCGACCCTAACCCGGCTCAGTTCCTTCCTACCACAAAGACTCCAATAGAGAGGCGAAGGAGGGTGGGTCATGGAATGGACAAGCGCAACACATCTCAAAGAACAACAGTTACAGAAAGGTTAGTACCATTTTTAATTCTTTGAGTTCTTTAATTCTTTAATTCTTTGAGCACATGTCCATTCCACAAGCAGTCCCAACTGGAAGTGGGTTTGGAGTCTATTTGATCAGAGACCAGAAGACCACTTGCCCAAATTTAGCATTATCTCTACATTGCCGAGAGATAGCACAGTGAGAGGCAAAGCTGTGACATGATGAGCGGGCTGCCATTCTGCAGATGTCTAATATGGACGACTTGTGTTGATTGATAAATAACTTGCTCAAGTGATCTGCCAGTGTATTCTGAACCTCCAGGAGGTAGGCTGCTTTCAGAAATATAGATTTGTCGATGCAGAAGTCCCAGAGTAGTATTGCTTCCTGACAGAGTAGTGAAGACTGGGCTCGCTCCCGCTTGTTTACACAAAACATGGCAGTCGTATTGTCGGTCAGCACCAATACTCCCCTTCTCCTGATGCCAGGAAGGAATGCCATTCAAGCTAATCAGATAGCCTGCAGCTCCCTGATCTTTATATGCAGACTGAGATCTTGGGGATAGCAGAGACCTTGCATCTGCAGGGGTTCTAGGTGAGTCCCTCAAACCAGGTCCGAGGCATCCTTGACTAAGGCAAGAGATTGTTGAGGACAGGTGAAAAGAACTCTGTTGCAGACACTGGGTCTGTCCACCAATCTAGGAAGGATAAGATGTGACTTGGTACACACACTAACATGTCTAACTAACATGGCACCTTTTTGGAGAATACACCTCTGCCAAGCAGCCTTGAAGGAGTCTGAGATGCATTCTGGTGTACTGGACCACATAAGTGCACGATGCCATGCACCCCAGCAGTTTCTCACCATGGCAAGAGGATAAGCATTTAAGTCCATAATTTGCATGAAACCTTGCTTACAGTAGTAAGGCCTTAGCCATTGTCAACTCCAGAACCATTCCAATTGTATTTTCTGCACCAGAGACAGGACTGATTTGTCTGAGTCGATCAGCAGTCAGAGTGCATCTAAAGTGGATCAGATTTTGCCTATGCTGAACACCCCTGTGACTTGGATCGATCTCTTATCAGCCAGACGTCCAGGTAAGGGAATCCCTGGACCCTTGTCCTCCGGAGTAAAGCCACTACCACAGCCATACACTTTGTAAAACCACATGGAGCAGACATCAGACCAAAGCAGAGCACTATGAACTGGTAATGGCAACCGTTGACAGTGAATCTCAGAAATTTTCTGTGGCTATGATGAATNACACATGGAGCAGACATCATACCAAAGCAGAGCACTGTGAACTGGTAATGGCAACCGTTGACAGTGAATCTCAGAAATTTTCTGTGGCTATGATGAATTGCCACATGAAAGCAGGCATACTTTAAATGAGAGCAGAATGCCAGTCCCCCCAGCTCCAGGGAAGGAATAATGAAAGTAGAGTGAACATCCGGAATTTCCATTTTTTCAGGAACTTGTTTAACTGTCTTAGATCTAAAATAGGCCTGAGACCCTGTTTTGCTTTTAGTATCAGGAAGTATCAGGAGTAAAACCCTTTCCCCTGAACAAAGGATGGATCTCCTGTATAGCTCCCACAAGGAGTACCGACTGTATTTCTTGCAGTAACACTTTCTCATGAGAGGGGTCCCTGAAGATAAACAAGGAAGGAGGATGCAGGGGAGCTAAGGGGGTGGTAGAAATAAATTGGAGTGTATATCCCACTTCCACCGTGGTTAGAACCCACCGATCTATTGTGATGTGGGCCCAAAGCATAATGGAAGGGGGACAGGGTGGTCTCAAAAAATTGGAAAAGAAACAAATGGAACTCTTAGAACTGGTAGTCTGCTCTCTACCTGCTCATCAAAATGAGCTCTTGGAAGATGCAGCCTGTCTTGATGAAAAGGCGACTGCGAAAGCAGGGGATGGGGGTGGGTGTCCTTTGTAACCTCTTCTCCCGCTCCTTGACAGGTCTTGGGCTCAAGGGGCAAACCCCTCAAAACACTGGGACTGGTGAAGATGGAATGCTTTCCACTTCCCTGCTGAGATGTAAATGCCCAGGGATTTCAGGGCTGCTCTAGAATATTTGAGACTATGCAGAGTCTCATCCATCTTTTCTGAGAAGAGTGGTTGCCCTTTAAAAGGTAGGTCCTGGCTTGTCTGTTGTACCACTGGAGGGAGGCCATAAGTGCATAACCAGGACAAGTGCCTCATCATGATAGCAGAGGTTATGCATCGGCGGTCTTGCCAAATTAAGATAGAGCGATGGACAAGCTGCAATTTCTGCAGCAAGGAAGATGGTACAAGTGTGGTATGATCAGAGCAAGAAAGAGGAGGAGACCAACAAACAACTGAATTGCTTGCACTTCAATCTAGCCATCAAAAAGGACAGGTCACTGGTCAAACTCCCACCATGTGAGGACAGTTCTGAAGCATGTCAAAAGAACATCTTGGCCAACAAAGATTTCAGTGTCTTTGCATATAAATAAACCAGTGATTGGATCATCATTACAACATGGATGGGGAAATGTGGATGATTAACTACTTCCTGTATTCTTCAAGGGCTCACTAGCATCTGAGCTTCTATCAGTAGGGGTGGTTGCACAATCAACTGTCTCTCTAGTCCGAACTCTCTTTCTTGCACAGAATTGTGTACATGGCAAGGAAATGAAGATTATGATAACCCACAAATTCTCAACAGAGATCAAAATGATGAACAAGTTGATGACAAAAAATATCACCAGTGCTATTACACATCAATGATACCTGTAAAACTTTATTAGATTTTGTTTTACCATTTAGATTGTTGTTTTGAGGCTTGCAGGTCACAAAGAAATCCAAATTTGTGTCTTGAAATAATATGTAGAGTCATTAAACAGAAACCAGTGCAAATATTTCAAACTAGTCATTTTAACATGTTCATGGTGTCATTGTTTATTCCCATTTCTATGGGAATGGCACCACTTAACAACTCCACATCATACCTCACCTTGAAGTAGACATAATAAGCTTTCAAATGATGTATGATGTGCATGTGTGTAGACAGGATACATTTAATCGACCAAATTGGTGATGTCGTCACTCTTCTACTAACATGATCCAATGGCTAAAAATAAGGTTTAAATTTTAACAGTGAGAGTAATTAACCACTGGAACAATTTATCAAGGATCGTGGTGGATTCTCTAACCATTTCGAAATCAAGACTGGATGTTTGTCTAAAAGATCTGCTCTAGTAATTATTCTGGGGAAGTTATATGGCCTGTCATAGAGGAATTCAGACTAGATGATCACAACAGTCCATTCTGGCCTTGGAATCTATGAATCTATTAATGTAAGATGGGACAATGGAGTGCTTATAAAGTGGAACAGATGAAGTAGGAACTATGCATGTTGAACTTTACTTACTGTGCTGCAATGCTTATTACAATTTGAGGAAATGCAAAGATTTCAACCATTCTTCGACTGTAACGACAGTAGTTTCTCCTTATGAAAGCTGTATTACAGCAGTTAAAATGAAAAAGAAAAAGTTGCATCCCATATCCTAGCCCTCCTGCACTCAACTGGAGTCACTGAAAACAGATTTATGCTCTAATCAAAGAGCATCTCTACTGCTGTGAGGCAAACCCTGGTTTCCCTGTATATTTCTAAAACATCACATTATTTGTCCCATAGGGTAGCAGAAGGCATAGGAGTTACACTCATATTAGGACATCAAAAATTATGTTACTGAAGAAAAATAGCATGTAGTTAATTTAAAATATTAATCCTGTGGAAATCACTGGTGATCAAAAATCTCTCTCAATGGATTTCTCCCATTATGTATTTCACAGAAGAAAATGTTGCACATGCAGATATTTTACACTTGTTGCCTTCAGTAAAGCTTAATGGCAAGTCTCATTGTTTTAAGAAGAAAAAAATCTTTGAAATACAGGAGCTCTAGGTTCACTTATATGACACGAGTTTGTAATTTGCACCATGGAGTTCTTTTGTGCTTTTCTTTATCAGTAGGCATTGATAGAATTATTGCTCTCTTTTATTTGCCACAAAGAAACTTGAATGATGGATGGGCTGATTTTATATGCATAGCTCAGCTAAAATACCACTGCTCATCATATGCAGCATTTCATAAAAGGGATACAGAAAGAGAGAAATAATATTATTTACATAAACAACCGCCTCAACCACTCCTTCCCTTCCCCTACTTACCCTATGCATGCACACACAGAGACTGTGTCTTCACTGACAAAAAAGGGTGGGGGGGAGGGTGGGGGTAAAGTAACTAACACACCAGTTATTTCACTGTAAAATCCAAGACAAGACACCTGTAGTTTTTACCACAAGGTAGGCTGGTGAGGTCAGCAATATAGCCCCATTCATGGCTGACTTCACCTAGTTTATCTCATGGTAAAATTACAGTTCCTCACCTCCACTATTTTAACAGCGGGAACACAAACTGTGTTAGTTACCGCTGAGTAAAAAAACAAACACCTTTTTTTTTAAATCAGTGAAGACAAAGCCACACTCAACAGTATGTCAGTGATCCTTCTATCTTCCAAGTTACCTACTTTTATTGTTTGGCCTCTCTTCAACAGTGCTTTCTGCATATTTTATAGTTCAAACTTGACATATCAGCTTTTGCTGTGTAGTTGAGGATAGTAAAAACCAGGAAAAAGTTTTGCAATGAAGGTAGAAATGGAGGAATATTATAACCGAGAAGTATTGCATTGTTGTTCAGCTGAGTGATACTGCACCAGCTTACATGGTTCTGTCAGATCTGTTAAGAGAACTAAAATGATTTTATTTCTAATATCAGCACAATGATAAGTGAATAGAATAATCCAGATGACTATGGTACATTTTTCTCCAATAATTTTACACTTGTACATATAGTTAATTTCCTTTATTATATACCTGTAATGCACCAACTCTGGCTTTTTAGGGCTCACACTGGAAAAAGAAACAGCATTACTCATCCAAGCTCCACCCACAACAAAAATCTATATGAAATGGACATAAAAATGAGAGACCGTTCTACTGGGCTCAGCTTATCCTCAGAGTGATCTGACACCCTCAGGGCTTTGAAGGTGTGTTTGCTCCCCACTCCCACCCCTGCTTTGTGGGGCCCAGCCTGCTGTTGCTCCTGCTCTCTATGACTGCTCTCAGGCAGATAACCAGAATGAAATGTTAGCTCTGTGTTGCCTAGCAACAAACACTGATATGTGGCAGCAGCCGGAGCCAGTTCCCACATTTTAAGGCAACAGCACACACACACACAGAGCTGAGTAGCAGCTAGGCAGTGAAACAGGTCCAGAAACAAAAACAAAATGATGGTTTGCCAAGCCAAAAGTATTGGCTCACCAAGCCAACCCAATTTGAGACCTGGCCTCCTCCATTTGATATCTTACTTGTTAGTCCAATATATCTGCAACAGCTGCAAAAAGAGCATCATCCATTAGGAAAGTTCTTTATCACGTTTTTTAAATCTACAAGAAACAGATATCGGACCAGATTTTCTTAACACAACATATCCCTTGCCAAAAATTGTGCACAAGCAAAGCTTGGAACTGCATAGCAAGATGGTTACGCACTGTTATGTTTTTAATGTCATAACATTCTGTATCATTAAAGTGCATCACTTCTGCAGACAAATTAATTTTCCTTTATTAAAACACTGTGTAACTGATACATTATGACACTCAAACCTAACAGCACTCTCTGACCTACTCTCAGCAATTCATTTCATTCTTAGGTGTGTACAGAACTGAAAAATCAGAAGACAAATTGATGAGGTTTTAGAATTGTCAAGGCTCTTTAATTTCAGGAAATGCCAAACAATATAGGTGTGCATATCAATTATTTTATTCACAATGCTTCATGTTGTGCAGAAGACTGTAGTCTAAGCTGTCCAAGGTAACAAAGTCACACTCAACACAGCCTGTTACATAAAATTGTCTATAAAAGCAAAAGTTGGAGACAAATAAACTAGTACAAACTAGATTATTTAAATTAAAAGAACTGGGAT
Organism: Platysternon megacephalum; assembly: GCA_003942145.1. Classification (NCBI taxonomy): domain Eukaryota; kingdom Metazoa; phylum Chordata; order Testudines; family Platysternidae; genus Platysternon; species Platysternon megacephalum. The sequence continues at coordinate 3,624,820 of QXTE01000145.1, forward strand.
ATGGCTTCAAAGCTCCCGCTAAAGTCATGTGCTACCATAACAATGAGCTGTTATCTCCACAGGTTCAGGTGCTGCATGGATGGTCAGCGGCCCTGTGGTCCCTCGGACTGGGGAGCGGTGTTCAGGTGGATCTTGGGGGTGGGTCCTGGTGTGGTGCGGGGGGCAGCTCTCAGTGTCTCCAAGGCTGCGCTGGATCTTCCGGGAGGGAGTGGGGCTCTGGAAGCACCGGTGCTGGGCTTTGGGGGGGCGCGGTCGTGTCTGGAAGCGCTGGGGATGGTTCTGGTTCTCCTGCGGGCGGTATCCGGCTGGGGGGTCCTCGGTGGGGCCTGGGATTTTTGGCAGCCGGAGTCTTGCTGGGCAACCTTGGAGGAGGTGTTGGGTCTCCCGGGGGTGGGGTCCAGCCGTGGGATCTGGGGGCTGTGGGAGGCTCCTCCTTCGGCTGGATCTTGCCGGGTGGCCTGGGGGGCAGTGCTAGTTGCTCCTATGGCAGGGCGGCATGAGGTTACCTGTGGGGGAGCACTGCCCCGTCTTGTATCCGTGTTGTGCAGGATGGTTTCTATGAGGTCACTGAGGCGTCTGGTGAGGTTGCCGACTTGCGACATGGTGGTGATCCCCCTCACGGCAGGGTCCAGCGTGGGGATTCTGGAGACGGGGCTGGTTCTTTTGGTGGCATCGTCTTGTTGGTCAGTCCTCAAGGTGGGAGTCGCGCTTCCATCGGTTGGCGGTTGGTCGCCCCTTACATGCTGTGGCTCTGGGGAGACTGGCTGGGGTGCTGAATCCAGAGCATCGGTGGGAGTCAAGGTTGGAACCCGCAGGGTGTGAGTGGGATTGACCTTCGCAGTCGTGAGGGGTCCCTTGCATGTGGTTTGATGGTACTTACATTTCTTTTGAGTCTCGAAGGGTAGATCGCAGTGGCTGCACCGGAAGGTGATCCGTTTGTTGTGGGCCTTCCGAACGTGTTTGCTGAGGGCCCCGAGGGTCTGTACTCCACGGAAGGGGAAGGAGAAGGGGCAGAGGAGGAGGCCTGTAGGGATCAGGTACTGGAGGTAGATGCAGTCGTCTTCCCCTGCCTCACCCTCTGTGGGGCAGACCTCTGTTGTGCCTGCAGACTCGCCAGGTGATTCCTCTCGGTCTGGCAGAGAAGCTTGAGGAGGTGAAGTTGCTCCTGGGGGAGTGCTAGACTCACTGGCCCCGATATCTCTTTGCTTGGAAGGACAGCGTGTGACATCGAGATCCTGGGCTGTGGTGTGCATTCCCCTTGGAGCGGCCTTCATCCGGGCAGCAGGGTGGTAAGTAGTTTTGGGGTCCCGGGTTGAGGAGATGGTTCCTTCGGAGCATCCCTCTCTGGAGCAGCAAGGCAGCAATCAGTATCCTGGTCCTGGGTCATCGGGGGAGCTCCTCTGGTAGCAGCCTTCCCAGCAGGGCAGTGATCAGCATCCTGGTTCTGGCTCATCGGGGGGGGCTCCTCTGGTAGCAGCCTTCTCAGGAGCAGCAGGGCAGCGCTCAGCATCCTGGTCCTGGGCAGTGGGAGAGGTTGTCCGGGAGTCCCCCTCCTGAAGAGCTGGCGAGATGTCGTTGCTCCTGGATGTGAGGTCCCGAAGAGCCGTCCTTGTGGTGCTAGGTCTCCCTGCAGAGGTATCCCCAAGGGTTTTCTTCAGCCAGGTACTGATTTTTTCATCTTTGCTGGTGGTCCGTGTCTTCTGTGAGGCACAAAGGGTGGTCTTCGAGATGGGCTTCCACTGAGCTTTCTAAGAAGTAGAGGATGCAGGAGCAGCAGCAGCTGCCGAGAGCGCAGCTGGGGGTGTCTCAGAAGCAGAGAGAGGGTTTTCTTCCAAAGTAGCAGCAGTGGAGTATATCTTCAAAGCAGCATCGATTTTCTCAAAAATGGCAACAGGAGAATCCATCTTCAGAGCAGGTGTTGCAGATGTCCATCAAAAGAAATTAAACTGATAAGAACAGATACACTACGTGATCTTAGTCAAACATGGACTACCTAGCTCACACTTTTAGCAGACTCTGCTTTATGATTTAAAATTACTGGAAGTCATTACACCTTTTCAAAATAAATATTAGCCAGTTTCAGGGAGAACACAGTATCCCTGCTTGGATTTATATAAATCCATTCTGTGAATTGGTGCAGTCCACACTGCCTCTCCCTACTCAAATGAAAATGTATAGACAATGCCTTGGGAAGTGAAGGGGGAGGGGCGAGAGGGAGTGCACACATTAGAGGAACAGCTAGTTTGCCACCTAGATTTAATCATATCAGCTTCATTTTAGTGTAATTTGTAACCTGGTTTCTGGCAGATTCAGGCATCCAGAGGAAGGAACTGCCTTTAACATACAAACCAGTGATGCCATTTCTTTGGCTCACTCCACAGGTCACCAATGAATTTAAAGTGAACTACAACACAGGGCACAATGCTATGCAAAGGGATGATCTGGTTTTTAATTTCACACAGATTTTTACCCTTCCTAATTTTTCATGAGATAGTAGCCACAAAGAGACGGGAAAATCTTCAATTTGTACAGCTGGTTCTGCTTAATTAATTAGATCACTTAATGAAAGCATCTTAAATTAGATTCCTTGACAAGGGGATGGCGCTAATTCAGGGAGAACAGGGGTTTAAAAAGCCAGCTTCTAAGCGACCAGAGGAGCAAGAGAACAAGAGCAGCAAACAGGAGAGTTTTGCCAGGGAGTTTAGAGAGGTAGCGTGAGAGCCAGATACACTTAATAAACATTCTCTAAACTTGAGCCAAAAACGCCACCCTCCTGTCCCATCCAAATTTGGGACTCTCCTTCCAGATGATCTTCTTGCACTGAGGTCACCCCTCCTGGGGAAAGAACCCCAGTTATTAGGAAGAAACAGGTAATAGTAATGGGGGATCCGATTATTACAAATATAGATAGTTAGGTTTGTGATGACTGGGAGAACTCCATGATGAACTGCCCACTGGGTATGAAGGTTGTGGGCCTCGAGACATCTTGACAGACTTAAGTGCAGTGCTGGGGAGGACCGGTGGTCACTGAACAAGTAGGTACCAAAGGGAAAGATAAGAGAGAGATCATGGAAGCCAAATTTAGGCTGCTAGAAAGGAGATTAAAGTCCAGAACCTCCTTAGCATTCTCTGAAATGCTTCCAGTTCCACATACAGGAACAGATAGACAGGCAGAACTGCAGGGTTTCAATGCATGGATGAGACGATAGTGTTGAGAGGAGAGACTTAGGTTTCTTAGGAATTGGTGAACCTTTTGGGAATGGAGGAACCTATACAGGAAGGATGGGATCTACTAAACCAAAATGGAACCAGATTGCTGACACAAAACTAACATAAAAAAATTAAGTACCTCAGAAGCAGGGGCCCTGCCACACACTCAGTGGGGCCACTAGACCATTGAGTTGCTAAAGGAACACTCACAGAAGACAAGACCATTGTGGAGAAGCTGAATGAATTGTTTGCATCAGTTTTACTGCAGAGACTGTGAGGGAGATCACTGCACTTGTGCCATTCTTTTTAGATGACAAATTTGAGGGACTGTCCCAGACTAAGGTGTCGATAATGGAGGATTTGGAACAAATTGATAAATTAAATAGTAATAAGTCACCAGGACCAGATGGTATTCACCCAAGAGTTCCAAAGGAATTCAAATGTGAAATTGCCCAACTACTAACTGTGGTATGTAACCTATCATTTAAATCAGACTCTGAACTACATGACTGACAGGTAGCTAATGTAACATTGATTTTAAAAAAAGGCTCCAGAGGGAATTCGGGTAACTACAGGCTGGTATGCCTTACTTTACTACCAAGCAAACTGACTGAAACTATATTAAAGAACAGAATTATCTGACACTTAGATTAACATAATTTGTTGAGGAAGAGTCAACATAGCTTTTGCAAAGGAAAATCATTAGAATCATTAGAAATCATTAGAATTCTTTGAGAGGGTCAACAGACAAGTGGACAAGGCTGATCCAATGGATACAGTGTACTTGAACTTTCAGAAAACCTTTGACAAGGTCCCATACCAAAGGTTCTTAAGCAAAGTAAGCAGTCATGGGAAAAGAGGGAAGGTCCTGTCATGGATCAGTAACTGGTTAAAGGACAGGAAACAAAGAGTAGGAAAAAATGAAAGTTTTCACAGTGGAGAAAGGTAAATAGCAGGGTGCCCCAGGGATCTTTATTGGGACATGTGCTGTTCCACATATTCATAAATGATCTAGAAAAGGGGCTAAACAGTAATGGTGGCAAAGTATGCAGACGATACAAAACTACTCAAGATAGTTAAGTCCAAATCTGACTGTGAAGAGTTACAAATGGATCTCACAAAACTGGGTGATTGGGCAACAAAATGGCAAATGAAATTCAGTGTTGATAAATGCAAAGTAATGTACATTGGAAAACATAATCCCAACTATACATACAAAAATGGTGATCAGGAACATACAAAAAGATGGCATCTAAATTAGCTATTACCAGTCAAGAAAGAGACCTTGGAGTCACTCTGAAAACATCCACTCAATGTGCAGCAGCAGTCAAAAAAGCTAACAGAATATTAGGAATCAATAGGAAAGGGATAGATAATAAAACAGGACATTTTATAATCCCACTATATAAATCCCTGGTATGCCCACACCTTGAATACTGTTTACAGTTCTGCTCATCCCATATCAAAAAAGATATATTAAAATTGGAAAAAGGTACAGAGAAGGGCTACAAAAATGATTAGGGTTATTAAACAGCTTCTATCAGAGGACAGATTGAAAAGACTGGGATTGTTCATCTTGGAAAAGAGACAACTAAGGGGGATATAACAGGTCTATAAAATCATGAATGTTATTTACCCCTTCACATGACACAAGAACCAGGGGTCACCCAATGAAATTAACAGACAGCAGGTTTAAAACAAACATAAGGAAGTACTTCTTCACACAATGTATAGTCAACCTGTGGAACTCATTGCCAGGGGACATTGTGAAGGCCAAAAGTATAACTGGGTTCAAAATGAATTAGATAAATTCATGGAGGATAGGTCCAGCAATGGCTATTAGCCAAGATTGTCAGGGACTAAACCCCATGCTCTGGGTATCCATAAGCGTTTGACTGCCAGGAGCTGGGATTGGATGGCAGGGGATGGGTCACTCAGTAAATTGCCCTGTTCTGTTCATTCCCTCCGAAGCCTCTAGCACCAGCGACTGTCAGAAGACAGGCTACTGGGCAAGCTGGACCATTGGTCTGATCCAGTATGGCCATTCTTATGTTTTTATGTATTTTCTCTACCTGAATAGACTCATACACTGTAATCAAACCAACTCTTCATCTTATTTTTGATAAGCTAAACAGACTGAGCTCTTTTAGTGTTGTGACACTGACAGGCCAGCTCAGGTCAGAGCAATAGGTCAATTTACTTGTGTGTGACTATCAAAGAAATGTTAAGTGTAATAATTCACTCGAATGTTAATTTAGCTCAAAGGAAATGTAAATAATATTGTCTTCACTTATCTATAGACATTACATTATGTATATCCCTGAACTTAATTAACTCTAGATCAAAAGTGTGTGTTAGCATTAAGATGATAATTTATTTGATATGTAAACCACCTGAAAATGAATAAAATGTTACTTGTATTGTTTTTTCTTATCTATCCCTATTATAATATAATGGCAGGCAATTGCATTATGTATATCACTGTAACTAAATTACTTGTGAATGCAAAGGAAGTAGAATGCTAACTTCAAAGCAAGGGTCATTGTCTTCAGCAAGGGTCATTGTCTTCAACAATGGAAATTCACAGATTCAGACTGAAATTGCTACTCATCAAAACCCACGTGGGTGAGGACACTGTTCAGATTGTCTTCTGTGAGCAGGATCTATAAATAGTGGTTTAAGAGAATGATCCTGCATCTCTGAACTGTTTGGACACTCATATGGGAACGCTCCAGGTGCAAGACAGAGATCCCCAAAGTGATTTTGGATAACCCTGAGAAATTTACGAAAACTAGCAGACTACTACATCTCTGCTATCATTTTGGACTTACAAACTTTGACTCACGTGTTAATGTATTTTATCTGCTTTAACCTCTCAATAACTCTGACCCTTTGGGGTGGAGAGTAACCTAATGTGATGTGATATTTTTTATAGTGACCAGTGTCACAAAGTCCAGTTTGTCTGGGTGGCAAGAAAGGCAGGAGAGCCTAAGGGGACCGTTTGTGACTCCATGGTAAGACTAAGGCTATGTGTACACTACAGACCTTACAGCTGCAGTGCTGTAAGGTCTCCCATGTAGTTGCTCTCCAATCAGCATAAATAAACTACCCCCAACGAGCGGCGGTAGCTATCTTGGCATTTCCCACCAACGTAGCACTGTCCACACCAGTGCTTCTGTCAGTGTAACTTATGTCAGTCAGGGGCGTGTTTTTTCATACCTCAGTGGTGAAAGAACAAGTTAAGGACTATTTAGAAAAGCTGGACATGCACAAGTCCAGGGGTCCAGATCTAATGCATCCAAGGGTGCTGAGGGAATTGGCTCATGTGATTGCAGAGCCATTGGCCATTATCTTTGAAAACTCATGGCGATTGGGGGAGGTCCTAGACGATTGGAAAAAGGCAAATATAGTGCCCATCTTTAAAAAAGGGAAGAAGGAGAACCCGGGGAACTACAGACCAGTCAGCCTCACCTCAGTCCCTGGAAAAATCATGGAGCAGGTCCTCAAGGAATCCATTTTGAAGCACTTGGAGGAGAGGAAGGTGATCAGGAACAGCCAACATGGATTCACCAAGGGCAAGTCATGCCTGACCAACCTGATTGCCTTCTATGATGAGATAACTGGCTCTGTGGATATGCGGAAAGCAGTGGACGTGATATATCTTGACTTTAGCAAAGCTTTTGATACAGTCTCCCACAGTATTCTTGGCAGCAAGTTAAAGAAGTATGGGCTGGATGAATGGACTATAAGGTGGATAGAAAGCTGATTAGATCATCGGACTCAACCGGTAGTGATCAATGGCTCCATGTCTAGTTGGCAGCCGGTATCAAGCGGAGTGCCCCAAGGGTCGGTCCTGGGGCTAGTTTTGTTCAATATCTTCACTAATGATCTGGAGGATGGCGTGGATTGCACCCTCAGCAAGTTTGCAGATGACACTAAACTGGGAGGAGTGGTAGATACTCTAGAGGGTAGGGATAGGATACAGAGGGACCTAGACAAATTAGAGGATTGGGCCAAAAGAAATCTGATGAGGTTCAACAAGGACAAGTGCAGAGTCCTGCACTTAGGACGGAAGAATCCCATGCACCGCTACAGGCTGGGGACCGACTGGCTAAACAGCAGTTATGCAGAAAAGGACCTGGGGATTACAGTGGATGAGAAGCTGGATATGAGTCAGCAGTGTGCTCTTGTTACCAAGAAGGCTAATAGCATAATGGGCTGCATTAGTAGGAGCACTGCCAGCAGATTGAGGGAAATGATTATTCCCCTCTATTTGGCACTGGTGAGACCACATCTGGAGTACTGCGTCCAGTTTTGGGCCCCCCACTACAGAAAGGATGTGGACAAATTGGAAAGAGTCCAGCAGAGGGCAACAAAAATTATTAGGGGGTTGGGAGATTACAAGGGAATAGGGTCATTGTAAGAGATTTATGTAAGGAATTTGACTTCATACAGCATAACATTTTGATTAAAAAATGAGAATGATATAAAAAAATTATTGTACACAGGGAATCATCATCGAACGGGTATGTTTCTTGTGGGGTTCTGCAGGGATCAGTTCTTAGCCCTATACTATTTAACATCTTTATTAAACAAACAACATGCATTTTAATATGACTAAATGTAAACATACACATCTAGGAACAAAGAATGTAGGCCATACTTACAGGATGGGGGACTCTATTGTGGGAAGCGGTGGCTCTGAAAAAGATTTGGGGTTTGTGTTGGATAATCCGCTGAACATGAGCTCCCATAGCAACACTGTGACAATTCATGGGTTTATAGATTCCAAGGCCAGAATGGTTCAGAGAAGAGCCATGAGAATGATTACAGGATTAGAAAATATCCCTTATTTTAGATTCAAGGCGCTCAACCTATTTAGCTTAACAAAGAGAAGGTTAAGGGGTAACTTGGTTATAGTCTATGGGTACCTACCTGGGGACCAAATATTTAGTAGTGGGTTCTTCAAACTAGCAGAGAAAGATATAACATGATCCAAGGCTGGAAGTAGAAGCTAGACAAATTCATAGAAACATTGAACCAAAGGGTTATAGAAGGGACTGCAAGGGTCATCTAGTCTAACCCCCTGCCAAGACACAGGATTTGTTGTGTCTAAACCACCCAAGACAGTTGGCTATCCAGCCTCTTTTTACAGACCTCCAGTGAAGGAAATTCCACGACTTCCCTAGGGAGTTTGTTCCACTGTCTTACTGTTCTTACAGTTAGGAAGATTTTTCTGAGATTTAATCTAAATCTGCTCTGCTGTAGTTTGAACCCATTGCCTCTTATCCTGCCCTCTGTGGCAAAAGAGAAAAATTTTCTCCATCTTTTTAATGGCAGCCTTTCATGTATTTGAAGACCACTATCATGTACTCCCTTAATCTCCTTTTTTCCAAATTCAGACTGGAAATAGGGAGTCAGTTTTAACAGTGAGATTAATTAATCATTGGAACAATTTACCAAGGTTAGTGGTGGATTCTCCGTCACTGACCATTTTAAAATCAAGATTGGATGTTTTTCTCAAAGATATACTTTAGGAAGTATTTGGGGGGAATTCTAAGGGCTATGCATACACAAGGTCAGACTAGATCAGGGGTCGGCAACCTCTGGCACGCGGCTCGCCAGGGTAAGCACCCTGGCGGGCCGGGCCAGTTTATTTACCTGCCGCGTCGGCAGGTTCGGCCGATCGCGGCTCCCACTGGCCGCGGTTCGCCGCTCCGGGCCAATGGGGGCAGCGGGAAGCGGCGCGGGCGAGGGATGTGCTGGCCGCGGCTTCCCGTCGCCCCCGTTGGCCCGGAGCGGCGAACCGCGGCCAGTGGGAGCCGCGATCGGCCGAACCTGCCGACGCGGCAGGTAAATNCATGGGTTTATAGATTCCAAGGCGAGAATGGACAATTGTGATAATTTAGTTTGACTTCCAGTATAACACAGGCCGTAAAATTTCCCCAAAATAATTCTACCTCCCCATTCTCAATATATCTTCTGTTTTTGACAAAGACACTCATATCCTGGCATGCTCCTCATACTTTCCTCCTGAACTCTCAGAGCTCTCCTAGTTCTCCTTTTATCTCAGTCACTACTCCTGTATTACCTTTTTTATGTGTTCCTCCCACACTTTCCTTCCATTCTCAGCTTTGTCCATGACCCAATCCTTTTCTCCCTGGGTTAACTCATTCCATTCCATTGGTTCAGCTACCAACTCTAAGCCAATGACTCCCTAAATCTACTTCTCCACTTCTGATCTTTCACTCTATCTCCAAACGTTTATCTTTGGCTTTCCAAAATCTCCTCTTGGACACCTCTCAGTCACTTAAGGAGCATCCTGCTAGATCATCCTATCTTTTCACCCAAACCATCTCTTCTTTTTTTCCTTCCTTATCATCATTGATAACTCCACTTTCCTTTCCATAACTCAGGCTTGTAACGCTGTCATCATCTTAGATTCCAGGCTCTCATGCTTGCCACAGCCAGGTTCATGGTAAACCTTGTTATTCCTCGTTATCTAAAATCCACCCTTTCCACTCTTACCTTGTGTTCTGCAACTTCTTCATCTCTGACTTCCCCACATCTTCCTTTTCCCTGCACCAGGCTATCCAAAATATCATTGCTAAAAGCCATCTTCCTCTTGATGCTCCTACTCCAACAACATCACTCCTTCCTTGAATTCCTTCACCGCTTTCTCTCTCCTGCATCAAAATCAAACTCCTCATTCTTACCTTCAAGCCTTTTAAAAGCTTCATACCTGCTTAAACCCATATTCTTGTGCTCTGAGCTCTACTCTTTTTTCATTCAACTCCTAAGTTTAGAGTTGCTCCTAAATTCCTGCATTTTCCTCCTTCAGACCCACTTACTGCATAAATTGATCTTCTTACAAATAGTTTTTCTATGTGTCTTGCATTTAAATTTTGAGAGTTTAACTTCAAGCATGCGGAGAAGGCATGCTGTATTTCTACACATTTCACAATGAGTGACATATATGGCACTTCATAAATATCATTACCACATTATTACGACTGGTATGCACATCAAAATAATACTGTTCATAAGCCCAACTCAGCAATATAACTGTAGTAATAAAATATGTTTTAAAAGCACTTGTCACAAAAAAATCCCATTAAACAGTTTCTACATGGATAAGAATGGTTATTAAAATGATGCATTAATAGCTTTCTCTGATTCACAGTATTTTACAATATTTACAGTACAGTGTACTATACTAAGAAAGTTCATATGGAATTTCTAAAAGAGCGTTATGAGAAAGAAGGAGAGGACAGAAGCACTAAAGTAACAGAAAGTATAACCTACCAAATATGTTGGTGGAATGTCCTTTCCTGGCAATGGGTTTGAGTTCATTATGCCCCCATCCATATTGCCTGTAATTTTCCCAGGCATGTTTCATCATCTGTGGAAGGGAAATATTAGATTCAGTTAATATGGATTACTCAGACGATGCAGTTTTATAATCTAGTTCCTTATCTGAACATTTCTATGCCTCAAGCTCACCACAGCATATTGATGGTTATTCTGACTCTATTTCTATCAGTTACAATAGGCAGACTATATAGTATGAACAGTCTTTGATCCAAAAAAATCTCAAGAGTATCTAAAATACTCCAGTAAAGAGAAGTGATGCATTGTACATGCTACAGCAGTGTCAAAGGACATAAAATTGTGCTATTTTAACCAGGAGTTATTGAGAGCACAAATAGTAACTTAAGTCAATTTAATTTCAGTGGGAGCTATTAGGTGCTCAGCCTTTCTGAAATTCAGGCTGCTGATTTCAGTGCCTATATGGACTCAGGAGCCTAAGCACAACATCCATTTTTAAAAATCTTGGCCTAAATCTAAGTTGCCTAAGCAATAACACGACAACAATCTACAAATATCGGAAGGGTGTACACTTCCAGGAGAGCAAGGAGGAATTATTTAGGGCTTGCCAACAGAGCAAGTTACTATGTGGCAAGGCAGGGCACACCTTGCCTACAGCACACCAGTTTGCCACGCAAAATGAGGGGAGGTTGCCACAAGTTCCAAAAGTTGGCTTCCCAGTAGGAAAACACTTGAGAAACACTGCTAGAAAATATTCTGTAGGGGACAACCCTGCATTGACCCATGGGAAGTGGATTAGATGATCTAATACTGTTGGACTTATCCATCTTTAGCTCCATGATACATATATTAAAAAACAGATGAATAATATACCAAAGTTGAAGAGAGAAGAGCTCCAGAAGGCCTGCCATTTCATTACAGTTCACAATTTGTGTTAGACATTCTGGTAATTATTTGTAGAGCACTAATAGACACACAATGCTGTACAGTAGGTGAACTGTGCCAAACAAACAGCAGACCCATGACCTAATAATAAAAATAATACTTAGCATTTATTTATACAGCACTTTACACATTCCAACTGACATAAATACACAACAGCCAATTAATAATCATAACATTTATATCAAGTAAGTTGGTAAGTAACACTATCCCTTTTTGAACAACCCGTTTTAAAAACACCAAGAAGCAACATATAAATGAACTCAGTTTTTTACACTCATTCATAACATTGGTTTTATCTACTTAAGATGAAACACACATCCTTTTTATTGTGTCCCCCTCCCTCCATGGGTTTGTAATTCCTTCTTTAAATATTACTTGCTCTACCATTTAACAAAGAGTGAGCTTCGTTTTCACATGGGTTGGGAATTTCTAAAGTGTCTAAGTAACTCAGGAATTATTTAACAGACATTTTCAAAAATCTCACCCATAATATATAGCAATAAACACTCTTATTAATTATTTATATTGTGGTAGCATGTAGGGGCTCCAGTCATGGATTGGGGCCCTCTGTATTGAGCATCAAGTATGTCTGTTTCCTTTACTTTCCTGGGAGGGTGAGTAGTGGAGTAACCAGAGGAACACACATCTCGAAGAACCACAGTTACTGCACAAGGTAACTCTTTCTTCCTCTTCAAGTAGCACCCCTGTAGATCAGGGGTGGGCAAACTTTTTGGCCCGAGGGCCACATCTGGGTATGGAAATTGTACGGCGGGCCATGAATGTTCACGAAATTGGGGTTAGGGTACAGGAGGGGGTGAGGGTTCTGGATGGAGGTGCGGGCTCTGGGTTGGGGCTGGGAATGAGGGATTTGGGGTGTAAGAGGATGCTCCAGGCTGGGACCGAGGGGTTTGGATGGCAGGAGGGGGATCAGGGTTGGGGCACAGGGGAGGGGAGGATGCAGGCTCTGGGGTGGGGCCAGAAACGAGGAGTTCAGTGTGGGGATGGGGGCTCCGGACTGGGGCAGGGGGCGTGAGGGCTTCGGCTGGAGGTGCGGGCTCTGGGGTGGGGCTGGAGATGAAGGGTGCTCCGGGTTGGGACTGAGGGGTTTGGAGGGTAGGAGGGAGATCAGGGCTGGGGCAGGGGATTGGGGCATGGGAGGGGGTCAGTGGTACAGGCTCCGGGCAGCACTTACCTCAAGCAGCTCCCGGAAGCAGCGGCATGTCTCTCCTCCGGCTTCTACACAGAGGCGCAGCCAGGCAGATCTGCGCACTGCCATGTCTGCACGTCCCTGCAGCTCCCATTGACTGCAGTTCCCGGCCAATGGGAGCTGCAGTGGCAGCACCTGCGGACGGGGCAGCGTGCGGAGCCCCCTGGCTGCCCCTAAACGTAGGAGTCGGAGTGGGGACATGCCGCTGCTTCCAGGAGCTGTGGCATGAGCACATGGAGCGGCCCCCGACCCCGCTCCTCGGCTGGAGAGCGGGAGCAGGGCAAGCCCCAGACCCCGCTCCCCAGCGGGAGCTTGAGGGCCGGATTAAATCAGCTGGCGGGCCGAATGTGGCCCGCGGGCCATAGTTTGCCCACCTCTGCTGTAGATGCTCCACTTCAGATGACTCCTGAGCAGTATCCTCACAGGCAGGAGAGAGCTTTGGAATCAAGTCCAAAACTGAAGACAGTACAGCAGAACCAAGTGCCACATCAGATCTGGTGGTGTGGACCAAGGCATAAGTGGTGACACCAGTGGTTGAACCTTTTCCATTTCTGAAGGTAAGTAATTTGAGTTAACTCCCGTCTACTGTTTAGTAATACTTGTTGTACTCCTATCAAACAGGATTATTCTAATCCTGTGAACCATCTAGAGCAGGGGGTCTCAAACTGGGGGTTGCAACCCCTCAGGGGGTCGTGAGGTTATGTGGGGGTCGTGACCTGTCAAGACTCCACCCCCAAACCCTACTTTGCCTCCAGCATTTATAATGGTGTTTAATATAAAAAAAATGTGGTTTTAATTTATAAAAGGCGGGTCACACTCAGAGGCTTGCTGTGTGAAGGGGGTCACCAGTACACAAGTTTGAGAACCACTGATCTAGAGCCAGGTCTGGAGGCTGAGGGCTCCCAGGTTGGGGTGAAGTACCCAACCTGCATCCTGGGAGAGGAGATGTGGGACAGTCGGAAGCATAAATGCCAATTTGACACATAGGTGAAGCAGGTAAGGATACCAAGCTTGCCTCAGCCAGGTCGGTACTGCAAGGATAAGCCTGGCCTTGTGATGTCTGATCTTGATCATCACTCTTAGAATTAGTGGAGTTGAAGGGAATGTGTAAAACTGGCCCTTCATCCAGGGAAGGAGAAAAGCATCTCCCACAGAGAGGCAATGTAGGCCTTCTCTTATTGCTGAATGTGTCAAACAGATCCACCTGAGGAAGACCCCGTCTTTGGAATATCCCGTGAAGAATTTGAGAGTCCAACTCCCACTTGTAGTCCTGGGAGAAGTGCCTGCGGAGCATATCTGCTGTGACATTCTAGGCTCAAGGAAAATAAATTGCTGAGATATGAATCTGATAGGTTATACACCAGTTCCATAACTGTATAGCTTCAGTGCACAGGGAGGGGGATCTTGCTCCTCCCTGTCTGTTGATGTATAACATGCAAGCCACTTTGTCCATCATGATCCTGACTGATTTGCTGTTGATAAGGGTAGGAACTGAAGGCAAGCGTACCTGACTGCCCTAAGCTCCAACAGGTTGATGTGAAGACTGGTTTCCTAAGGTGACCATCTGCCCTGAGTTGTGAGGGTATTGAGGTATACTCCCCATCCTAACATGAATCCATTGTCACATAGTTATTGTTAGGACTGAGTGGATGAAAAGGATGCCAGCGGAGACACTGCATTGATCCTTTCACCAGTCCAATAAGTTCTTTACCTGAAAGGGAACTGTAACCAGTTTGTCCAAGCTGTCTCTGGTTGAGGAACAGGTCCTCCTGAACCAGCCCTGAAAGCAGCGGAGGTGTAATCTTGTGTGCTCAGTCATGAAAATGCAAGCTGTTATATAACTGTCATAAATATAAAGGGAAGGGTAACAACCTTTATGTATGCAGTAACATCAAATCCCTCCTGGCCAGAGGTACAGAGAATCACTTACCTGTAAGGGGTTAATCAGTTCAATTAACCTAGTTGGCACCTGACCAGAAGGACCAATGGGGAAAGAAGATACTTTCAAATCTGGGGGGAGGGGAGAGGAAGGTTTTGTTTGTGCTTTTTGTTTTTGTTCCCTCTCGGGACAAAGAGAGAGACCAAGGAGGTAACCCAGCTCCTACTGAAATGATACATCTAAAATTACAAAAATTGTAAGTAATAGCAAGGAAATGTGTTAGATTATCTTTTGTTTTAGCTTGTGAATTTTCACTATGCTAAGAGGGAGGTTTATTCCTGTTTTGTAACTTTGAAGTTGAGCCTAGAGGGGAATCCTCTGTGTTTTAAATCTTTTTATTACACTGTAAAATTACCTTCCATCCTGAGGTGCTTGGGAGGATATTTTCGGGGGGGATAGGGCTCCAAGTGGCCCCTCCCTGAATGTTTGTTTAAATCACTTGGTGGTGGCAGCAATACCATCCAAGGACACGGAAAGGAATGTGTGCCTTGGGGAAGTTTTTAACCTAAGCTGGTGGAATATAAGCTTAGGGGGTCTTTCATGCGGGTCCCCACATCTGTACCCCAGAGTTCAGAGTGGGGAGGGAACCCTGACAATGACTCAGGAGCTACAAACAGTTCCTTATTTCCTTGAATTGTCTCGACCAGATTTGACAGAGTAACAAATCTCTCTGTGGGAAGGAAGGCCCTGGCTGCCAACAAATCCAAATGTGCCCCTATGACCTGTACTGTCTGTACAGGGGCTAATTTGGACTTATTTATGTTCAGCTAGAGACCCAACATAAATACTACAGTTACCAACAGACTGAAACTATGGGTCAGAACTGAGACTATGTAATTTATTTCAAATCCTAGTCAACATTCTAATTGCTACATATTGCAATGATTAATGTCTGTCTAGTTTGAAATGTAGATCTGATCATATATTTAAAATAGCTCTAGTCCCATCCTACACTATTGCTTGCTCACAGTGATGGTGTCCGTGAAAACATTTTGTTCCTGGTCCCCCTTCAAGACAGTAGAGAGTAGCCTAATGAACTCCTTTCACCAACAAGATCTGGAGTACCCTTTGCAGCATATAGGTGCAATTACTTGTTTTGACTAAGATCAGTGTAGAAACTCCATACTCTATTATTGAAGTGCTCAATTTCAGTAAGGCGTTTGATACGGTACCGCATGAAGAATTATTGGTTAAATTGGAAAAGATGGAGATCGATATGAAAATCCAGAGGTGGATAAAGAACTGGTTAAAGGGGAGACTGTTGCGGGTCATACTGAAAGGTGAACTGTCAGGTTGGAGGGAGGTTACCAGTGGAGTTCCTCAAGGTTCGGTTTTGGGTCCAATTTTATTTAATCTATTTATTACTGACCTCGGATCCAAAAGTAGGAGTGGGCTGATAAAGTTTGCGGATTGACACAAAGTTGGGAGGTATTGCCAATTCGGAAAAGGATCGGGATATCCTGCAGGGAGATTTGGATGACCTTGTAAACTGGAGTAATAGTAATAGGATGAAATTTAATAGTGAGAAGTGTAAGGTTATGCATTTAGGGATGACTAACAAGAATTTTAGTTATAAGCTGGGGACGCATCAGTTGGAAGTAACGGAAGAGGAGAAGGACCTTGGAGTCCTGGTTGATCGCAGGATGACTATGAGTCGGCAATGTGACGTGGCCGTAAAAAAAGCTAATGCGGTCTTGGGATGCATTAGGCGAGGTATTTCTAGTAGAGATAAGGAGGTGCTAGTCCCGTTATACAAGGCATTGGTGAGACCTCATTTGGAGTACTGTGTGCAGTTCTGGTCTCCCATGTTTAAGAAGGATGAATTCAAACTGGAACGGGTACAAAGAAGGGCCACTAGGATGATCCGAGGAATGGAAAGCCTGTCGTATGAAAGGAGACTTGAGGAGCTCGGTTTGTTTACCTTAACCAAAAGAAGGCTGAGGGGAGATATGATTGCTCTCTTTAAATATATCAGAGGGATAAATACCAGGGAGGGAGAGGAATTATTTCAGCTCAGTACTAATGTGGACACGAGAACAAATGGATATAAATTGGCCGTCGGGAAGTTTAGGCTTGAAATTAGACGAAGGTTTCTAACCATCAGAGGAGTGAAGTTCTGGAACAGCCTTCCGAGGGAAACAGTGGGGGCGAAAGACCTCTCTGGCTTTAAGATTAAGCTTGATAAGTTTATGGAGGGGATGGTTTGATGGGATAACGTGATCTTAGTCAATAGGTCAATAACGTGCCATCACTGGTAATTAGTACCAATGGTCAATGATGGGATATTAAAAGTTACTACAGAGAACTTTTTCCTGAGTGTCTGGCTGGAGAGTCTTGCCCGCATGCTCGGGGTTCAGCTGATCGCCATATTTGGGGTCGGGAAGGAATTTTCCTCCAGGGTAGATTGGCAGAGGCCCTGGAGGTTTTTCGCCTTCCTCCGCAGCATGGGGCAGGGGTCGCTTGCTGGAGGATTCTCTGCAACTTGAAGTCTTTAAATCATGATTTGGGGACTTCAACAGCTGAGTCAAGGGAGAGAATTATTCCAGGAGTGGGTGGGTCAGCTTTTGTGGCCTGCATCATGCGGGAGGTCAGACTAGATGATCATAATGGTCCCTTCTGACCTTAAAGTCTATGAGTCTATGAGTCTATAATAGAACAATGAGAACACCTTTTCCACCAAAAAAACCCAGTTAATCACCCTTTTTGTAACTGTTGTTCTTCGAGATGTGTTGCTCATATCTATTCCAGTTAGGTGTGTGCGCACGTCGCGTGCATGGCTGTGGGAAAACTTTTCCCTAGCAGCTACCCATTGGGCTGGCTGTGGAGCCCCCTGGAGTGGCACCAGTATGGCGCTCTATATACAACCCAGCCGGCCTGACGCCCCTTCAGTTCCTTCTTGCCAGCTACTCCGACAGAGGGGAAGGCAGGTGGATTTGGAATGGATATAAGCAACACATCTCAAAGAACAACAGTTACAAAAAGAGTGCATAAACGTTTTCTCTTCTTCAAGTGCTTGCTCATATCAATTCCAGTTAGCTGACTTCCAAGCCTTACCTCAGAGGTGGGGTCAGAGTGAAGGTATTGCCGACCGAAGTACTGCTCTGCCGAAGGCCGCATCGTCCCTAGATTGGTGGACGATGGCGTAGTGCGACATGAAAGCATGCCCTGAAGACCACGTTGCAGCCCTGCAGATCTTCTGGAGAGGTACATGGGCCAGCAAGGCTGTCGACGAGGCCTGCGCCCTCGTGGAGTGAGTTGTGATGGCAGGCGGAGGAACCTTCACCAAGTCATAACAAGCGCAGATACATGCCGTAATCCAGGAGAAGATCGCTGGGAAGAGACTGGCAAACCTTTCATCCGCTCCACTATTGCAATGAACAACTGGGTTGTCTTGGGAACAGCTTTGTACGGTCAATATAGAAAGCGAGTGCCCTCCTGACATCCAGCAAATGCAGCTGTTGCTCGCTAGGGCTGTATAGAAGACTGGCAGGAAGATGTCCTGGCTAACATGGAAACGGGACACCACCTTGGGAAGGAAAGCCAGATGAGGTCTAAGTTGCACCTTGTCTTTATGAAAGATAGTGTACGGAGGCTCAGAGGTGAGGGCCTGCAGTTCAGACACGCATTGTGCTGATGTGATAGCCACCAGAAAGGCAACCTTCCAAGAGATGTAGAGCAGTGAACAAGAAGCTAATGGCTCAAAGGGAGGGCCCATGAGGCGGGAGAGGACTAGGTTGAGATCCCAGGCTGGAATAGGGGGCTTCATCAGGGGATGTATCTTTTCCAGACATTTCAGGAAACAAACCCACGATGGGGTGCACGAATACCGAATGCTTGGAATCGCCCGGGTGAAACGCCGAGATGGCCGCGAGATGGACTTTGAGAGAACCAAGTGCCAGAGGCTGGTCTTTCAGGTACAGAAGATAGTCCAAGATACCAGGGATGGGAGCCTGGAGTGGAAGCATCTGCCTTTGGGCGCACCAGCTAGAGAACCTCTACCACTTTGCCCTGTATGTGGCTCTAGTAGATGGCTTGCAGCTCTCCAGAAGCACCTGTCTCACCGGGTCGGAACAGGCGAGCTCTGCCTGGTTCAGCCACAGATTCTCCAGGCCATGAGGTGGAGAGACTGAAGTTCTGGGTGAAGGACGTGACTGTGGTTCTGTGAAATGAGGTCAGGGTGAGAGGTAGCCATATCAGTGACTGGACCGATAAGTCCATGAGGGTGGGGTACCAGCACAGGCGAGGCTAAGCTGGGGCCACCAGTATGATATGTGCCTTGTCCCTGCAGACTTTGAGAAGCACTTTGTGGATGAGCGGGAATGGCGAGAAGGCGTATAGCAGCTGACATGACCATGGAATCATGAACGCATCTGCGATCGAGCCTGGACTGTGGCTCCTGAAGGAGCCAAAGGTTGGGCACTTCCTGTTGGCCCATGTGGCAAACAGGTCGATTCGGGGAAACCCCCAGCTGCGGAAGATGGAGTGGATGATGTCCAGGCGAATCGACCACTCATGCATGAGGAAACGTCTGCTAAAGCTGTCCGCCAGCACGTTCTGAATGCCCGGCAGGTATAAGACCTGGAGAAGGATGGAGTGGGCTAGACAAAATTCCTACAGTAGGAGGACTTCTTGACAGAGAGGAGACAATCGGGCTCCGCCTTGCCTGTTTATATAAAACATGGCCGTGTTATTGTCCATCAATACCGCTATGCAGCGGCCCTGAAAGCGGGACAGAAAAGCTTGGCAGGCGAGACGGATCGCCCTGAGTTCATTGATGTTGATAGGTAGAGCCAGTTCCTCTACCTGCCATAAGCCCTGAGTTGTCAGGCTTCCAAGATGCGCTCCCCAGCCCAACGCGGACACATCTGTTACCAAAGTCAAAGTGGGTTGCGGAGGGTGGAAAGGAACCCGGGCGCCTACAATGCCGGGTTCCAGCCACCACCATAGGGAATCAAGGGTGTGTCACGGGATGGTCAGCACCATGTCCAGGCTGTCGCGGCCCGGGCTATACAGAGACGCGAGCCACGCTTGCAAGGGTCTGAGTCGTAACCTGGCGTGTTGAACCACGTAAGTGCAGGAAGTCATATGACCTAGCAGTCTGAGACACTGCCTCACCGTCGTGGTGGGGAAGCTGCAAAGAGTGCTGATTATCTGCAAGAGGGCCAGGTGACGCATCTCTGGCCGGAACGCTCTCACTTGATTTGCATCCAGAATTGCTCCGATGAACTCTATTCTTTGAGTTGGGGTGAGTACGGATTTGCTGACATTGAGAATGATACCTAAACGTTCGAATGTGTCTCTGACCATTTGCACCTGTGATTCCACCTGCTGACGGGAGCGGCCCCGAAGGAGCCAGTCGTCCAGGTAAGGGTAGACATGCACGTGGTGGCGGCAGAGAAAAACTGCTACAACCGCCCTGCATTTGGTGAAGACGCGAGGAGCTGTGCACAGCCCGAATGGGAGGGCCGTGAACTGATAATGCACCTTGTTCACCACAAAGCAGAGGAACCGTCTGTGAGCCAGTGTGATAGATATGTGAAAATAAGCATCCTTCATATCGAGAGTGGCGTATCAGTCTCCCGGGTCTAGGGAACAGATGATTGTGCTCAGGGAGACCATGCGGAACTTCAAGCCGACTATGAACTTGTTGAGCTCCAGCAGATCCAGAATGGGCCTGAGGCCCCACTTCGCTTTGGGGACGATAAAGTATCGGGAGTAGAAACCCTTGCCTTTCAGCTACTAGAGGGACCTCCTCCACCGCTCCTAGAGTGAGGAGAGTCTGGACCTCCTGGACGAGAAGTTGCTCATGAGAAGGGTCCCTGAAGAGGGACGGGCAAAGGGGATGGGAAGGCGGGGAAGAACAGAAGTGGATAGAATATCCCACCTCTACCATGTGGAGCACCCACCAGTCCAACGTAATTAGGGACCATACACGATAGAAGCGGAATAGATGGTTCAGGAAAAGAGGATGAATGGCCGGGTTGTGGACTGGTAATCCATCCTCATGCGCACCTTCAAAAGGGGCGCTTAGGGCCCGGAGGGGGTTTGGGATGCCCCTGGCCCTGCCCAGAGGGAGGGCACGACGGCTTGCAACGACTATA
This sequence comes from Platysternon megacephalum, assembly GCA_003942145.1. Classification (NCBI taxonomy): domain Eukaryota; kingdom Metazoa; phylum Chordata; order Testudines; family Platysternidae; genus Platysternon; species Platysternon megacephalum. The sequence continues at coordinate 3,645,551 of QXTE01000145.1, forward strand.
TCTGTTTCTCCTACGGGAGAAGTCCTGTCTGAGCCTAGGGGGGAAAGACCGCTGCTGGGTGGTCTGTGGTTTAAAGGGCTTCCTTTGGGTTGCCGGAGTGTGCATGCCGAGGGACTTAATTGTGTTCCAGGAGTCCTTTAGGCTATGCAGTCTGGAATGTGTTTGGTCAGCAAATAGGCTCTGGCCATCAAAGGGAAGGTCCTGTATTGTTTGCTGAACCTCTCGGGGAAGACCAGAGGATTGGAGCCAGGCATTGCAATCCCGGACACCAGAGTACACGCTGCAAAGTCCGCAGCATCCAAGAAGTCTTGGAGGGAAGTCCGAGCGACAGCTCTGCCCTCCTCAGCAATGGCCCCCAACTCCGCTCGTGACTCAGAGGGGAGAAGCTCTTTAAATTTTAAGATTGAGGACCATGAGTTATAGTTGTTTCTGCTCAGGATCGCAAGTTGATTAGCGATCCTGAGAGAGAGACCCCCCGTGGAATAAACTTTCCTTCCAAACAAATCAAGCCGTTTAGCGTCTCCTGATTTGGGTACAGGGGCCTGCCTCTCTTTTTCATTCATCACCTTCACCACAAGAGAGCATGCGGGAGGGTAGGTGAAGAGATACTCAAATCCCTTAGTGGGAACCAAGTATTTGCACTCAGCCCCTTTGGCCATAGGGGGAATGGAGGCAAGCGTTTGCCAAATAGTCCTGGCGTTGGACTAAATAGTCTTTATAACTGGTAAGGCCACCCTAGAGGGCCCCTCTGGTGCCAGAATGTCCACCATAGGGTCATCGTCTTCGACCACTTCCTACACCTGGAGGTTCATATTCAGGGCCACCCATCGGAGGAGTTCCTGGAGGGCCTTGTAGTCCATGGGTGGTGGCCCAGACGTGGAAGTGCCCGTCACCGCCTCGTCAGGGGATGACGAGGAAGAAGCCACTGGCAGGACCGGTTCTGTGGCGGCCTCTTGATCCTCAGGGACAGGGTCCTCATGAGCACCGGGTGCAGCCTCCACAGGCGGATGTGGGACTGGGTCCAGGTTCTGTGGTGGGTCCTGGGGTGGGCAACTGAGGGTTGCCTCTGGGAGGCGAGATCCTGAATGGGAAAGCAGTGGGATGCCAGAAGGGGTACCCTGGGCCTTATGGTACACCAAAGGGGTCCAGAATTGCCACTGGGGCTGCCACTGGGGTGCTGAAGCGTACTGCGTTAGGCTCCCCGGCCCTGATCTGGGTGCCTCACATGCCCCCGATGCCCTGCCTGATCTGAAGAATGACAATCTCGAGCGCGACGGCCAAGGGGGAGTGGTGCGGGACTGCACCAGGGAGGCATCCTCCTCCGACGGATGGGATGGATGCTGTGCAGGGTAGCAAGGTCTCAACGTTGATCAGTACCACGGTTCAGGGTGGTGCCGCTGTGGGGAGCAATGGCGGGATGTGGAGCCATCAAAGGGAAGGTCCTGTATTGTTTGCTGAACCTCTGGGGGAAGCCCCCCCAACCGCTAAAGACTACAATTAACAATTAAGTGAGAACTATTAACTAACAATGGGTAACTATATACAAAGATTAGCAGAAGAGCTAGGGATAAATGGGACACTTGCAAGCAAGAGACCACTGTTCCAACAACCGTCACTGGTGGTAAGAAGGAACTGAAGGGGAGTCGGGCCGGCAGGGTCGTATATAGAGTGCCATATCAGCGCCACTCCAGGGGGCTTCACAGCCAGCCCGACGGGTAGCTGCTAGGGAAAAGTTAAATAGTAAAAATCTTAAAAATATCTTTGAAAATAGACATACCTTTAAATATACAGAAAATCTTTTGAAGATCAGATTAGCAAACTCCAGATTGTGCCTGATACAATTTATATTAAAGCAAGGACAAAACTAAATAGAACTACGTGAAAGTCAAAATTTGCCAAAATAAATAAAATAAAAAAAGAGAAACTCTGGCATAACGGGACATAGGAGAACAAACAGAATACAACAAAATGCCTTTAGACAATCATAACAGCAACAATATTTTATTTTAACTTATTTGAGCGATTGAGACTCAAGAATGGGACAACCACTTTTTTTGGTCAGACCAACAATTTTGAAATCTTAAGTGCTCATGAACAAGTGATCAGAAAAGTGTTTCTCACACTAAATGGGACCATGAAGTGCTAGAATATTCTTAACTGTTAAAAAATATTGAACTTCATCTATTTGGTTGTGTCCCTTATGTTACTGCCCCTAATTAATTCAATAACTGAAGACCTGAATCTAAAGCCCAGTGAAGACAACGCAAGTCTGTAAATGTATTTCAATGGTTTTTGGAGCAAGTCCCAATATTGTAGCTAGTCTAAAATTACCTGCACAGAACACATCACTAATGTGAAATGAAAGTCTACATAATTCAAAACACTCCTCCTTCTCTAAAGTGGTATGCAACCATTCACCATCCATTGTTCAAACGTTTCTGTACTACTTTAACATCCCATTTGTATGATACAGTAATTACATAACTTCTTCCCAAAGGTGGATTTACTGCTCATCCCCAAAAGCAAGCAAAGGTTTTAAAAAACAGATACGTCTTTCCAAAGAGCTTAAAGTCTCCCTCTGAACATGAAATAGGGAATAAGTAAAGCCATTATACAGTATGCAAGAGAGACAGTGGTATGAACAATGCTCAGGAGTCGTGTTTCCTGAAGAGGTAAGTTTTGTTCAATCAATATCTTGTTGTGGTTCCATTTATGGATATGAAGGATTTCTAAAAAAGGAGAGAGTCTGAAGAGACATAACAAAGAAGAATAAAATGAAATTGTTGTCCTACTTTCCTATGTGAAAGTGTCTTAGTGATAGATATAAGAATGGGAAGAACAAAAAATCAAGGCAGTTTCTAAAAATCAAATGAGACAGCAATCTCCATTTTAAGTATAATGAGCAAACAGAGTGGTACAAAAACAGAGGTTACGACTTCTGGGTTGGAATTTATCTACGGTGAGCAGCAAGGGAACAATTAGGAAATATATATAACTCATAGCACAGCAGCAGTCAAAGTGCAGCTCGTGACTGCTAACATCTTTAATATGAAGGTACAGCATATGCCAATTCTACTCTTAGGATACAATGCTCTATCTTAATCCAAGAAGCCAGGCTCTGGGCTATGCCTGAGCCGTTAAACACTCTCCTGGGAGTATCCCTTTTAGCATACCAGACCCTCAAGGGATCAGACTTTTCCACAAGTGTAGGCCAACATAGCCACAGTGCCTCTGAGACTGGCCCTTCGGGCTCCAGCACCATCTGTTTCTCAACGTTAGCTCTGAAAGGCAAGTCTGCCTGAGCTAGACTTGTGACTTTTTACTCCCTTCAGACACCAATACATATCAGTAAGCACTTGCAGCAACGTCAGCCAGCTTTTTCAAACCAGGTTCAGTTTTAATAGTCAACTGGAATAGAGCATCAGGAAGTACTTAGGTTATCAAAGAGTTGTTACTGGCAGAAGCCAGGGCTCTACCAAGCCCTCCTTCAGCAGAATCCATCTTGACTCACTCTCTCTGTCCCTTTGACTCTGAGTCCCAAATGACAGCTGTGTGTCTGAGAGCCCTGACACATTCAATCCATTGTTCTTCAGCTAGTCTTTTTTGCTCTGCTTTCTGGCAAAGAGGTGGGTGGAAGTAACTTGCTTTAAAAGTTAATCTTTAGTCACTGAGGTTTCTGTTGTCTCTGTAGAGTCTTCCATTAACGGTTGATTCCAGCCAGCTCCTTTTGGCACACTCATACCACACCAGACAGCTGTGACCCAAACACCTCAGCTCCTTTTCTCTGTTCCAGGAGAAGCATTTTGATCATTCTGCATCCAGGGGGTAACACCACCAACTCAAATGGGTCAACTGAGACCCATACTGTTAATAAAATATTACAGAAAATTCCCACTTTTATCACAAGCCTGATTCCGATAAAGTTTTGCAAGGCCTCAGGATTGATAATAAAATCATGCTCTGTGCATATAATATTCCTAGCACACAAGCTGCAAGTAAGAAACAGAAGCTCTCTCTTATTATCTTTGCTATTCTTTTCTCTCTACCTGTATGTCAATCATTTGTTGTTGTTTTTTTAAGGAAACAAAATGACACAAACCACTGCCACTGAAAATCTGCTACCAAAACAATAACTAACCTTTTTTTTCTCTGACAAGGCCATTTAAAATCACCTTTAATACCACCTAAAATACGGAGAGATGAGGAAATTTCTTTTAAAAGACTTTATACCGCTAAAAGAGATGAGGGAAATAGTACAAGTTTCACCAAATGCTTTAACTTTTTTTTTTAAATTCATGAGACAAGGGTGAGGTAATATCTTTTATTGGACCAACTTCTGTTGGAGACACACAAGCTTTCAAACTTACACAGAGCTTGAAGAAGAGACCTGTGAAAGCTCGAAAGCTTGTCTCTCTCACCAACAGAAGTTGGTCCAATAAAACATATTACCTAACCCACCTTGTCTCTCTAATATCCTGGAACCAACACAGCTACAACAGTGTATACAACATTTTTTATTCAAGTTTAATAAAAGGTTAACTATTGACTGTTGTTTGCAAGTCTGTGCAAACCCAGACCATGCTTAACTCAGATAGTTCTCTGAAAACATCCACTCAATGTGCGGCGGCAGTCAAAAAAGCTAACGGAATGTTGGGAATCATTAGAAAACGGATATATAAGAAGACAGAAAATATCATATGGCCTCTATATAAATCCATGTTACGCCCACATCTTGAATACTGCGTGCAGATGTGGTCGCCCCATCTCAAAAAAGATATATTGGAAATGGAAAAAGTACAGAGAAGGCCAACAAAAATGATTAGGGGTATGGAACAGCTTCCATATGAAGAGGGATTAATAAGACTGGGACTTTTCATCTTAGAAAAGAGACGACTACAGAGGGATATGATAGAGGTCTATAAAATCATGACTGGTATGGAGAAAGTAGATAAGGAAGTGTTATTTACTCCTTCTCATAACACAAGAACTAGGGGTCAACAAATTAAATTAAGAGGCAGCAGGTTTAAAACAAACATAGGCAGTGAGTTATATGGGCCCATGATGCCCATGCCCCACCAATATTCAGGAATATTCAGGAGGAAGGCTCCACCAATGTTGGGGCTTATATTTTCAGAGCTGTCCCATCCATAGGGCAGACCGGGGCAACCGGTGGGGCGGGGAGGAGCGGGACGGGCTGGGGCTGGGTCGCTCGCTGCTACTGGCGCCAGGCCCCCTGCTAGCCCTCCAGGCCGCCCTGGACCCTGCGTCCCCCTGAAGTGCGGGTGCCCCAAAGCACGGGGCCCAGGGCGGTTGCCCCGCTCCATTCAATGGATGGGACGGCTCTGCTTGGACCCATTCTGGGCACCACCAAAAATTATACAAACCTGGCGCCCATGAATTCACAGTCAACCTGTGGAACTCTTCGCCAGAGGATGTTGTGAAGGTCAGGACTATAACAGGATTCAAAAAAGAACTAGATAAGTTCATGGAGGATAGGTCCATCAATGGTTATTAGCCAGGATGGGTAGGGATGCAAAACCATGCTCTGAAGTGTCCCTAGCCTCTATTGCCAGAAGCTGGGAATGGGCAACGGAGAATGCATCACTCGCTGATTACCTGTTCTGTTTATTCCTTCTGAAGCAACAGGCATTGGCCACTATTGGAAGACAGGATACTGGCTAGTATGGCCATTCTTATGGTTTTATGTAATGTTGTAACAATAAACAAGCATTTTAAAAACACCTTAACTCCTGCAGCTTGAGACAGGGACGGCAGAGCCTTCCCAAAAGTAAGGGGGGCCCCAGCCTCTGCAGCCCTTGCCCGTGCCCCTCCTCTTTCCCCTGAAGCCCTGCCCCCTCTTCCCCCTGAGGCCCTGCCCTGCCCCTTTCCCATCAGGCCCCTCCTCTTCCCCCCAAGGCCGCCTCTTCTCCCAAGGGGTGGGGACATGGGGGGGGGGAGGGAAAGGAAGGCGGTGGAGTCTGCCATGGTGAAAAGTGGGAGGGCCATGGCCCCCTGGGACCCTCCTGTTCTGGCACCACTGACTTGAGATACAAATTTACCAACAGAGCAGATATCCCTTGTCTTAATGGAAATACCTTGTTAGTCTGCTGCAGGTAAGTCACCTTGTATGTCAATAACGACATTAACATTTACACTAATAACTTTGAGATGCAATATAAACAGAAATGAAGTCTATTACACCCTCTGGCATAAAGAATTTGCTTAATGACCATTATGCATATATTCTAAGGAGTTGCTATGGAAGACACAGAAGAGAGTTTAGCAAAAGGTGTGCAAATAAGCCTAACACTTTGTGGCATTTCTGCTATCTTAAAAAATATACCATTGCTCTCCAATAATGGTCTCAACTGGTAAATTTACACTGTACCTTAGTTCTCGATTGCATTAAACTATACAAATCTATCCATCTCTATCTGTTTTAGGGTTTTATGTTGCCAGCCCTTGCCTTAGTAGCTAAGTACCCTCCACATAAAATATACAGAAATAGCAAAGTCCCTAGAGGACTTTATAGAATCTCTGGCTCTCCTCTATTTTGGGGGTGAAAACTTTACTTTGGGTTTTTTGGTAGGTTGTTTTGCGGGGGGAGGGGGGTTGGAACTTCCCCAGAAAACCTGTTTTCCAAAGATGGTGTGTAACCATTTTGTTTTGTATAAATCACATGCAGTGAGTTTTACACATTGTAAATGCTTAATAGAGCCTCAGACCAGAAGGGATCCTTGTGATCACCTAATCTTTATAACACAAAGCCGTAGGACTTCTCTGAATTAATTCCTGTTTGAACTAGAGCATGCCTTTTAGAACAATATCCAGTCTTGATTGAAAAATTGCAATGATGGACAATCCACTACATCATTAAATAAGTTGTTTTAATGGTTAATTATTGCTAAAAATCTGTGTCTTATTTCCAGTATTAACTAGCTTCAATGTCCAGCCACTGGATCTTTTTATAACTTTCCCTGCTAGACTGAAGAACCCATTTTGTTCACCATGTAGGTACTTATAAACTGTGATCAAGTCTCCCCTTAATTTTCAGTTGTATTGTTCAGAAATAAGTTATTTCATTTCATCAGCTTAAAATTTGAGCCACTGACATTGATGGGTTTAGTAATATGTTACAAGTGCTAGAGCATATGCTCAATCTCCAGACAACCTAAGAGGGCTTGAGCTTTCTATAATTACAATTACTGACAACTTGAACAAGTCATTTCATTTAAAAAATGCTCTCAGATAGACTCACTATCCTCTTCAGATACAGGTTCTCTCAGTTACCAATCAAAGCAAACTGTCTAGCAGCTTATTTACCATACTGTGGGAAAACAAGTCTTTTTTTCCTTTTTCTGTACGAACAGAAATCCCAATGATCACTCAAGGTCAAAAGTTTCCCATAGTTGTGGATGACAGATTGCCAAGTATAAAGTTAGTATTTTGTTCGATAAGTGAGGAAATTTATCTACTATGAAAGTTACCTTTTAAACTGCTAGGTGTATATTAGCTCACATAGCCTCCCTTAGTGAGCTCATTCCTACTGAGAGTGGGGGCCCAAATATTGTCCAGAGCCACCCCTAATTTCCATGTACTACACAAGATGCTAGTCATACTTTTAACTTTCACATTTGAAAATTATATATACCTATAAAAATTAAAGTTTATCACACACAATGCTGTAACTTGATTTAAAAAAAACCAATCTGCTTTGTATACTGGACACCAAATCTCTGGTGACTTCATCTCTACAGTAAACAGGCCTCACTGAACTCCAGGAGGCTACATGTAGCTTGTGGCCATGCTTAGCATGTTGGCTATCCCATACTTGTTTCTGGAGACTCAAGAATCTTTTGAAAAGACAGTTACCTTTTCCGTAACTGGTGTTCTTTGAGATGTGTTGCTCATGTCTATTCCACAACAGGTGTGCGTGCTCTCCACGTGCACCGGTGCTGGAAGTTTTTCCCCTAGCAGTACCCGTAGGGGAGCACCCCTAGCGACCGCTGGAGTGGCGCCTCTATGGCGCAGTATAAGGGGTGCTGCGTGCTCCCCCAACCCTCAGTTCCTTCTTTCCAGACAACTCCGACAGAGGGGAAGGAGGGCGGGATGTGGAATAGACATGAGCCACACATCTCGAAGAACACCAGTTATGGAAAAGGTAACTGTCTTTTCTTCTTCGAGTGATTGCTCATGTGTAATCCACAATAGGTGATTCCAAGCTATATCTGTTGGAGGTGGGTAGGAGTTCACAGACTCTCGGGACGGAGTACAGTCCTGCCGAACTCGGCGTCTTCCCTGGTCTGGGAGACGATCACATAATGCGAGGTGAACGTGTGAACGGAAGACCATGTGGCAGCCCTGCAAATGTCCTGAATGGGGACATGGGCTAAAAAGGCAGCCGACGAGGCCTGTGCCCTAGTCGAGTGTGCCCTTACAATCGACGTCAGAGGGATTCCCGCCAGGTCATAACAGGTATGGATACACGAGGTGATCCAGTTGGAGAGCCGCTGAGTGGAGATCATCCAACCCCTCATGAGTTCGGCCGAGGCGATGACCCCACAATGTCTGAGGTAGGCTGCCACCACAGACATGCACTTTGTGAATACCCTGGGAGCAGTGGACAGGCCAAACGGGAGGACCGTAAATTGGTAGTGTTCCTGCCCAACCGTGAAACGGAGGAAGCTCCTGTGTCCCTCAAATATATGAATGTAGAAGTATGCGTCCTGCAGATCGAGGGCGGCGTACCAGTCCCCGGGATCCAGGGAGGAGATGATGGAGGCCAGAGAGACCATATGAAACTTGAGCTTTACCATGTACTGGTTCAGGCCTCGCAGGTCCAGGATGTGCCTGAGCCCCCCTTTGACCTTCGAGATAAGGAAATAGCAGGAGTATTACCCCTTGCATTTGAACTCCGCTGGCACCACTTCCACCTAAGCCAAGGAGCCGCCCCAACTCCTGCTGGAGCAGGGCCTCGTGAGAGGGGTCCCCCAGGAGGGGCGGGGGGAGAGGATGGTTGGGCGGGGTAGAAGTAAACTGGAGGGTGTAGCCCCAGGAGACGGTGTTGAGGACTCAACAGTCCGAAGTCAGCCGCGACCACTCCGGGAGAAAAGCACACAACCGGTTGGAGAAGGGAAGCTTTATTACGGGTGGATCCCTGGTATGAACTGGTAGGTCGCCTCCAATCGTCCTGTCAAAACTGACGTTTTCCCGCCTGTTTACCCTTGGAGGACCCGGGCTGGGGGGCAGACCGGGACTGCCTCTGCGGGCGTTTCTTATAGTACCGTGACTATTTATAAGGGGGCTCGTATTTAGATTGGGTGGCCTGGGTGGGAGCCTGCTGAGGCTAAAACTTGGTCCTGGCCAGAGCTGGGACATAGAGGCCAAGTGTCTTAAGCGTAGTGCGGGAATCTTTCAGGCTGTGCAATTTCACGTCCGTCTGTTCTGCAAACAGGGCCTTGCCATCCAAAGGAAGGTCCTGCAAGGAGTTCTGCGCCTACTGGACAGCCCAGACAGCAGGAGCCACAACACCCTCCTCATGGACACCACGGAGGCCATAGACCTTGCAGCCGTATCCGTAGCATCTGACGCTGCCTGCAGGGTTGCCCTGGCAGCCGCTGTACCCTCCTCCACCAGAGCTTTGAACTCCTTCTTGTCACGCTCCTGGAGGGAGTCCTCGAATTTGGGTAGAGAGCCCCACAGACTGAACTCATACCGACCCAGGAGAGCCTGATGGTTCGCCACCCTTAACTGGAAACTCGAGGACAAATAAACCTTTCTCCCAAATAAGTCCAGCCTTCTTGAGTCTTTATTTTTCGGAGTAGGGGCTGGTTGGCCCTGCCTCTCCCTGTAGTTGACTGACTCGACCACCAGGGAGTTGGGGGCAGGGTGGGTATACAAGTCTTCATGCCCCTTGGCGGGCACAAAGTACTTCCGTTCTGCCCTCTTAGAGATGGGGGGCAAGGAAACTGGGGTTTGCCACAAGGCGTTTGAAATTTTTGCCACCCCTTCATGAAGTGGGAGAGCCACCCTGCCCGGTACCAAGGCCGATAGGACGTTGAAGAGGGAGTCCGAGGGTTCCTCCACCTCCTCGGCCTGAAGGTTGAGGCTCGATGCCACCCTTTTCAATAGTTCCTGGTGGGCTTTAGAGTCCTCCTGCGGAACAGAGGGAGGAGGAGCCGTAATCGCCTCATCAGGGGAGGATGAGGATGCGGGTGCGGTACTCTGCGTACCCACCGGTACCGGAGGTCCCACCACTTGGTCACCCTCCGGGCGCGGAACCGAAGATGCACGCCTCACCGACTCCTTTCTGGGAGGCTGGGAAAGGGAGGCAGACGGTCTTTCCGAGGCTCCGGCCACCGAGCGAGCCCCCACTGGGGAAGGCTGGGCTGGCATACGACCTGCCACTGTCCCTGGACCGGGAGGAGCGGTGGCATCGGGAACAGTGCTGACCACGAGACCGTGATCTCGACGTGGAGGAATGGTACCACTGGTAGCAGCTGCTCCGCAATCGGCTCCAGAGCGAGATGAAGAATGGGAACGGTGTCAACGCCTGCATCGCGATGGGCTACGGTAGCCTCTCGGAGACGAGGACCTCTGGTGCCATCTGTCTCGGTCTCGACGGGGCCCACTCCCCTCACAAGGTCTGTGGTCTCTTGAGGCGGAGCGGTGCCTGGAACCCCTGTCAGTCGGAACCCAGCCAAACAACCTGGTGGGGGTCGGTGGTGACCGGCGTGGACTATGCACGGGACGGTCGCTGAGCGGGGAATGGCGTCGGGAACATTCCCTCGACCGCGAATGGTACCGACCAGGCAGCGACTGCGGGGATCCAAGCGGTGGCTTGCCTCTGGACCAGGGAGCCAACGGTGGCGGTGCCCCTGGTACTGGCAGAGACATAACGTCCCGGGTCGCTTGCAGGGCCTCTAGCGTGGAGGGCACCCGGACATCCGGGAAAGCCTGCGTCGAATGGGCCGGGCTACTCCGCTCAACCTGAGTTGGAGGCCTGGAGGCCGACGGGGACTGAGAACTGCCCAAAGTCGGTCTAGTCTGTCCCCCGGTCTTGCTCTGGTGCCTCGGCAGAGAAGACCTCTTCTTAGCCTTCTTGGCGTGCCCTGCGGACAGGGAGCGGTGCTGACTGGTGGAAGGCAGCAAAGGGTCGCTGTGCACTGACACCGCGGTACCTGGTGCCGACTCAGAGCGGCGCACTGGAGTCGGGGTCAACGCCGACTCCATCAGAATGGCTCGGAGCCGAATGTCCCTTTCCTTCTTAGTCTGAGGCTTGAAAGATCTGCAAATCTTGCAGTGATCGCTGAGACGGGTTTCACCCAGACAGTGTAAACAGTCCGCGTGCAGGTCACTCACTGGCATCGGCCGCCTGCAAATGTTGCACGACTTAAAGCCCGGGGCACGGGGCATGCCCCAACCTGGGTGCACCAAACTAAAGTGACACTAATCTAAACTACTTTAACTACAGGTACTACTAACTATGAATGAACAAGAGTTCAAGAGGAAAGCTGCAGACAAGCTGGAGCAGAGCAGTTCCGATGGACCTTCACTGGCGGCAAGAAGGAACTGAGGGTGGGGGGAGCGCATAGCGCCCCTTATACTGCTCCATAGAGGCGCCACTCCAGGTAGGGGCGCTCCCCTACAGGTACTGCTAGGGGAAAAACTTCCGGCACCAGTGCACACACCTATTATGGAATACACATGAGCAATCACTCGAAGAAGAAAGTGTGCAAATTTAAAATGATTCCTTCTCCTGTGCTGTCTCTATACATATATGTCTTTATTCTTTTTTACATTTAAAAACTGAGAAAAAGGAAAAATTACTGAACTGTGAGCTCAAAGCCTCATTTTAAATGAGGACAAAGACCAGAGAAGCAAGTTACAGAATATATACAGAGTAGCATAAAATACTAGCAAAACACTAGTAAGAATATATAGGGCTGTTTCTTTATAAAAGCCAGTGTCCTAAAATTTAAAATGAAGATGAGCAACATTTAAGTACCTACATGGGGAACAGAATTTTGATAATACAGGTCACGTCAGCCTAGCAGACAAAGATCTAGCAAGAGCCAATGGCTGGAAGACAAATTCTGACTAGAAGTAAATTGCACATGTTAACAGTGAAGATAATTAACCACTGGAACAACTTACCAAGGGTTATGGGAGAATCTCTGTCACTAGAAATTTTAAAATCAGTATTATGCTGAAAGATATGCTCTGGTTCAAACAAATTAATTCAGGGAATTCATATGGCCTGTATTACATAGGAGGGCAGGTTAGATTATTACAATGGTCCCTTCCGGCCTTATAATCTATGAATCTATGATTGGGAGGAAAAAATTTAAACAGAAAAATGTAAGCAACAACTGGGAATTGTTTAAGATTATCTTACTAGACTCCACACACAATTCCACTATTACACAATTCCACTATTACAAATTGATGCTGATTTGGTTAAAAAAATCGCCATGGTTAAGAAAGTGAAACCAGCAATGAAACATATGTATAAAAAATGGGGGAAAGGGAAAGTTGATAGCAATGACTGTGAATAAGAGGCTATGAAATATAGACAACTAATAAGAAAAACGAAAGATATCAGTGAAACATCTATAGCAGCTATAGTTAACAATAAAAAGGAAGTATTAAAATATATCAGGGACAAAAGAAATCCCAGTACAGTAACTCCCCACTTAACATCCTCTCACTTAACGTCGTTTCGATCTTATCTCCCTGCTCAATTACAGAACATGCTCCATTTGAAGTTGTGCAATGCTTCGCTATAACGTCGTTTGGCTGCCTGCTTTGTCCACAGCTGGCAGACCCCCTATAAGCTCCCCTAACACCCTCCCCCCCCAGCACCTCTCGCCTGCCGGCAGACCCCGCAGATCAGTGCCTTCCCCCTCCTCCCCCTGCCTTCTGCCCACAGCAATCAGCTGGCTTGCGGCGTTCAGGAGGGAGGAGCGAGGACTCGGCACGCAGGCTCCCCCTCTCTCCCCTGCCTCCCGAATGCCGCAAACCAGCTGATTGCCATGGGCAGGAGGCAGGGGAGGGAGAGGGAAGCCTGCGTGCCGACTCCTTGCTCCTCCCTCCTGCCCCCTGAACGTCGCAAGCCAGCTGATTGTCATGGGCAGGAGGGAGGGGGGGAGGAGCGAGGACGCGGCGCACCTCCCCCCTCCCTCCTGCCCGCGGCAATCAGCTGGCTTGTGGTGTTCAGGAGCCAGGGGAAGGAGGGGGAGCCTGCACGCCATGTCCTCACTCCTCCCCTCTCCCTCCTGTCTCCTGAACGCTGCAAGTCAGCTGACTGCCACGGGCAGGAGGCGGGAGGGAGGGGGAGGAGCGTGGATGCCGCATGCAGAGTAAAGGGGGAGGATGGGGAGGAGAGGAGGTGGGTTAAGGGTGGAGGCTTGGGGGAAGGGGGGCATGGGCGGGCCGAGGGTTGAGCCCCCCGCCCCTGGTGCTTGCAGAGTAGGGGAAGCTGCCGCTGCTGCTGCGCAACGTGCTTCTCCTAGCCTACAGCACCTTCCGCCTCCTTGCCTGCCTCATTGTCTCCAGTGCCAGTGGGCCGTGCCTGTGTGGGGTAAGGCGGGGACACCTCCCAACTATAGTACTGTACTGTACTGTATGGCAAAAAAAAAAAATTCCCTGGAACCTAACCCCCCTATTTACATTCATTCTTATGGGGAAATTGAATTCGCTTAACATCGTTTCACTTAAAGTCACATTTTTCAGGAACATAACTACAACATTAAGTGAGGAGCTACTGTAATCTGCTACTGGATTCAGATGGTAAAATTTTCAATAATGAAGCAGAAAGGGCAGATGTGTTCCATAAACATTTCAATTCTGTATTTGGAAAGAAGCTGGATATGTATTCATATTTTTCAGTGATAAATTAAACACCTTCTATTCCAACAATATTTAGACAGGATGTTAAACAGTATCTCCTAAATGAAAACATTTTAAAATCTGTAAAGCCACGTAACTTGGGTTTGGTCCTGCTGTTGGGTTTGGTCCTGCTTTGAGCAGGGGGTTGGACTAGATGACCTCCTGAGGTCCCTTCCAACCCTGAGATTCTATGATTCTATGATTCTATGATTCTATGAACTTTCCCCTAAATTTTAAAGGAGTTGGCCAAGCAGCCCTCTGAACCATAAAGTTGAGTTTTAACATAATTTAGAACACTGGGGAAGTTCCAGAGAAATGGAAAAAAGCTAATGTTGTAGCCATATTTTAAAAGGGTAAATGGGATGACTTGGGAAAGCACAGGCCGATTAGTTTGACATTGATCATGAGCAAAATCATGGAAAGGCTGTTATGGTACTCAGTCAATAAAGGATAGTAACATAATTAATGCCAGTCAACATGGTTTTATGAAAAATAGATGTAAAACAAACTTTATACCCTTTTTACATGAGTTTACAAGTTCGATTAACAAATCTAATTGTCCTGACATAATATACTTAGACTTCTGTAATGCATTTGAATTAGTACCACATGACATTCTGATTAAAAAAACGGGTGCTATACAAAATCAATGTAGCACATATTAAATGGATTAAAGTCGGGTTAGCTAACATCTCAAAGTAATTGTAAATAAAAATCATCCTCCAATGGAGGTATTCATAAGCAAGGTCCCACTCTGATCTCTTATTGGCCCAATGCTATTCAATATTTATAGATTTCATAGATTTTAAAACCCCAAACCACCATTAAATCATCTCATATAACCTCCTGTATTTCACAGGCCTTTCAGTTTCACTCAATTATCCCTGTGTTCAGCCCAGTAACTTCTGTTTGACTGAAGCATAATTTCCAGAAAGGCATCCAGTCTTGATGTCTTAGAGTGTGTTTACACAGCTGGCCTGGGTCAGCTCACTCGGGCTCGCTGGGCTCGGGCCGTGGGGCTGTAAAACAGAGTAGATGTGCAGGCTTGGGTTGGAGATTAAGATCTGGGACTCCATGAGGGGAGAGGATCCAAGAACCTGGGCTCCAGCTTGAGACCAAACATCTACCCTGCAATTATACAGCCCCACAGCTTGATTTGAAAACATTAAGAGATGGAGAATCCACCACTTTGCTTGGTAGTTTGTTCCTGTGGTTAATCACCATCACTGTTAAAAATTTGAGCCTTATTTCTAATTTGAATTTGCCTGGCTTCAGTCTCTAGCCATTGGTTATTGTCATGTCTTTCTCCACTAGATTAAAGAGCCCTTTAGTTGCCAATATTTTCTCCCCATGAAGATACTTATACTCTGTAATAAAGTCACCTCTCAGTCTTCTTTTTGACAAGCTAAACAGATGGACCTCCTTAAGTCTCACAGGCTCATAGGCTTTAAGGTCAGAAGGGATTGTCGTGCTCATCTACTCTGACCTCCCGCACATTGCAGGCCACAGAACCTCACCCACACCTGAAATAGAACCCTAATCTCTGGGTGAGTTACTGAAGTCCTCAAATCATGGTTTAAAGACTTCATGTTACACAGAATTCACCATTTTCACTAATTTAAACCTGCAAGTGACCTGTGCCCCATGCTGCAGAGAAAGGCGAATCCCTTCNAGGAAGAAAGTCTCTGGGTGAAGATAAAAGGGATGGGGGGGGAAACAGGGGCAACATCATTGTAGAGGTCTACCATAGACCACCAAATCAGGAGGAGGTGGGTCAGACATTTCTAGAACAAATAACAGAAATATCTAAAACACAAGACCAGGTAGTAATGGGGGACTAACTACCCAGACATCTACTGGAATAATAATACAGCAAAACATAAAAATATCCAATAAGTTCTTGAAATTTGTTGGAACAACTTTTTGTTTCAGAAGGTGGAAGACGTAATTAGGGGAAACGTCCATTTTACGCTTGATTCTGACTAAGAGGAAGGAATTGGTTGTGAATCTCAAGGTGGAAGGCAACTTGGATGAAAGTGAATCAT
Source organism: Platysternon megacephalum (assembly GCA_003942145.1). Lineage (NCBI taxonomy): Eukaryota > Metazoa > Chordata > Testudines > Platysternidae > Platysternon > Platysternon megacephalum. Next base: position 3,661,486 of record QXTE01000145.1, read on the forward strand.
GAAATGATCGACTTCTTGATTCTATGGAAGGGAAGGAGTGAGAGCCGCAGAATAAGGACAATGGACTTCAAAAAAGTGGACTAACAAACCCAGAGAACTGGTAGGTGAGGTCCCATGAGAAGAAAATCTAAGGCAAAAAGGAGTGCAGAAAAGTTGACTGTTTCTCACAGAGACAATATTAAAGGCATAACCGCAAACTATCCCAGTGCAAAGGAAAAACAGAAAGAATAGTAAAAGGCCAATATGGCTGCATCAGGACTTCTTTAATGACCTGAAAATCAAAAAGAATCCTACAGAAAGTGGAAACACGGACAAATTGCTAAGGATGAATACCAAAGAATAGCACAAGCATGTAGGAACAAAATCAGAAAGGCTAATGCACAAAATGAATTACACCTAGCAAGGTACATAAAAGGCAATTAGAAGAGGTTCTATAAATACATTAGGAACAAGAGAAAGATTGTACTCAGGCAAGGAATCAATATTCTATAGTGAAGGAGACTTGTCTGTTGGACCTCATTTGCTGGAGACTGTGTAGTGAAGGAGGTAGGGGACTGCAGGAAGAGAAAGGTTTAACCATGAGATCAAAGAGTTGAAGTCTTCCTGGAGAACTGGATTCTTTCCCTGCTTTTGTCACAAGGATCCTACGTGATGCTGGGCAAGTCACTTACAATTAGTGGCCACCTAGAAAAAGTTTGGTGTGTTTTCCTCATTTTCTGTGACCTCACTTTGATACACCTGGGATCTGAAGTGCTGAGCACTCAGAGCTGCAAGTGAAGTGAATGGGAACTATGCTTTGAATGTATAAAGTGCTATAAAAATGCTAAGTAAAAAAAAAATCAAGTCGTAGGAGTCCCAAGTTCAATACCCAAAATTAGGGAAGATTTTAAAAAATGGACCTTATTCTATTAAGATTATTATTGTAGTGTTTATGGAACCCAGCTGAGATTGGGACCCCACGGAGTTAACCACGGTATAAACACAGAGTAGTAGATAGTCCCCGTGCCAGAAGCTTACAATCTAAATAGAGGAGACACAAAGGGTAAGAGGAAAGGAAACATACAAGTAGAGAGAAGTAAGTGGTTGTTTGCAAATGTCAAGTTGGTGCCATGATTTGTGTGTGTGTGTGTTTTGTTGGTTTTTATTCTTTTTGAAGGGTTTTACTGGGAGGGGGTCATCTAAAGAGAGACAAGCAAAACAAAGGTTGAAATTAAAGGAAGAGGGAAAGAAAAAGGGAGAAGGGAGAGGAAGAAGGGGAGGAGGAGGGCAGGGGGAGTGAGGCTGATGCAAAAAGACCGAGGCAGGGATTCAATGTGAGAGGAAAGAGCCAATCAGCAGAGGGAAGAGAATATCCAAAGTAAAAACTGTAAAAAAGTATATCTGTGCCTCAGTTCCCCATCTATAAAGTAGGGATAATACCACATCTTACCTCACAGGGGTTTTGCAAAGATAAATTCATTAATATTTGTAAAACATTCAGATTCTACAGTGATGTGTCACAGAAAAGCCCAAGAATAAATTGATAAGTCAGTATTCAGTGCAGGGTTTGGATAGTGTGCAGTAAATAAGACATGGGGCCATGAAATTAATGATGAGGATAAAAAGAAACATTGAATAGCTACCCATTCAGTGTGCACCACCTGTAGTCTGCACAGAAGGAGGTAGGTGCTCTATGGGGAAAATGTATGTGATCATGTAATTAAAGACTTTATAACAGTGCATATGCACAAGGGGGTTGAATTAAGGTTGCATCCAACTATTGTCTATATTCTTATACTTAGGTTGTAGGCTCTTTGGGACAGGGACAGTCTCTGTTACATGTTTTTACAGGGCTAGCAGAATGGGGCTCTGCCATCTAGGTGCTACCACAATACAAATAATATAACTTAAAAATCAATAAATCCAACATACTTGTTGATGATTTCTAAGACTTAGAAAAATTAGTGCTTTGTCACACTTCAAAATTTGTTCTCATCATCTTTTGTTCATCTAGTCCAAACAATGGGTGCAGAAAGCTCAAAATAATCTAACTTGGGTCTCAGCAGAGAACTATGCATTGTACAAATATTGGGTTCTAGTTTTTAAACAAACAAATTAAATGTGGGAGTGTTGGGAAGTTTCCTGAAGTTTTTGAATGCCCAAGGGAGGTCTAGAACTTGTTGCAAGCAAAACCTTAGTTTACGCTTTGTGTTTAATACATTAAACACTTCCCTTGCAAAGACTGACTTCAAATTAATTGTCAATGTGGGAGAGGAGGGAATGGTAGTGTTGGTATCTGCATATGAGTGTGGTATATTAGTTTCATATTTAAGAGTTTAGCGGTATTAACTCTTTGAATTACTGCTTTGCGGTGGTCTGTAGCTTTATAGTTGAGTATTCCCCTACATTTACAGGGATTTTCCCTCATGTTCACTTTCCCCAAAAAATATTCACCAACAGCAGAGGGGCATGGAACACTTCTTCAGCTCAGAAGCTTGGGAAGAAGAGGGTGAAAAGCAGTGTAGGCAGCACTAAACCCTCGTTTCTCAATCTCTGTTGAGAAACTCCTATTGCAGACTTTCTTACGGAAGGATGTGTAATAATTACCATAGTCTACCCAATGCCTGGAGTGAACTCAAGTGTATTTTTTTAATACAGACAACAGTACAGTCGAAGAATTGCAGGAACAAACAAGAGTTCAAAGTGGGAAGCTTTTTAAAATGAGAAACAGTCATGTAAGTTCAACAAGCTAAAATGGATTATTAATAACCTAAATCTATTCTCCTGTGAGACCAAACTGCTGTCTTATAGTAGGCTAAATTCTGAGTATTTGGAAACAACAGTAAATATATTTTCTTTGATTGAACAAACTTTGTGATGCCAACCTCAAGCATAAAAAACAAATTAGTCAGGCTGCCCAAAATCAAGAGGGTTTTTTTGAGAGAGAGGTTAAGTTACCTTATAGTAACTGATGTTCTTTGACATTTGTTGTCCATATGCATTCTAATCATAGTATTGCACACCCCCTAGCAATAGAGATTGGAAGTTTTTTTCTTGCTAGCAGTCCCCAGTTGGTCCTTATATGTTCAAGGAATAACCCCCGCCCAAGTGCATAAAGGGGCAAGGCAAACCAAGTGCCTCAGTTCCTTAACCAGCCAAAACCTTACAAGGACTTTCAATAATGGGGATGGGTCTTGGAATCCATATAGACTAGTGGTTCCCAAACTTTTTACTAAGTTGATCCACCAACTGCATTGTCTTTTTTTGGGACCCACCATTAGATATATATACATGTATGCGTGTGTGTGCCTGCTCTCCCCTCTGCTCCCTTCTCATCCCTCCAGCACCCTCCTTTCTTTCTCAGATAAAAGAACCTGACTGGTAAAAATCCTCCTTGAGAGTGTAGCCAAGGAATAACTCTTTCTATCCAGAAGATCAAGACATTTAGGCTTCTTGTCCTTGAAAATTATTTTGTAAAGTCACTGCATTGTGCACTCTTGAGCAGCGGTGACCTCCAAAGAATTGGGTGACATATGGGTATAAAACATCTCAATGTCCTTAGTGGGAACTTGATATTTCCTATCAGCTTTCTTTGAGATAGCTGTAATCATTGCTAGAGTAGGCCATAAACTTTGAGCTGGTTTCAGTAAGCCATCAATTATGAGCATGGCTATTCTGTCAGGAGCAGAACAATGTAGAATATCTAAACTCTTATGAGATTTATCAGAAACCATTTGTGACAGTTTTCAGAGTGCCTAAGACTGTGATTCACCTTGTTACCCCATTGCCTCCAGCATGAGGGAGACTTGCTTACTCTTGCTTGCTAGACTTGCTTGCTAACTAGGTTAACTGCTCCCTGACACCACCAGCCTGTTAGTCACCCCCTCTGGGTTATTCCAGCCCTTATTTTGCTTTGTAGATTAACAATAAGTGCACTCCAGTTCCCAAGCCTCTTTGAAGCATTCCCATGTAGTGTCCAGCCACTGACCACTCACAGAAATACAGGACTGCTGTCCCCAAGGGAGCAGGGTACACATCCATTTGTATGATTCAACTCAGGATCAGCACCTTGTTTAATACTAGAGTACTGAGATATATTTATAGTGAAAACAACAATAAATTTTATCAAAGATTCAAGAGATAGTGAGTAAGGCTAATGGAAACAAAAACAATATCATAACATGCCTTCTAGAAACTAAACTTAACAAGCTAATGTCCCGCCTAAAGAAGTTTATCTCACCCAAAGTCTTTTGCAGCCTCTTCATCCAAAACTGGTTGTGATCCTGTTTTCACTAATGTAAACACACTGCCCATTTACTTCCTAGGTGCAGGATAACAAGGTGTCATCTTTGTTCCCTAAGTACACGCCAGCAAACCTTTGAAGTGTATCTCAAGATAAGGTTCTCTTCCCCTACTGTGTTTTGCTATCTGTTAGGTACTTTCTGACATTTTTACAATCCTTCATCTGCATTCAGCTTAGACAGGTGATGAGAGACCCATTGTGAATGAGACAATACTTAAATTTACATTTCAACAACCAGATAGATGGGTACACATCTCTTTGTCTGACAGAAAACTTTTGTCAATTCTGCCTTGATACAGACTTTAGAACATATTTTCAGTATATATATACGTAACGCCTTACCATGTATCTGTACATTCATTTCACAACAATATTAACGAGTAGTGTGACCCTAGCTTTCATTTAAGACCTTAAATAACATTCTTTGGTGAACCAGAATGGACATACCAGAATCAGAACATTCCTGTAACTCCCTTGTCAGTTGGCATTAAGGGGTTCTTAGGTCACACCATTTCAATTGGTATTTCCAGAGCTGCTGCAATCCTCTTTAAAATATCTTGCAAAGATCTATAACCATCTGTTGGTGAGAAGGAAGTTGCTATTACCTCTTCATAAGCATGAGACAAATTAGAGGTGGCTGCTCTGACTGACCTTGTCATTCTTCCTCAGAAGAAACCTGCTGATACACATAGGAGATGTATGAGGTTTCTCATGAGGATAACCAATTTCTGATTGCTCAGGTGCTGGCTACCTTTGCCCTGAATGAGATGAAGATGGTTCTCTACAGCCCTGATGAGGAGCCGAAGGATATCAGTTTGGCCACATCTATTACCCATAAGGGTAACCACATGGTAGCCCAAGGAGGAAGAAACCAAGAAGCATGGGAAGGTACATAATCCTTTACAAGAAGACTTCTGAGATCTGATTTTAGGACAAACGTCCAGTGAGAGATATACAGTTAAGAAATAAAGGAAATCCCTCCAAACTGGCCTCAGTAGCTGATGAAGTTAATGCGGATTCTTCCAAATAAGGATGAGTAGCTCTTTAAGGAGTCTTCATTAAGTGAGTACCAGATCAGAAGTTTAATAGGCAATACTAATGATTCACCCCTACAAGATAACGATAATGGATTGTCACCATGAACCAGAAGAAGTGATTCTGAATGAGCAGATACCACTAAATCTCATGGTACCATAAATGAGGGAGCTGAAATAATCAGTACTGATGCTGTAGCTGTAGAACCTATTGATACCAGTGTATGTGGTACCAATAAGAAAGAAGTCAAGAAGGCTGTATCCTTGGCCTTAGATAGTGCTTTGTTTACTTGCTACTGAATCCTTGCATACTGATGGAGCATGTATAGTAGACAGTACCGTAACCTTCAGAGGTTTGCTGAAGCCTCAGAATGATCAGAAGTCTCTCTCTGTAATGTACGAAGCTCTTATTGGTATCCTTTAGGACTTCATAGGGCACTTTTCTATGTCTTGAGGTGATCTCATCTTCTTTTTCTTTGAAGGGCCAGGAGAATGAAATTTGTTTCCCTGTTCAACCAAACATCTTTTAACTGCTCCAGCAGCACTATTTGTAGAGGGAACACTGGAGACAGACTGATCTGACTGACCAGAATCTGAGTCAGGTCTGATAGATCTGTCCAGGAGTTACACCCTAAATTTAATCTCCATGTTCTTCTGAGACCACTTGGCAAAAGAACAGCAGATAACACATTTACTAGAAATATGCCCCTCACTTTTGAGGAGTGTCTCTGGCCAGCACAGCAATGTTACACGAGGGACACATTTTAAAACTGGGAGATTTAGGAAATGGCACAGCTGTCTACTACCCAGCACCAATATCTAAGTAAATGTTAAAATTAGCTTAAAATACTAACACGAGAACTAATCTAAAGCTAACTGACTAAAAAAACCCACACTATTTACAACAGATTAAACCCAATGTTAAAACAGAGATAAGGAACCTTTAGTGTTCCATCTCTAGCCTAAGGTGCAGCTGAAGAAACAAAGCCCTTTATGCCCTCAGGCAGGCAGGGGAGGGGGCATTCTGTGAGCATGTGTGGACCAATGGGGAAAAAGGTTTCTACCTCTGGTATTAGGGGGTGCGCAATACCATGACTGCAAGATATACAACCACTCAATGAAGAAGAATTTTTGAGTTCCTTTTATTTTCTTCCTGGTAAATCATGTTTTTAAGCTTTTCTCCATGACCATAAGAGATGCAAACATATTAAAAAAAAAGAAAGATGAGATTCTCATAGTTACATGACTAAACCATAGTGCTTCAGAGAAGGAGCTAACCACTACCTCAGTGGTTCCCAAATGCTTCCAGGCCATGACCCCTTTGGGCTCACCTCTATTAATGCCACCCTGAGGCTGCCGGGGAAGTAGGGGAGACTGAGAGGAAGCCTGCCCTGCACTCACTCTGGGCAGCCGCAGCTCCTATGTGCAGCAGGATGGGGGGAGAGAGTGAAAGGGAGCCCCCTCCACACTCACCCCAAGAAGTGATGGCTCCTGCATCCTGTCGTGCAGGACCCAGCTCTCTACTCCAGGTGTTATGACCTGGCATATATGGTCACAGCGCCACTCAGGTTTGGCCTATCTGCCCCTCCATAGATGGAGACCCACAACCCATCCACCCCCCGCAGCACCCTTTTTGTGATCCCTCTAGGAGTCGTGACCCACAGTTTGGGAAACACTAGGAACAAGTTTATCTTATGGACAATCAATTCCATAATTGTCCACCATAGAGCTTTTTATACTTTCCTCTGAAGCAGCTGGTTTTGGCTACTGTTAAGAGTCAGGACACTGGACTACATGGACCACTGGAACCAATAAGGAACACAGTAAGTGTGAATCACATGTTCAATATTTGAAAGCATATATGACCACATATGCATCCAGCCTATTTCTTTGGTATCAAATGTTGTAGGAAACTTTTGCTTCAGGGAGTCAGAAAACTGAAAAACAACTGAATGTACAATGTTGAAAATGTGCCACAAGACATCCATAGTCCTGTGTTATTTCTGACTGCAAACCAGAATTCAATTCTTCCTAAACACAGACGAATAGTTCTTGTGTGTTTGTTACTAAATGTTTTGTTTTTTAAACACTTTTTTTTAAAGGAAAGATTTATAATCATACTTAATTTTTTAAATGTGATTTTATAAAATGTTCATAACAGCAATGGCTGAAACTCTAAATAAAACAATTCCTATCACAGCCTGCAACAACCATGATCATCACACACTGCCTGTTACCTCTTTAATTTTGTCCCTCTTCTCTCGGATGTCCTTATCTGTTGGGTCTTCACTGTTTATCCCTATGAGGTTTGGTACTGGTACAGGTGGCAGAGGCTTGCTGTCTTTCTTCTTCATTTCTTGGGCTACTTTGTTCTTTTCTGTCTGAATCTCTGCTCGAATCTCATCTCGAGATTTCTTCAGCTTCTCTTTTGCCTCCTCTAGAGCTTTTTCATGGTCTGCTCGGATCTTATTTCTCAGGCGCTCCTCTTCTTCTCTAAAGAAACAAATGCTAGTCAGAGCCTGGCTTCATAAAGGAAACAACAATTGTGACAACCCCCCATTAAAGAGAAGAAGCCATATTCTGCACTGGTTTACAGTAGGCAATTATGTTGACTTAGAGTTTCACAGAAGTATGTCAGTTTAGAATTTAGTCCCAGTTCTCAAACCGATTCCACACAGTTTCGCTTTAGTGCCTTATTTGTTCACGAACCATGACAGCGCTCATCTTTCTGAGGCAGTGACTGGTTATTGTAAATCATGTCTCAGTATTTTCCCTTGCCCTTTCATTCAACAGTTTAGAAAGAAAAGGCCCCATGTTCTGAATTTCATCTACAGGGCTGACATATGGTTTCATAAATGCATCTCTCCCCCATATAGAACACACAAAATTATTTTTAGCAATGACCTAATTAAAAAAATACCAAGAGGGCTCTTCCCTACCTTTTGCTCAATAAAGGGTTGCATCAACAACCTGTTTTATGTGTAACACAGCAAATTGCAGTCACCCAAGTCATTCAAGAGACATGGCCTGCAAAAACTACAGGTCCCAGCACAGCAAGTCCCATCCTGATTTGAATGGCTTGTCGCTAAAACAAGGTGGATCATGGCATGCTGAGAACTGCAGTCTCTGGAAGCAGCAAAGCTGCATTTGGACCGCTCATTTTGGGCCTTCCAGAATTAGTTTTCATCCAACTATAAAGTGATTTAAAATTGTAAAGTTTAAAAAAGCTGTGCCCTCTGGTATTAAAGTCTGCTGTCACTGTCCAACAAATCAGCAGCTTAGCGATATAATAAAGATCTACACCAGTGTTCCCCAAGATATGGAGGGCATCCTCCTGGGGGAGGAGGGAGAGGAAGGACTAGCTGGGAGTGAGGGGCACCTGTGTTAAAGATCAAACTGCTGACATCTCCCCCTGTGCTGTGCAAATGGCGCTCAGAATAAAAGAGCAGCCCGATTGTGCGGGAAACGAGGGCTGGGAGCTGGAAACAATAATTGCTTGTCTCCGTTGCACACTCTCTGCAATCAAAATCCAAAAAGCAGGAGAGAGTTTGGGTGCAGAAGGGGTGAGAGGTTGGGTGGGGGAGGGGGTCTGGGGTGCAGGCTCTGGGCTGGGACAAGGGGTGGGGGTGCAGGAGGAGGGGGGTTTGCACACTCTGGGAGGGAGTTTGGCGGCGGGAGGGGGTGTGTGGGAAGGGGGAGGGAGTGCAGGCTCTGGGAGGGAGTTTGGGGACGGGAGGGGGTTTGTGTGAAGGGGGAGGGAGTGCAGGCTCTGAGAGGGAGTTTGGGGGCTGGGGGGGTGTAGGGTGGGGGTACAGGCTCTGGGAAGGGGTTGGGGGGTGCAACACTTACCTGGGGCTCCAAGGCGGGGCAGGGGGCCTCCGCGTCCTGCTGCCCCCAGGCACCGCCCCACAGCTTCCCATTGGCTGCAGGGGCGCTCAGGGCGGGGGCAGCACACGAAGGCACAGCCCCGCCCTGGGGCCAGCAGAAACGTGGAGCGAGCAGGCAGACGCCGCTCAGCTCCGCTGCGCTGCCAGGGCCCCGGGCCATTGTAAATCGCCTGGAAGGGGGGAGCACCCGGGGACAGCAGGCAGGGCCAACGGCGAGACCCGGCCCAAAAACTGCTGGAGCCCTGCAGGCCACATTGGGGAGGTTCGCGGGTCGCAGATGGCCCGCGGGCCGGGAGTTTGAGACCCCTGATCTAGGGTGAGAAATACTATTTGTAACCAATTTCTTTAGTGAAACTAGCTTAGGCCACGTCTACATTACCCGCCGGATCGGCGGGTAGCAATCGATATATCGGGGATCGATATATCGCGTCTCGTCTAGACGCGATATATCGATCCCCGAACGTGCTCCCATCGATTCCGGAACTCCACCAGGGCGAGCGGCGGTAGCGGAGTCGACGGGGGAGCCGCGGCCGTCGATCCCGCGCCGTGAGGACGGGAGGTAAGTCGAAATAAGATACTTCGACTTCAGCTACGCTATTCCTGTAGCTGAAGTTGCGTATCTTACATCGACATCCCCCCCTAGTGTAGACCAGCCCTTAGTTTGCGTGTTCGATTTCATTTGCTTAGTAATATGCTTTGTTCTGTTTGTTACCCCTTTTACCACTTAAAACCTGCCTTTTATAGTTAATAAAATTTGTTTTCTTTATTATTAAACCATTTCTGTAATTTCTAACTGGGGGAGGGGGTTTAAGAAGTGTGCACACCTCTCTCCACATTGAGGGAGGGGGCAAAATTCATAATATATCTTTGGGTCTGCAGTCCAAGGGAGGTGGACATCTGAGTGCTGGAGCAAGTCCCTTAAACTGAGTCTTCCCAGAGCTGATCTGCAGCTGGATGTTGCCCTGCCTGTGTGTGTGTTAGAGGAGGTTTTAAGAGCCTGGCTCAGCAAGACAGGTTAAAGGGAGCCCATGCTGGCAGAACAGGTAGACTCAGTGGTATCTCAGCACCATCAGGTGGCTTCCCAAGGGGTCCAACCTGCCACAGTACCTTATATCCAAAAATATTAAAAGAATTCTCTGATCATCTCTCTGAACCATTAATGTGGATTTTTAGCAAATGTTGGAACACTGGCGAAGAGCACAGGAAAAAAACTAATGTTGTACCAATATTTTAAAAGAGTAAATGGAATGACCCGGGAAACTACAGACCAGTTAATCTGACATCGGTCACAGGCAAAATCATGGAAAGATTGATATGAGAGGCAATTAGTAAACAATTAAAAGATGGTAGCATAATTATTGCTCATCAACATGGTTTTATGGTCTTGTCTAACAAATTTTTTTGATGAAATTACAGGTTTGTTTGATTAAGGTAACCGAATCCTGCAAACAGTTAAAAGTAACAGTCTGCATGCAGCTAACAGCCAAGTGACAGCTACGGTATTTGCTCTTGGTAAAAATCAATCATTGTGCTGTGACAGTGAGAAACTAAAAGCAACACAGAATAGGCAGTTATGGGAAGAAAGAATGCATAGTCCTATGCCCAGACAGAGAGTGGAATCAAACTATAGAGAATTTAAGGAAATGTAAAGGCACTGGCACTACTACCTTTCGTGCCCCATCTGTACCTTTGGGAAGAGGATAATAGCGAGCCTGATTTGTATTCCCACCCCTCCACACACACCTCTCCCTCGTAAAACCCTTTTGGTACAATGTGGCCAGTGACAATGTTAATGATTATACATCTCTCAAATTGTTTGTTAAAAGTTTGTGCTAGTGTTAAGTTGTGGAAGGCTAAACATGGCGCTGGATGCCACTCACCACCCAAATCCATGAAAATATGTTTGTTAAGTTTGTTTGTGCTAGAAACAGAATTCTCCCGCCGATCTAGCACTGGACTACACCGTGGGTTAGGTTGATATAGTGGTGTCTCTCAGGGGTGTGAATTTTTCATACCCCTGAGAGACGTAGCTATACGAAAGTAAATTCCTAGTATAGATCAGGCCTAAGTTAAAAAGCTGGAACAGTAAAACTCTTGTGCTAAGTAGCCAATATATTGCTGCACACAAAAGAAAAAGTAGAAAAAAAGGCAAACAAAATTCTTCAAATCCTTAGATACAGAAAAGTATGGGTATAAAATGTTTTCTTTTTAACCTAGTTAATAGTTTTTGTTTTGCTGCAGTAATTCAATAAAAACAGGATTCTGAATGAACTTTAACTGTTATTAACTGCAGTTATTAACTCAGTTTTTTTCCCTTTGAGGCATCCACTCTTTATTCAGTTTATATGTTGTTTTTTTCCTCAATAACCAACCCCGATAACCTTTTATATATTTCTCGCTCAGCTGGTATGTTGAATTGTTCATTGTTATTAGTGTTTTGGAACACTAGTTCTACTTGTCTATCCTTATTGCTTTTATCCATATTGCTTATGTATATTCCATGTCACATAACCTTTTTTATTTTTTGTTTTAACTTTTATTTGGGTTTTACTTGTGTTGCAACAAAAAATAATTTTGCTAATAACTATAATTATTTGTGATGTGACACTTCTGATTAAGGTAAAAAAGGCCTTTAGTAAGTTTATTTTCAGGATGTAATAAGGTTGTCAGTTATAAAGTTATTTTGGTTTATATTTTGTAGGTATCTTTGTTTGTAAATGCTCAAAATATGAGGGGACCCCCACTCAGGGTAATATAATCTCCCAACGAGAAAATGTATGAATGCTCAGCCATCAAATAAAATATAATCTCAGTTTATATACTTCTGGCTAATTTACCAACTAAGGGGCAACAAAAATCTGAAAATCCACATTAATCAGTTACATTGTTTAAAGGGAAGGCATAATACTGTTATTAATATTTTGCAAAATGTTTTTGTTACTGGAATATTTTCTAAAATGCTTGTTAAATTATGACATTAAACTGTACTGAGACAGTACAATTTCTAGGAATGACAGATTTTCTCAGAAGGTTATACCTGAATAGACAGAAATAGCTCCTCCTTTATATGCTTTACTTAAAGGTAGCAGCTGAAAATGAAATGCAAAATTGACTAAAGCGGTCACTAATTGAAACAGGCGTTAGCCTCAGCTCCTATGTTGATTCAATCTGATTATTCGCAACCATTGCAACAGAGATAGCACTGGCAGCTGCTTTGGGTCAACACAGGAATTCAAAAGCAGACCAATTGCTTATGCATCTTGGGTATTAACTTCTGTAAAACAGAAATATTCTTGGTGTGAGAAATATATGTTGGCTACATTTTGGGCTGTTATGCATTTTGCTTGCATTGTGGGACTGTCATCTTTGATTATCAATACGCTGTACACCCCAGTACCATTTTTGTTATTGCACAAGTATTAAGGAAAACACTAAAAAGAATCAGTTAATTAATCAATATAATTATGAACATTCAAAGTTATAGTTATAGGTAATATGAAATACAATGGGTTTCATATATTCATAAACATTCAAAAAGCTTTAAAAAATACTCAAATGGAGAAATGCCTGGCCTCGTTGCCAATGAATATTGCTGAATCAGTACAGGAATGAAACACAACTAGTCACAGAGATTGATATCCTCTGGAATCTAGCAGTGTAGCGATGTCACCTCTTGATTATAGTTACTATACAGAAGACTTGCAAGTACAGCATATTTTTCACTTTTCCTGCCAATAATTGAAAAAGAAAACACATTTATGAAACAATAGTACAGGCTCACTCAGTAGGGGTCCTCAAAGACTCTTTTCAAGTACCGTGTCCAGGTACCTCAGACACTGGTAAAACACTCACATGAATGATGGCAAGCACCCATTCTGGCCTGCTGCTCAGAAGTGCAAGCCAGACTGATCTGACAATGTGATGCCCTAGGGTCCATGTAACCCAGCTCTGGTATAAATCACAGTAACGAGCCAAAAACCAATGAAAGGACTCATCTTGACTTCCCAGTATGGCTGAGTACCTGGAATGTACATCAAACACATGCCGTATGTGTGAAGTGGAGAATACTATCTAGTTACAGAACAGTTACAACAGAATTAGAGGGGGAAAGTATTCCCAATTAACCAGTTCAATTGGTGTTTTAGTCCTAAATCCAAAACTATAAATAGATTAATCAAAATCATACCCATACTCAAATTTGTGGAGCCAGGGGTAATAAGTCACCCACGCTTTGGTCTAAGGCTATGTAATTACTCCCTAACTTTACAATATCTGTTGCTAAATTAAATCTACATTTAAAGTCTGTTAAAACAAAATACAAAACTCTTAATTCACATGCAAGAAAAAAATCAATACAGTAGATAATCAAATAGAACACATGTTAAAACCAGTTAGCTAGTGAAATCAAATAAATACAATTAGGAAACATCCAGCTGTGGCATTTATTTTTAAGATATTGTTGTGGATACAAACATTGATAACTGTAGTAATGCTTATAATGTGTTGTAAGATAAAGTGCATGTTAAAGGACTAGCAAAAGAAACAGGAAAGGAAATAAGCACTGGAGGATACCACTTTACTCCATCATGTAAAGTAATCAACACCCTTGAAAACAGTACATTTCCAAAGGTGTCAAAGGGGGGGAACTGTCTCTGGAGTACTATAAAAACAACTAAATATCAAGCCTCTAAAATCAAGACGTCCCCCTCCCCCCCCTCAAAATGCAACACAGGAAAATTTCTAATGACTTTTTTTGTAATGATTTACAATCAAAACTGGACTTTGAATGAAAAACCCATGTTTAAAGAAAAAAAAAGAATTGCTGACATTAATCAATATGCTCTCCAAACCACCCCAACAAATGAAGGTGAAAGCACATACTAACATACAACATTGAAGTATAAAAAATGGACTCCTAAATAGTAAGATTATAAGCTTTGTTAGCTATATTTTAATGACTTCTAATTATGGATAGTGACTGAGTTTAGGTGAGGTAACACTTAGCATGCTTTTGACTATTCTTCTTTGATATTAATTGCTGATTTGTTTAAAATGATATTGCTGGCAAGATAGGTAATGTGTTATGTTGGAAGACATAACTAAGAGGTACACAAATAGGTAATGATAATTAAAAAACCGTTTTTCTGGGATAACCAAAGCAAGACTGACACAAAACAACATGAAAGAGACAAGATAGAGGAGGTAATATCTTTTATTGGACCAACTCTGATACAAGCTTTCAAGCTACACAGAGCTCTTCTTCAGGTCTTTCATATCCTGGGTCCAACATGGCTACAACACTGCAAACAAAAAAACATGACACAGAAACTGTAAAACCATCAGTAAAAAATACAGAAGTTAGGTAACTGATGCTTACTCATGCGTAATGTATGGTTATATAAAAAATAAAGAACTGATGTGCTAAAAGCCAATTGCAAAAAGGTTAAGTAATCTGGAATGTGGAAATGTATAAAAAACTCAAGTGAACAATGCCCAAATCGGAGAAACACTGGACCAGAAGCTGAAGGAACAAGACCAGAGGACCAGACCAAGGGAACAGAAAAGGCGATGACCCTCATGAAGTATAGAAGGACTTCCTAGTGCCCTGGAAAGTGGTAACTTGAGTCCCTACCAATTCCATCTTGTTTGTTGTTTGTCATCTGGCAGAAATGTATGTTCAGACACTCTACATGACAATAAATCTGTCTGAAATTGTATAAATAAAAGGCGAAAATTGTGTGGACTTGTCACTCAGTTTCCCACTTCACACCCAATATCTATAAGACATTGACTTAGTCCTAGGTGACATTCTGATAACAACTTAGCATTATACAAAAACCAACTGAGCCCATATTTAGTGGATTAAAAACTACCGTATATACTTGTTCATAAGCCGAAATTTTTTAGTAAAAAAGGGAAGCATCAGAGACGGG
This sequence comes from Platysternon megacephalum, assembly GCA_003942145.1. Classification (NCBI taxonomy): domain Eukaryota; kingdom Metazoa; phylum Chordata; order Testudines; family Platysternidae; genus Platysternon; species Platysternon megacephalum. The sequence goes on from QXTE01000145.1 coordinate 3,676,622, forward strand.
GGTCGGCTTATGAACAGGTATAGAGAGGGAGAGGTGGGACACAGCCCCGCCCCCCAACAGAGGGAGCAAGGAGACGCAGCACAGCCAGCAGAGACAGAAGGGAAGAGGCGGGGCCAGAGCCTCTCCACTTCTGGCCACGCTGCTCTCCCCCCAGCCTCCAAAGCAGCTGCAGCTCCGGGGCTGGCAGGCTGCAGCCGTGCCGCTCAGCCCCAGCCCCCAGAGTAGGCTGTGGCCGCGCCGCCCGGGCGCCGGAGCACACTGCGGCCACGCTGCCCGGCCCAGCCCACTGGAACATGCTGCGGCTGCGCCGCCCGGTCTGGCCCGCCAGAGCAGGCTGCAGCCGCGCTGCCCAGCCTGCCGGAGCAGCTCCAGTCAGGTCAGAGACATCCTCCCCTGGCCCTCCCCAGATAAGGTGGGAAGGGATGGGATGGGGAGAGTGTGGGGTTCCCGGGCTAGGGGTGGGGTCATGTGGGGGGTGGTCACGGGGTTACTCCCCTGACTCCCAGCTTCTCCCCCCCAAAAAATTTCCCCACCAGTTGCTGTCCCAGCCCGTCAGGGTAAGCAGCTGGCGCGCCGGGACACTTTGTTTACTTAGGTTTACCTTCGTGCCTGCAGGCGCTCGAGGCAAACAAACCATCTCGGACCACCAGCGGCTTATCCTGATGGCCCGGGAGCCAAAGTTTGCTGACCCCTGAATTATAGGGTCGGCTTATGAACGGGTTATAAAAATTTTCCATTTTTACTTATCCATCTTGGGGGGGTCAGCTTATAAACGAACCGGCTTATGATCGAGTATATACGGTACTTAACTGACAGATCTGAACATATAATTGTAAATGGGGGAATCATCAGCCTATGGATTTTTTTCTAGTGGGATCCTGCAGGGATCTGTTTAATCAATTCAATGTGGCCCAATGATCTGGAAGAAAATATAAAATCATTGCTTCCAAAAGTTTGCAGATAACTCAAAACTTGGTAGCATGATAAAGTCCAGGAGAGCTGGCTGTATTTTAAAGAATCCTTATTGAGGTTGCAGGAACAAACCATCCCGATGTGTAGAAAGAATAGTAAATATGGCAGGCGACCAGCTTGGCTAAACAGTGAAATCCTTGCTGATCTTAAATGCAAAAAAGAAGCTTACAAGAAGTGGAAGATTGGACAAATGACCAGGGAGGAGTATAAAAATATTGCTCAGGCATGCAGGAGTGAAATCAGGAAGGCCAAATCACACTTGGAGTTGCAGCTAGCAAGAGATGTTAAGAGTAACAAGAAGGGTTTCTTCAGGTATGTTAGCAACAAGAAGAAAGTCAAGGAAAGTGTGGGCCCCTTACTGAATGAGGGAGGCAACCTAGTGACCGAGGATGTGGAAAAAGCTAATGTACTCAATGCTTTTTTTGCCTCTGTCTTCACGAACAAGGTCAGCTCCCAGACTGCTGCACTGGGCAGCACAGTATGGGGAGAAGGTGACCAGCCCTCTGTGGAGAAAGAAGTGGTTCGGGACTATTTAGAAAAACTGGACGAGCACAAGTCCATGGGGCCGGATGCGCTGCATCCGAGGGTGCTAAAGGAGTTGGCGGATGTGATTGCAGAGCCATTGGCCATTATCTTTGAAAACTCATGGCGATCGGGGGAGGTCCCGGATGACTGGAAAAAGGCTAATGTAGTGCCCATCTTTAAAAAAGGGAAGAAGGAGGATCCGGGGAACTACAGGCCAGTCAGCCTCACCTCAGTCCCTGGAAAAATCATGGAGCAGGTCCTCAAGGAATCAATTCTGAAGCACTTAGAGGAGAGGAAAGTGATCAGGAACAGTCAGCATGGATTCACCAAGGGCAAGTCATGCCTGACTAACCTAATTGCCTTCTATGAGGAGATAACTGGGTCTGTGGATGAGGGGAAAGCAGTGGATGTGTTATTCCTTGACTTTAGCAAAGCTTTTGATACGGTCTCCCACAGTATTCTTGCCGGCAAGTTAAAGAAGTATGGGCTGGATGAATGGACTATAAGGTGGATAGAAAGCTGGCTAGATCGTCGGGCTCAACGGGTAGTGATCAACGGCTCCATGTCTAGTTGGCAGCCGGTTTCAAGTGGAGTGCCCCAAGGGTCGGTCCTGGGGCCGGTTTTGTTCAATATCTTCATTAATGATCTGGAGGATGGCGTGGACTGCACTCTCAGCAAATTTGCAGATGACACTAAACTGGGAGGAGTGGTAGATACGCTGGAGGGTAGGGATAGGATACAGAGGGACCTAGACAAATTAGAGGATTGGGCCAAAAGAAACCTGATGAGGTTCAACAAGGACAAGTGCAGAGTCCTGCACTTAGGACGGAAGAATCCCATGCACTGTTACAGACTAGGGACCGAGTGGCTAGGCAGCAGTTCTGCAGAAAAGGACCTAGGGGTTACGGTGGACGAGAAGCTGGATATGAGTCAACAGTGTGCCCTTGTTGCCAAGAAGGCTAACGGCATTTTGGGCTGTATAAGTAGGGGCATTGCCAGCAGATCGAGGGACGTGATCGTTCCCCTCTATTCGACATTGGTGAGGCCTCACCTGGAGTACTGTGTCCAGTTTTGGGCCCCACACTACAAGAAGGATGTGGAAAAATTGGAAAGAGTCCAGCGGAGGGCAACAAAAATGATTAGGGGGCTGGAGCACATGACTTATGAGGAGAGGCTGAGGGAACTGGGATTGTTTAGTCTGCAGAAGAGAAGAATGAGGGGGGATTTGATAGCTGCTTTCAACTACCTGAAAGGGGGTTCCAAAGAGGATGGATCTAGACTGTTCTCAGTGGTACCAGATGACAGAACAAGGAGTAATGGTCTCAAATTGCAGTGGGGGAGGTTTAGATTGGATATTAGGAAAAACTTTTTCACTAGGAAGGTGGTGAAGCACTGGAATGGGTTACCTAGGGAGGTGGTGGAATCTCCTTCCTAAGAGGTTTTTAAGGTCAGGCTTGACAAAGCCCTGGCTGGGATGATTTAGTTGGGATTAGGTCCTGCTTTGAGCAGGGGGTTGGACTAGATGACCTCCTGAGGTCCCTTCCAACCCTGATATTCTATGATTCTATGATAAACAATGCAGGAGACAGGTAATATATACACAGTAATCTAGATCTTTGCAGGCAGATCTATAAAAACAACATGCATTTTAATACAACCAATGCCAGTTCATATGTCTAGGAACAAAGAATGCAAGCCATTACAACAGAATGGGGGACTATATCCTAGAAAGCCACATCTCTGAAAGAGATATAGAGATCATGGTGGACAAGCAACTCAGCATGCATCCCCAACGCAATGCTATAGCCAGCAGTTCTCAAATTGTGGGTCGCAACCCCATTTTAATGGGGTTGCCAGGGCTGGCATTATTAGACTTGCTGAAGCCCGAGCCCCACCGCCTGGAGCTGAAGCTGAAGCCTGAGCCCCACTTCCCGGGTCCAAAGCCAAAGACCAAGAGCTTTAGCCCTGGGTGGCAGGGCTCAGGTTATAGGCCCCCCGCCTGGGACTGAATCCCTTGGGCTTTGCTTCCCCCCACCCCCAGCCCGGGCAGCAGGGCTCAGGCAGGCTCAGGCTTCAGTCCCTACCTTCTGGGATCATGTAGTAATTTTTGAAGGCAAAAGGGGGTTGCAGTGCAATGAAGTTTGAGAACCCCTGCTATAACAAAAGGAGCTAACATGATTCTTTGAAGTATAACAAGGGGAATATCAAGGAAAAGTAAAGGAGTGGTATTACCTCTACATAGGGCGTCAGTGAGACCATTACTGACATACCATGTCCAGTTCTGGTGTCCTAACTTCTAAAAAGATTAATTGCCTAGAAGTTGAAGCTAGATAAATCAGATGGGAAATATAGGTATAATTTTTTTTTATCAGTGAGGATAATTAACCATTGGGATAATTTACAAAGTTCATGGTGGATTCTCCATCACCAGCAACTTTAAAATCAAGATTGGATATTTTTCTAAAAGACCTAGGAATTATTTTGGGGAAATTCTATGGCCTGCATTATACAGCAGGTCAGACTAAATGATAACAGTTCCTTCTAGGCTTGGAATCTATGAAAGTTCATACTAGAACTAAGGTGTACGTTTTTAACAAAGTGTAATTAACATTTGGAACAACCTTTCAAGGCATTTGGTGAATTTTCTATCCCTTCGAGTCTTTTCATTTTTTATTACTTTTATAAAATTGTAGTTTTTAACGACGGGCATTGAAGTGCCTTCATCTGTCAGATTATTATTTTTGTTCTCACTATGCTTGTGTGATTTGTGAACAGTAAAAGTGACTTCTTTGCAAACTTGATAAGAGAGTAAATTCTTTCTTCTCGGAGACCTTGTATGTAAATATTATAGAATTTTTAGATCCCGTAGAGTAGAAATTATGTATACCGAAATTATATTACAATATAATAGATCCCAACCACGTTACCTAAAATATGCTTGGATCTCTGAAAATGGGATAAAATTATATTAGCTTTAGAACTGGTCAAATGTTTAATGAAATTATTTTTGGCCAAAATATGCTTTTTAATTAAAAAATGTTATGTAAAAATTATTTTTCAAATTCTTTATTAAGAATGTTTCATCAATTTTATTTCAATTTTGTCTGACCACTAACTTTTTTTTGACTAGTCTTTATTTCTCACATGTTGTCATGTACTATAATTGTTATTCTTTATTGGACAAGTGCCATAGATACTGGGAGAATGTGCAATTTGGTCACACAAATCTGCATCTCACAGAGCAGGAGTTCTCAATCTTTTTCTTTCCAAGGCCCTCCCAACATGGTTGTCTTCCTAAAAGATAAGCTTTAGCTCAGCCAGAAGTTAAGGCCTTGATGTAAGAATTAGTGGGTGACATTCTATGATCTGTGTTATGTTAGATGATCAAAATGGTCTCTCAAAAATCTATGAAAGCACCAGAAGTAGTCAGTCACTCAGTCTTTAATGCAGACTTTTGGTATGGTGTTGAAATGAACCAGTGCTGCTCAGTATACAATGAAGAGTAGTAAGGGTCAGTGAGGGAGACGACAATCCAAAAAACACCCTTTTCCCCCAACAAGATATGGAGAGGGTGGAGGGAAGACCTGGCATCCCCAAAGTGAAACCTTGTTAGCAGACATCAATGTACCTCGGCTTAGCTCCCTCAAGGAGAAGCAATTCATCCTCTATGACAGCGGTACTCAACTGGGGGTCCACTACCCCCTGGGGGACCATGAATAGGTTTCTGGGGGTCCACCAACAGAGCCGGCATTAGACTCACTGGGGCTCAGGCCTGACGCCCCAGAGCCCCACCATCCCACAGGGGCTGAAACCCGGAGCCTGAGCAACTGAGCTTCGCGGGGTCCCCTGTGGCATGGAACCCCAAACAACTGCCCTGCTTGCTACCCCCTAGAGCTGGCCCTGGCTTTTATATGCAGAAAAACTTATTGTGGTACAGGTGGGCTATGGAGTTTTTATACCATGTGGAGGGCGGGCACCTCAGAAAAATGCCCATCATTAAAAAGTACAATTTTATAAAACTGACAAAAAATGAAAGTAAAATGTAAGCCAACTTGCATAAAGTTTTCTTTACATACATTTTAAAAGAAACAGCACTCTACTTAAAATATAGTCAAAACCCAAAAGAATTAAAAGTAGCTCCAGGTGCTATAAAGGTCTCTAAGTCGTCTCCCCCCACCACAATAGCTGTAGCTTTACAATCACATTTTCCTTTGTTTTTCCTCCACTGTTGTTGTGTGAAAGGCTCATTGTGATTGATTTGGAGCTGCTCTGTAATAATTTATAAATAATGCATGTTGATGTGGTCATTGGGATGTTTACTATATAAATATATTGGCTTAGAGTAAAAGTAGGCTATCAGGAAAACAAATGGAAAGGAAAAGAATGGGTCAAGATAAGACACACACACACCCTTTAGAAACACTTGAAGGCTATTAAAGGACAATGACAGCACTGTTAACTGAAGATTTGCCTCCTCTCCAGTCAATCTGCAAAACTAGTTTCAAATAGGACAGGAAGAAGCCAGTAAACATAGGCAATAAGAAGAACAGTAGAAGATTTAAAAAGGAAGACACTCTCAAGGGCTTGGCTACACTTGCGAGTTAGAGCGCATTAAAGCAACCTCGGGCGCCCTAGCTCACTACCCGTCCACACTGACAAGGAACGTAGAGCGCTCCAACTCCTCAGCCAGAGCACTCCTGGTACTCCACTCGGCACTTTGCTGTGCCTTAGCTACAACGCCCGGGCGTCAGTGTGAACAAGGTGTTGCATTACTGCGCTCTGATCGGCCTCCGGAGACGTCCCATAATCCCCTTAAGTCAAGTGGCCACTGTCACTGTTTTTGAATCGCTGCAGGAATGCGGATATGCCCTTTCAAAGCTCCGTTTCTGACAGCTGGCATGCTTATCTGCTCCGAGACAAAGCAACCATTACTGTGGAATGCTGTGTGTGAGAGAGAGACGCGGGGGGGGAGGGAAGGGGGGTCTGCTGCTGTCTGAACTTACAAGACAGCATGCTGACCTGCTCTCAGCCCCCCAACACCCCACTCTCTCTCCCCCCACATACACACAACACACTCCCTGTCACACTCCCCCCCCTCCATTTGAAAAGCACTTTGCAGTCACTTGCATGCTGGGATAGCTGCCCATAATGCACTGCTCCCAATGCTGCTGCAAGTGCCGCAAATGTGGGCATGCCAGTGTGCTTGAAGCTAATCAGTGTGGACAGACTGCAGCGCTTTCCCTACTGCACTCTCCGAAGCCTGGTTTAACTCAAAGCGCTCTACATCTGCAAGTTTAGCCATGTCCCAAGAGAGGGTGGGTGGTTGTTCAGAGAAACCTGAAAGAGACATAAGACACCCTGCTGGGGTGTCTGAAGGTGGTCAGGTCTGCTTAGGTTACCATCAGGGATGATAACCCGTTAGGTAAGAGACATGCGTGCAGCCTATTTGTTGTTTTAAAATCCTTTTTTTTCCTTATGCTTTCTTCCTACTGCTAAAATTAACAGTCCTGGTCACAGACTCCTGACAGGAAGAACCGCAGGTACCTGAACTCAGTTGGACCCACTGGGTAAGAACAGTTGATACACATGGTACTGCAACACATGTGTTTAAGATTGGCAGAACTGCAAAAATCCAACCTGGAACAATTAAAGACAGGAGGCTGAACACTTGAGGGAGTGCACTCAGGGAAACAAAGGGAACAAAGGTACAGCTAGCGCTGTAATCATGACATCCATAGGAACCCAACTGGGAAACTAACTAGCTGGGGAAACAATGAAATTGACTAGACACAAGGGGATTTAGGTGTTGCAGTGCTCTGCATTGCAATGCCCAAATTTTAGGTGTGTCTCCCCAATAGACTTCCACATCTTAGCTTTTTTGCGGTGGTGAAAGGGAAGATAGCTAATGCAAGCCATTTACCTGAGGCACTGTGTCACCACTAGAATAGTTAGAACAGGAGGCACCATGACACATTCCACCCTTCCTAAATTGGTGGAGGGATGAATCAGCCTCATATAAGGGGTCTTCACTAGAATCTACTTTTCCAGAAAAGCCCAAGGTTTTGTCAAAGAAGAGACTTGCAGGTCTCCCTAAGAAAAAATTCTGATAGAGATCTGCAATCTGAAGCTACAAAACTGCAGACTGGACATAAATGAAGGTTACTTACTTGTAACTTGAGTTCTTTGAGATAACTCTGAATATTAACACTTACGGATACTGTGCTGCCTGGTGGCAATTTATGTTAGAACCTTCTGCAAACTGTGCTTGCTGGAGTACACCTGTGTCCTCTCCTACTCTTCCTCTCAGTGTCTTCAAATGTTTTGAGGGCAGTGCTAAAAAATCCCAGAGGTGGGAACAGAGTCCTAATTAAATAATGATTCCAACACTGCTCTGCCATATTTGGCATCTGCTATAGCAGCACGATCCAGCACATAATATTTAGCGAACATGTGCACCGACTTCCAAGTAGTAGCCTTGCATACTTCCCTAATAAGAAATCTTTGAGTGAAGTTAATGATGCTTCCAGCACTTCAAGAATAAGGCCATTCAATAGGCAGCTCAGGAATTTCAGCTAACTCATAATATTGCACAATGCATTGTTTAACCCATCCGGAAACAGTATGAGTGGACACACTAGGACCTGTGATTTTTAGCATAAGAAACGGTCTAGGTGACATCCTAAAACTTGTAGGTGTATTTAAGTAGTCTGGAAGAGACAGCCTATCATCTAAAAGTATGTACACAGACTCTGCTTTATTAGCATGAGGTCTTGGAAAGAAAACAGTAAATCAATTGTCTGATGTGAAACAAACTATTTTTGGTAAAAACCTGGGATCGGGTCTGAGGACCACTTTATCTTTCCGAAAATTAGTAAGTGGTGGGTCATCAGAGTGTGTAATTCACTCACCCTTCTGACTGACATAATAGCAGTGATGTATGCCAGTTTAATAGATAAATAAAATAACACTCCATCATGGAATCTAAAGGGTGACCTAATACTCATAAATAATACCAAATTAAGATCCCAAATTGGGACAGGATCCCTAAAAGAAGGATATATGTTAGATAACCCATTCATAAACCTTTTGACAGAGTCATGTACAAATAGTGATCTACTATTGACCAAAACATGGTAAACTGAAATAGCTGCCAGGTGAACTCTTAAAGAACAATTAGACAACCCTTCAATATTTAATGTCCTTAAAGTCTGAAGAATAAGAGGTATGGAAGCTCCCACCAGAGAGTCAGATTTTCCCTTCATCCAAGCAACAAATGTATTCCATTTTAACTGATAACACTCTCTTGTAGATAGTTTTCTAGAACTGAGCAGTATATTCTACACCAGGGGTCGGCAACATCCCACTTCCCGCAGCCCCCATTGGCCTGGGACGGCGAACCGCGGGCAGTGGGAGCCGCGATCAGCCGAACCTGCCGACGCGGCAGGTAAACAAACTGGCCCGGCCCACCAGGGTACTTACCCTGGCGAGCCGCGTGCCAGAGGCTGCCGACCCCTGTTCTACACCAAAGAAGAACATGACTGCTCAAGACTAGTCAAAGTTCAATGGCCCTTCGCAGTCAGATGAAGAGACTGTGGATCTGGATCTGCCTTGTTGCGGTTACAAAATATCCAGAGACAGCAGAAGGCACCATGTGTCTGACAGGCGAAGGAGATCTGAATGGCTCTTAATGTCAATACATGCAAGTTCTTTATTTGGAAAGCCCAGTGGCCCAATTGTAAATTGAGCCAAACAATCTCACCATCCAATGTTGGATGCATCTGATGTTAGCATCACCGATGGCAAAGGGAGATTGAATAGAACATCTTGGCAAACATTTGATCTGTTCATCCACTGCCTCGGCCAACCCAGAAGCTCATGAGGCATGGTGAAAAACACAGAACAACATGTGCTGTACTGCCCAAATTCTGAGATGAACAAAAGGAGTAACATAAGTGGTAGCTGCCATCAACCCCAGGAGACCCAGGAAGAGGACCACCTTATTGATGATTTCACAAATCTGAACCTACTTGTTCTATTTTTAGAAACACGTTTTCTGTAAGGAAAGCTCTCCCTGCTACTGAGACCAGTATGGATCCTATAAACCTCTGTGTTGGGCAGAGATCTGACTTCTTGAGAAGTAACCCACATCTGAGAAGAGGGGGACTGTAACCTCGAAGTGAAGTAACAGGACTCGCACACAGCCACATTCAACAGCCAATTGTCCAAAGGCATGTAAACAAAAATATCCTATTTTCTTAGGTGCACCACCACCACCACCACAAGGTACTTTGAAGAAAAGAAAAAAAAAAAACACTTTTGGTATTGACAACACTCCAAACAGGAGAACTTTGTATTGGAAATGGTGCCCCACCAAAATGAATTGCAGGTATTTTTGACGACTGTGCTAGACAGCAATATGAAAATACACATTCTTTAAAATCGAGAGTGGGGAACCTTCCTGTAAGCAAGGAAATTAGAGGCTAGAGTTAACATCCAAAACAGGAATTTTCAAGTGTACCTGTTCTAATTTCTTAAACCTAAAATCAGATAAAAAAACATCTTTTTTATCAGAATGAAACAACGTTATGAAAAATGCTCTTCAGAAGGCAATGAGTGTGTAAGATGACATGGACATGTCTGAACTACCTTGATCAACAGGTTAGGAAACTTATTTTAGCATCATTCTTATGGGCTATCTACCATGTTTTACTATGCTATGAAATGATAACTTAGATTATTATCATAAAGTTATGTTTTGGGTGGATTGATTACTTATGAATTTCAGAATGTTTGTGTTCAAAATCTAATTGGTATGTTAGTTTGTTGTGGGAGTATTTATCAATTATATTTTTACTGTTATTGCAGGACTTCTGAAATGACTTTTTTATTGCTCAATATAATTAAACATCCTAGGTGAAGATTTCCTGTTTAAAAGTAAAGACTTATGAATTTTAACATTTAAAAACATTTTTCTCAAGCTGTTGGGTATGTTGCTAGAGATAAGTGTTTAAATAGATTTAGACCAGCCTTATGACTAATTATTTTCCCTATAAAACTGGGTTTAGAATAAATTATATCATTTAAACAGTGGCACAAACAGCTGCAGTAGGAGTACAATCTTATATTTTTAAAGCAGTGCACTGAGTAATAGTGAGTGAAAGTGAGGACTGGTCTACACTACCGCTTAAGTCAATGTAACCTACGCCACTCAGAGGTGTGAAAAAGACACACACCCCCAAGCGACATAAGTTACATCGACCTAAGCACTGTCCACACTGGTGCTGTGTCAGCAGGAGTCGCTCTCCCGCCAACATAGCTTCCGCCTCTTGTGAAGGTGGTGTAATTATGCCGACGGGGAAGCGCTCTTCTGTCGGCATAGCACATCTTCAACTAATGCAGCTGCACCGATGTAGCACTTGAGTGTAGACTTTGCTCTGAGATTTTTACCATTTTGTTTCAGGGTCCAGCTTAGACATAAGGAGTTATGAATGTTCATCATATGCAATGTCTACAACTTCATTGTGATCTGTTGGTACCACCATCAGTGTTGCAATTACACATCAAACAACAAATTACCTATATAAAAACAAAAACAAAAAAGACTTTCTTCATCAGCCAATAAAAGCATGGATGAGTTTCTAATCAGGACAAGAAAATTCCAACAAGACTCCATAGATGCAAAGATTGCATGGTTCATTTATGCAATACATTCTCCCTTTCATCTTGTCCAGAACAAACAGTTCGTTGACATGGTTCAAGCATTACAACCCAGGCTATACTATACCCGGCAGAGCAAACATTTCTGGAGACAGTGTGTAAGAAGGAAATGTAATAGCGTACAAAAAAAAATTGATGGGAAATTTGTTAACCTGACTCTTGCTGGGTGGAGAAATGTACACAATGATCCAGTAATAAGTGTTTAAGTGACAACAGAAGATGGGGTTGTTGATCTTACAGATATATTACTTACAGAAGTGATACATCAGGAAATGCCATACAGCAGGATACTTAACCCTCCTAATGTTTTGGGGCTTGACCCCAATAAGAACAATAATGTAAATAATTTTCATGCTAAATCTGTTCCTCTTCATACATTAAGTATTCTCAAATTAGGATGAGGTCATTGTTTTTACCATCCTACCTGTTGTCATTTTTGTGTAACAAAGAAAAGTTATTAAAAGGGTAATGGGGTTGGTTAGACCCCTCAATGTTAGTAAATAGGGAAAATGAAGTTACTGCACTTAATAATAATAATATATGGAGATATACCTATCTCATAGAGCTGGAAGGGACCCCGAAGGGTCATTGAGTCCAGCCCCCTGCCTTCACTAGCAGGACCAATTTTTGCCCCAGATCCCTAAGTGGCCCCCTCAAGGATTGAACTCACAACCCTGGGTTTAGCAGGCCAATGCTCAAACCACTGAGCTATCCCTCCCCCGATATTTGGGGGTCTCGGAGTCCAAACATGTGCAAAACTTTAAATAAAACATGATAGGCAAACCATTCACTCTTCTTTAAATAGTCTCAAGCAATAAGGGCAACCTCTTAGGTTTGGTTTTGTCTACATACCTGTTGTGATTTTAGCGTACTGAAAAAAGTCACTCAACTGGTATTGGGGTCAATTAGACCTCAAATTAATTATGCAGGTATTCCAACATCAGATTGTTTTTATTTTGAAACAGCAGTTATGACATGTATTGTTTAGATTTTGTTAAATCATAAGTGGCATAATAAATCTTTGAGTAACTGATGGATGTTTCTCAGAGAGCTAGATACAGAAATGGTGAAACCACTAGTGCAGAAAAGAAACACTGCAGCCTTGCCTCAGACTTCTAGAGAAGCAGTGTCTAGTCAGTGTGCTGGATACTGATCCAGAACCTAAGAAACAGGGAAGATGCTACATTTATGCCAGAAAACGAGACAGAAAAACACATCAAAAATATGCAAAGTGTAAAAACTTTGTATGTTCAGAACCTGTCACCTATTTGCTCCATTTGTTCATATTGGTAGGACATTTACTGCCACTTTGCTGTGTTTGTGCCTTTTATATTATTGCTATTTTTGTTGTCTAAACATGGGGTCATTTAGAACCCAACACCTATATAGTGTGTAGCTTCTGAATCTAGGAAAGTTTTAACATGTTCATAGTTTTATAGTTCACTGGTTACAATAAAGTCAATTTTAAATGCATCCTATGTGGGGGGCAGGGGGTTCCCAATTTTGACATACTAGGGGCCTCCAAGATTCCAGTACAGAAGTAGTTGGGTGATTTTTGGTTCAATATGAGGGTTAAAAGAAGTAGTAGTAAAAAGCTATAACAAACTTTAAACAAAAATTCAAGAGTTGTGTGTAGCTTTGCCAAACACAATGCTGTAAATGTAGCAAAGATGAGAAGAGACACTGAAGAAAATAATGAAGGGAACCAGAAAATTAAAACATATGGGTAGGGCCCTACCAAATTCATGGCCATGAAAAATGTGTCACGGACGGTGAAATCTAGTTTCCTCCCATGAAAACTGGTCTTTTGTGTGCTTTTACCCTATACTATACAGATTTCATGGGGGAGACCAGTGTTTCTCAAATTGGGGGTCCTGACCCAAAAGGGAGTTGCAGGGGGATCGCAAGGTTATTTTAGCGGGGTCATGGTATTGCTACCCTTACTGCCTTCAGAGCTGGGTGGCCAGAGAGCAGTGGCTGTTGGCCAGGTGCCCACCTCTGAAGGCAGCGCCCCACCAGTAGCAGCACAGAAGTAAGGGTGGTAATACCATACCATGCCACCCTTACTTCTGTGCTGCTGCCTTTAGAGCTGGGCATCTGGAGAGTGGCAGCTGCTGACTGAGGACCCATACCATACCATTCCATCCTTACTTCTGCGCTGCTGCTGGCGGCAGCTCTGCCTTCAGAGCTGGGATCCCGACCAGCAGCCACTCTCTCCAGCTCTGAAGGTAGTGCCGCCACCTGCAGTAGCACAGAAGTAAGAGTAACAGTACTGCAACACCGCCCCCCCCCGCAATAACCTTGCGACCTCCCCACAACTCCTTTTTGGGTCAGGTCTCCTACAATTACAACAGCGTGAAATTTCACATTTAAATAGCTGAAATCATTAAATTTATTATTTTTAAAATCCTATGACCGTGAAATTGACGGTGAATTTGGTAGGGCCCTACATATAGGTGTAGAGCTCATTTGATGCATCTTTTAGCCAAAGACTTATGTACAACTCCAGGAATAAAGGAAAATGATGCTGAATTTGCAAGATACTTCTATAACAACCACATTGCTTCAGCTTCACTGCAGAGAGTAGCAGGATCCAAACTAATTCTTCCGCATAATGTATGATGGAATTCAGTGGTTGACTATTTTGAGCTATTTATTAAGAACTGACCTATCCTGATGACAATTTGTGAAGAAATTCATGACAAAATAGATGGAACAATCACTGCCGAAGTAGTTAACATCAGACTAAAGAGAAATGTAGGAGACATGCTGAATACACTGAAACCTATTTCCACAGCCTTGGACAAACAGCAGAAAGATTGCTGCTGTATTGCTGATGAAATTTGTGGACAATTTCAAGAAACATTGAAGAAATAAATACCCAGCAACAAAGTTAAATTGCAGGCAGTTAAGAAGCAGGTGGATTAAGCATTTACTCCACCTCATTTTCTTGCCAATATTCTCAACAAAAATACCACAGTGGATGCCTAAGTGCTGAAGAAGATGCTGCTATGACATAGGAATCTAATAATCAGCCATCAATCTTGACAGCCATAATAAATGTCAGAGCTGGAGGTGAACCATTCAAGGAGTATTTAGTTGATGTTTTAAAGAAAGTCACACCAGTGGAGGTCACTAGCTAAGCACCTGGAACCAGAGCTTGTTGAAGTGCTAAATCAGCTTTTGACAGCAGTAGCCTCTTCTGCAGGCACAGCGAGAGTACTTTCTTCATTTTGACTAATTCATTCAAAGTTGAGAAACTGATTGGGAACTGAAAAAGTAGGAAAACGTGTCTTTCTCTTCCAGTCTATGAAGGAGGGAGGGATCTATTAATCTGAAAAGTTTGAAGGACAGCCTAAGTAGTTTAGGGCTGGTTTTCCCTACAAAGTTAGGTCATCTTAACTACACCACTCAGGGATATGAAAAATTTTACATCCTAGGCAATGTAACTAAGCAGGCCTGAGCCTCATTGTAGAGAGGTGGATTTACCACAGCAACAGAAGAACCCACTCTATCGCTGTACTGAGTATCTATGCTACATACCCTTAGGAGACTGTCTTATTTTGAAGGGACATAGGCAAGAAGGCACTTAAGTTCCAATCACTTTCACTTAGGCATATCTGAACATTTTCCCAGGCTGAAATAATAGTTTAATTCACTAACTGTAGTTAATCCCCCTATTTAATAAATCAATTAGCTGTAAATGTGAAACATGTTTTGAAACAGAAGTATATGTATCCAAAACATTTAAGGTTGTTTTAATAAAAACAATTAGATGCTGTTTTATGCATTTGATTAAACTGCAATTACCATCCTAATGAAGCTTGACACTAATATTAAGCAAAAAAAAAAAATCTAGTAAGTCAGCTATATAGTATTCACCATTTTCTAACATACTAAATATGTACAATAGCGATAGTGTACCCTCCTAGGTAGCAAAAAGACGTACCAAATCTAGTGTAAAGGCTCTACTTAGCTGTAAATCAACATGTTTTTATGGTTGTATCAACCAATAAGAATGTACTTTTTTTTAGAAAATAACTTGAGTACAAATGGAAAGGTTGATTAAAATCAATTATTTAAATTGAGGCTTTCCACTTGGAGATTTAAATCGCCTTGATTTAAATCAATCCATCCTGCCACAAAGTCATGGAACTGCAGAGCATCCTCACAAGGGGAGGAGGTGTAAGACACACCCATATGCTCGTCAAGTGACAAGTCCAGATCAAGGACTGTGTCTAGTGTCTCCTGTTCAAAAAGAGGATCCATTTCCTCCTCCCTTTTTTCTAAGAGTGGTGTCCGGTACCACTGTCTGCACTAACAGATCCGGAGGAACCAGTTGAGACGAATGATAAGCCACTGAATCCTTACTAGAGGAAACTTCACCTCTCCATCCATGAGGAGGATAATCAAAAAACTGTTCTGGTGAAAACCAATAGGATCATGAAGACCTTGGCTGCCAGTCTCTACAGTAGCTGGGATTGGATATGTACCCATGCCAGGAGGAGTGAAAGGGTAGGATGGCATAAAAATGGGACAAAGCAGGTCTCCTGATTCTTCTTCTATCCTCTTCTAAGGATGGACCAGACCTCTTATCTGGTATGGATCTCAATGCAGAGATCAACAGAGCCAGAGAATGGAGAAAAACAAAGGGTGAGAAAGATCTGCTCAGACATCCTATAAGAGTCTTGCAAGGAGGCACAGAAATGTCTGGAGACAAGCTAACAATCTTCTCTACTTTCTTCTTCTATAACCTCTGCTCTTTTTCCTCAGTAGGTCCTGGTGGCAAGGCGTGAAAGTAGGGTAGGGGTGTGGTTGCTGAGGATGGAACTGCTGACAAAACCAGTACTAATAAACTCAATAAATCCCTCACCACAGCATAATCTTCCGGAGTTCACAGCCCTGGGATAGCCACTTGCTAGTGGGACAACACAAACAGCCCTATTGTTCTTGATGGTGCTACTTCAGGGGCTGGTCTCAATGGTGCCTGTGCTGGCACCAGAGTTGACAGTCCCACCCGAGTAGATGACTGTCTCACAGAGTGCCCCAGCTTCAAGTACACTCTATTTCCTTTGTCCACATGCTTACTGGACATGGTGCCAAGGATATCACTCTCCTGGATGCTGAGTACTTCAAGAAAAACTTGCTGTGTGTCTTCCTCAGTATCAGGGAAGGAGACTGGTGCAAGGATTCAGCCAACACAGGAGGAGTGCTCCAGATTGCAGCCGATGTTCTTGGCAGCCGTTCTAAGCAGGAAGGCTCTGAGGGAGGGCACAGTACTGACTCCATCAGTAAAAATTTAAGTCTGGATGCCCGATGTGGTCCTTGGTTTAAAGTTCTAAAACTTTGACACTGATCCTGGATGTGTGACTCCCTGAAATACTTTAGGCAACTGGAGTGCAGATCACTTACTGGCATTGGCTTTTTGCAGGAATGACAGGGCTTGAAGCCCGGTGATGAAAGTATGCCCTGGTACCAGAATGCAACAAGGGGAATCAGAGTACGTAACACTCTACAAAGCAAACTTAGTACTAAAAACTACCTAACACTAAAACTACGGCTAACCAAGTACCCAACTAGGTACAAAATAGACAAATTGGGAAAACTTGCAATGGCAAGACAAGACATTCCAACAACTGTCACAGGAGACTAGAAGGAACTGAGGGGCGTCAGGGGTAGCTCTGCCCTTTATACCATCAGGCAGCAGCGCAAGTCAGCAGAGGGCACATGTACCACCCTGACAGGTACCGCTGAGGGAAAAACCTCCAACAACTGCACTGGTGCACACACACACAAAGTGGAATGGACATGTGCAATCACACGAAGGAGAAACATAAGAAACAAAGTTTATCAAAACATGTTTTGCATTTAAAACTAAAAAAGGAAAGTAGTATCTGTAGTTTGTGAATTGAACTGTTTCTGATCACCAAGTCCTTCAAGATTTTAGAATTAGTAAATTTCATACTCACACACCTAGTTTTTTATTCACAGATTTGAAGAAGAAAACAAGCTTTCTGCTTTTTCAACATCCAATTGATTTCTTAACTTTGAATGAAATAGATATTTAACTGAACTAGTTGAACAAACTGAGATGAAAAAAATATTCTGCCTGCCCCATGAAAAGTTATTACTGCCAAAAGCTGGTTGAGCACTTCTACAGACTCTGGCTGCAGATGCTTAGCCAGTGACAAACTATGAACTGGTGAAACTTTCTTTAAAACTTGGCAAATGTACTGCTTAGTATTATTTTTGCATTTAATTTTAATTATTTTTACAATTATAATAAAGTTAGGCCTTAACATAGGTTGACAATTTCAAATTTAAAGTATTTAACCATTGATTTTACCCATGACTGATTTCCTTCAAATAGCTTCTGGTGCATAATATTAATTCTTCTTCCATGTGTAGCACTTATGTACAATTCTCAAAGCACTTCCAAAAAGGATTATACATTTACTTGGTGGTACTTTATGGATTTTAAAAATTGTATTAGTTATTAATAGGACCCTACCAAATTCAAGGTCCATTTTGGTCAATTAAACGGTCATGGGATTTTAAAAATCGTAAATTTCATTATTTCAGCTATTTAAATCTCCCGCTATTGTAATTGTAGGAGTCCTGACCCAAAAAGGAGTTGTGGGGGGGTCACAAGATTATTGTAGGGGGGCTGCAGTACTGCTACCCTTACTTCTGCGCTGCTGCAGGCAGCGGCACTGCCTTCAGAGCTGGGCAGCTGGAGAGAGGCGGCTGCTGGCCAGGAGCCCAGCTCTGAAAGCAGCAGTGCAAAAAGTAAGGGTGGCAATACTGTGACGCCCCCTAAAATAACCTTGCGACCCCCCCCTGCAACTCCCTTTTGATTCAGGACCCTCAATTTGAGAAACGCTGGTGTCCCTCATGAAATCTGTAGGACAAAAGCACACAAAAGACCAGATTTCATGGGGGGAGACCAGATTTCATGGGCCGTGATGCGTTTTTCATGACTGTGAATTTGGTAGGGCCCTAGCTATTATTAAGATTGAAGTATTTAAAATAAAAACAATAGGGCAGAAATAAGGGAACAGAAAATAGCAGGTGGGGAAAGAATAAACATGAGCACGAGGGTGGGGAGAAAGAAGAACAGACACAAACTGAAGGAATAAGAAATAGAGGTGGGGTGTATAAAAAGGAGAGAAAGGGGAAGATGAAGAAGAGAATGACAGAGGGAAGTGGCGGTGGGAAAGAAGGGCTGAAGATTGGTAAGAAGGTCAGAATAAACATCCAACCAATCAAGAGGAAGTCTAGTCCATTTTGAAGAGAGATTCTTCTGATTCCTGTATCAGAGGGGTAGCCGTGTTAGTCTGTATCCACAAAAACGACGAGGAGTCCGGTGGCACCTTAAAGACTAAGATTTATTTGGACATAAGCTTTCATGGGTAAAAAACCACTTCTTTAGATGTGGTTCTTCATCTGAAGAAGTCGTTTTTTACCCACAAAAGCTTATGCCCAAATAAATCTGTTAGTCTTTAAGGTGCCACCGGACTCCTCGTTGCTTTTCTGATTCCAGGGAGCCTCCAGGGGCAACTTTACTTTTCAAAATTGCAAAGGCCAATTACAATTCCAGTCACTAAACTATGAGTCTCTCTTGAAAGCTCTGGTAACAAACACAGCTTTGTCAAAAGTAATGAAAAAAATCTATATCGCTACATACATTTGCCATATGCCAAAATGTTCAAAATTCAGTCAATGGCCAACCTCAACTTTAATAAAGGGTGCAGTCCAAAGCTATTAGACATTCTTGCATGCTATGCTCCCTTCTGATCTAAAAAGCTTTCCATTTTGCTGGAGATGGAACACTACATAATTGGCTCTCTAGCCTCCATAAGCAGCACTGTTGTGTTGGGGTTCAGTCGTTCATGATGCTGATTACTTGTAAGCACATGCTTAAGAGCTTTATTGGATCGGGGGCAAAGATAATAACCTCACCAAAGTCAATGGGACTGCTCATGTACTTAATCACATGCTTACGTTCTTTATTGGATTGGCGACAGAGTGTTCATCACCATGAAGGATCATGCTTTTAAAGATGAGTGTGGATTCAAGTCTACTCCTCCTCTTCAAAAACTGCTAAAATACAAAACTCATGCAAAGAGGAAAGAAGTGAAAAAGTGGCCAGTGAACCAGAATTTCAGGGTCTCTCTCTCTCAAAGGACTATGCTTTCTAACAAAAATTTCTTTGGCGCAATAAGGATGTGGCATATTTGAGAAAGAATTTATTGTGAAGTCTGGAATGCTGCCACATTTTCCACCATGCCACATAAAGTTGATCTTACATAAACTTTCTTTAAAGATTTTGTCATGCTATACAAAGCCATTTATATTGCTTTAATCTGTGCAAAATGAATATTATGTATGCTATCCATTTTTCACAATGAAGCAGAACCCTGCTTTGAAGAGCTACCCTTTTCTCTAAAAAATTACAATTCTATTTAACTACAAAGTAGGCTTCCTAAGAAAAAATTCCGTAAAAAGGTAAACATTATTTAATTTGCTCAAATATTTGAAACTTGGAAAATGCCAGATTTACAGTTGCCCATGCAGCCTTAATTCTGCCCCCCTTAGGCATCCATCCTGTGCACTGAATGAAGTAGGGGTCCTGTGGCAAAAATAGTATGTGATCATGTAATTAAAGATTGTACCATAATGCATACACTCAAGAGGGTAAAATTAAGGTTGCACAGGCAACCAGAAAGCTACATTTTCTAACTTTCAAGTGCTTGATTTTGCAACCTAAATAATGTTCTTTTAACACTGGAATTTTTTAGAATAATTTCCTAGTAAGTATGGGTTATATTTTTATAAAGCAAGTTAAAACAAATTATATTATGAGCAACTGTAACAACCCCTCAATTATGCATCCTCTTTAGAGTATGAACCCTGAATCTTCAGCATTGCAAAACAGACTGCTGCTACCTTGAGCTAGGACTAACTAAATCAGCTGGCAGCAGGGGAGACTATTATACCAGATGGAGGAATTAAACATTTGGTCCACATCCTAGGCATGGAAGATGATCTGATGGGTGGAACCCAGCCCAGCTCTCTCCCTTTCCCCCTCCATTCCAGAAATTACTGGGGTAGCTTCTGCCCCATATGGTGCCTCTAGAAGGGAAGAGATGAACTGCTGGAGCCATGTACTGGGTCCTGAGGGATGGTTGGGAGTGAGCTTGACTCATCCCCCATCCTTCCCAGAAACTGGAAGAGCTCATGTGGCAGGCCTGGGGCATGGTAGGGAAGAGACAGGTCACAAAGGCCAGGAAGACTGGGAAGGAGCTTGGCCCAGCTCCCTCCTCTTTCTCAACCTGACCCATATAGTGTCCTTAGGAGTGGGCATGAGACACTGGGGCCATTTGCCCCATCAACAGATGTACTAAAGTTTCCAGGTGTGCCCAGTAATGTGTGCTGCTGCTGCAGTGGTGGAGGCATCATCCAGCCTTAAAATGTTCATGTGTAGTTATTCTGGCATGCTACCAAAATCTTCCTGAACACCTTGTTCAAGAAAAAGGAAGTGGCAATTAACAGATTATACTCCAGCAAAAGATGAATGGAATTTCATGGGACAAAGAAAAGCCATTTCTATATCTGAAGTCATTCTGCCTGTGAATATCAAAGGCCTACTGTAGATAATGGAGATGTGATTGCTTCTCAGAGACAAGGTCTCAAGAATCTTTTATAATGGAAAATGTTAGGCAAACTAATGGCACTTCTACACTTTAAACTTGTTACAGGTTTTGCATATCCATATTAAATGAGCAGTGCACACCCCCATGCATTGTTATCCCAAGATTAAGGTGGTTTTGCCTTATATCATTACTACTACAGTGACCTGGGCTAGGCTATGCTAAGGGTGAGGAGCAGCAGAGGCAAACCAAGACCAAAAGGTTCATTTTAAGTTTTTCGAGCCTTATAAGGGATACCCCCAAAAATATAGCCAAACATAAACATAACAGAATATGACCAAGTACTTACTAACTATAATAATAAACTATAAATTACCAACACATTAACCTTTGTGAGCTTGTATATGCCACTCTTCCTTACTTTGTGAAGGTAACACTAGATGTATCGTTATTAACAAGAACCAAAGAAACCACTCAACAGTAAATTGTGTCACTTCAGAGACTCAACTTTTCCTCTACTTGGCTATAAGACGGGCTCCACTCTTGCTTCTCTTCAGCTCGTAGTGCTCCTTAGATTCAGTGTGCCTGTGGCTGTACCTCTTCACCAAGTTTATCCACAAGGGGGGTTTCAGTGGTCCTCACTTGGCCATTAGGCATCTTTGAATGCTATTCATTCAATAGATGTTCAGTTATTCTCTCGGTTCATCTACTTTTTTCAGGATCTATTTTTATCTAACACAGACTTTCGATCAATTCCTTTTTCACCAATTATATTTCCTGTGTATCTGAATTTAAATCAGAATTACTGTATACATATTAGTGTATATGCAGTACAACAAAGCTTTGTTTATGCAGATGTAGGGGTTTCAGTATACTTTGTTGTGATTTGAATTCATATATGTATGGATTTTATTCCAGAACCTGTGGAAGTGCAGAGGAAATGGATATTTTCATGAGTTGTTCCAGACACAAAGTCGTGACTACAAAGAGACACAGAACGTATTTTTATAAAGAATACACCAACTGCCTCTCCTTCCGACATTATCTGAGCTCCTCCCCCAGCTTCAGCTACCCTGCCACTGGCTATTCCCTTCCCAGGCCAGCATTCTATGCTGCTGCATCATAGCTACAGGCCTCCTAATAGCACCTGAGTAACTCAAAACTACAGCAGGTACTAGTTCTGGAGCCAGGGTTACTACACTACCATACAGCAAAAAGTTTTGAAATCAGTACTCACACATTCTGGTCAAACATTTCTTAGTGCATTGCTCCACCACTGTGCTATTTGCATTCTGGGATTTTTCATGCTGTGTATTGAGGGATACTTACCAGAAGGCAATAGAATTCTCGGGCTTGGGATCAAATTAACTAATTCCCATTATTGCTCCTTTCATCCCATCATCCATCTGGATTCAGTAATCTAACAGCATTTTCAAAGCACTGTCAGGCAGCATGGAAGAAGCACTGGTGAGTGCTGCAATCCTCCCAGTGATGAATATAAACAGGTTGCTAAAAAAACATCTAAATTAATTAAGGACCAGGTTGATAACAGCTCTCGAAGAGGCTGTAGTTGAAATAAAGCAGACACATTTTGATCTTTTCCTGGGGCAGCTTCTCTCAGTGGAGAGCTGCCTTTCAGCCTGGTCAAGAAGCACTGACCTGTGGGACCAGATAGCACTGGCATGACCAGCGGTAGTGGCAGATCATCAGGATACTGAAAGCCACTTTTCCAGAAATATGTGCAAAGCTTGTGCTGGAGCTGCAGCAGCAAAACATTTACATGAGAACTGCTCTCTGTGTGGATAAGTGCGTTGCCATCTTGCAGTTTGCCACCTCCAACTGCTGCCAGTTGGTAACTAACCAATTTGGTGGCAGTAGATCAACTGTCGGGCAACTGATGGAGTTATGCACTGCAATTAAGAAGGTGCTTCTCCTCCTTCCTCGGTCCTAAGAGTGGGCAATGTATAGGAACTTATTAATGGGTTTCCATGGATAGGGTTCCCAAATTGCACTGGGGCCACTAATGGAACCCACATGCCTTTTCCTTGCGCCTCCTCCCTCCAACCCCCCCCCCTCAGGATTCATGGTACTGCAAGGCCTGGACAGTTAACCCATATTAAAACAGGGTGGTCTGTAAAGGTCTATGGTGCTAACATCTGAAGAAAACAGTGTAGAGTTTCTAAAATGAGAAATGGAACATTTGCTCCCCTTGTGTCTATTGGCCTGCTAAACCCAGGGTTGTGAGTTCAATCCTTGAGGGGGCCATTTAGGGATCTGGGGCAAAAATCTGTCTGGGGATTGGTCCTGCTTTGAGCAGGGGATTGGACTAGATGACCTTCTGAGGTCCCTTCCAGCCCTGATATTCTATGATTCTATGATCAATGGCACTGCCATTCCTCCAGCCATTCTGGAAGACCCTGCTTATCCTCTGCTTCGCTATGAAGCCTGGTATTGAGCAACTATACTCTGAGCAGCTGTAGAATGACTATGAAATGTTCATTTGGGAAACTGAAAAGTAGATGGAGGAGTCTAATTTTAGGCTGGAGGCTGATAAGAGATATCTGCCTCTTATGATAGCTACTTGCTGTGTTCTGAACAAATGTTATGAAAGTAAGGGGGAGAGCCTTGCCGATGGGTGGGGCTAAGGATGTTTGGAAATTTGATTAATATTTTAAACAGCCAGAGAAGGTGCCTCTAGCACATGCTGCAACTACACAAGGTCACAGAGTCAGGGATGCATTACATGCTCCTATTTTGGGACTAGTAGGCCACTTGTGATCAATGTCTGTGCATTTGAATGAGGCATAGTGATTATTCAGTGCAACAAAGCTTTGTTTATGCCAGATGTGGGGGGGTTCCAGTATACACTGTGGTGATTTTAATTCACGTATGTATGGATGGATTTTAGTATAACTCCTGTGAACGTGCAGTGGAAATGGGTATTTTTATGAGTTGTTCCAGACAAAGTCATGACTATAAAGACATACAATATATTTTTATTAATACATAAATATAAACAGTTTGAATAATAAAAATAACCTTCACCATAAAATATGTGCAATTAGAGAACAACAAACCTTAAAAGGGTTGCATGCAATCAAGTTTCTGACCCCAGGTCACAAATGTATGTACCTAGCGTACCAAAAACTGTTCTCTACCCCTTGGGATGTGGGATGGTGGTAGAACAGCATCTCCCTTGTGGGTCAAAGAGTTAAGGGGATTGCCCACTATTTTCTTTGCTGTGCTGTGGCACAGAATGCCTACAAAAGAATCTGTTTCACTGTTGTAGCAGTGAATAGTGTGCCCCAGAAAGCAGACACTTCAGAGGTAGAGGGCTACTGGGGGGATGTATAAGTTGTGACATGATTCTTGACCACAAAATTACCATATTTTCCAGGAGGGCTGTTTGCCTCTCCATCAGCCCCAGCAGCTGTACTCGGGAGGACCTGTCCTTTTCTCTCTCCCCTTTGTCATACTTCAAGAACCCTTCGCTCTACTCTATCTTTTAATCCGTCTTGGGATGTGCCCAAGAGTTCTTTGAATTTGTCATCCCCCCTTGAGCTCCTCCTCTTCCGCCTATATAGATTGGACAGCCATTGACCTGATGTTCCAGCCATGTCCTTGTTCAGCTGCTATGGGGAAATTAAAAAGAAAAAGGACGACTAATTATTGTCAAAATTGAAGTCTCCATGACCGTGATAAAATGCTTCTTCCTCAATTTTGGAATTCCATTCCCATAGTCTCGTCCTAGTCTTGGGTAAGATTGGAGATAGTAAGACATTTTCACAATCTTTCCTGCTGGAGCTGGACCTCCGGCCTGTGCTGTGAGTGAGGTGGGCAGGGAGTTGTTGTTATGCCAACAGGCAGAAAGGGGTAATTAATACAAAGTGGGCTGTTAGTATCAAGGGTAGGGACTATTAAATACAGAGCTGTAGAAGGCAGAATACTAATTATTGTACTTCTGTAGGTGGAATGGGGGTTGATTGGTGGAATGGCCTGTAAATGTAGGCTATTAATATCTAGCTCTTACATAGCACTTTTCACCAGCAAATCAATGTAACCATATGTGCCCTTCTACAAGCTGTCCTTTGGAGGACGCTACCCTGATGCATATCCCCACAAAGCAGAGAAGGAGTCTGTTCAGAAAGGCAATAGGCAAACTGGGAAGATATGCCATGCTGCTGTTTGTCATGGTGGCATCCCCAGAGCTGGTGAAGGAGTGAAAGGGAAACACAAGCTATGTGGGCCTTGCAGAGAGCTGCCTTGCCATGTAATCTTTGTGCCCAGCTAGAGCACTACTTTTGGCTTCAGTTCTTTTTTAACATGTGCAAATCTACATAAGTGCACTGCAAAATTAATATAATTCTTTAGTAGCTCAAAAGGGATTGATATCCTTAAAGTGCCTGACAATAACTTCCTTTTGGAAAATATATTTTCCAATATAACTCATAACATTTCACATTGACTTTTAGCTAAGGGCATTATTGAACCCATCAACCAGATAAATCCTTCTTGCTGTCTTTTCTATATCTTCTCTTACAAGAAAAAGGCCTTTACTTAAAATGACCTCATCCTACAGCCATGTGGTGGTGCCATCTTGGCAGGGACCACATATGAGAGAGTATGGATGGATTTTATTATAGCACACTGGAGGGAGGATGTGGAGCAGAACTCAGCAAGCTTAAGTGGTAGTTGTGTGTTTGCACTCAGATGGGGAGGAAAAGTTGCAGACTTTGTACTCTCTCTAGTGCGAATGCCATTCTGAGCAGTCTTTGCGAAGGGCAGAGGGGCAGTGTTAAAGCCTAGGAGGCAGAGACAGCCTACATTAAAGCCAGGAGGTAAAGAGAAGGTGGATCAACACGACAGTGCCCTGCCTGAACCCAGAACTAAGTTTTTCAAATCCCGCATACAATTGTATTATAATGTATCATGCAATATTTACTGGAAGTGGTCCCCTCCTCACTTTGAGTGTCTGCCTGTGATCCAATTGGTTCCTCTGGCTATGAGTCAGTCAGCTCCTAGGTCTCTGACATTGTGTATCATGGTTCACCAGGTGGATCAGATCAGAGATTTTATTTATCACTGTCCTCGTCTTGGTCCTGTTCAACTCAGTGGGGTGGTAACTGTTGGTGTCCACAAAATCCAGTGGTTCAAGGGGTGGGATCTCTTGAAAATACACGGTCCTGCTCATTTTGAAGCTGCAAGCAATCCCAGAAGTCCTATTGTCCTTCACACTTTTGTAACCCAGCTGGATCTCCTTTCCCTGACTGGCTTGGGTTCCGCTTGTATCACCTTTATTTGTTCAGCAAGCCACTTGTATATTTGTGCATTATGTTAGCTAGAATTCAGATAGGCCTGTGCATGCTCCTCTCCCACACAGGATAATAAAGTTCAGGACCTCAGCATGAGTTCACACAGAAGCACAAGAAATCACTGCTCAATAATCAGACTGTGTCACTCAACTAACTGCTGGAAACACAGAAGCAGAACCTGGCTGTGTACCAGCATTTAAATGGGACGGTGACATCTGGTCAGGATGACCCTGGAGCAGCAGAAGGCATACACATAAAAAGACAGGATGGCCCAAATAGCCAGTAAAACAGTGTGGGACACCAGTAGAAGGACTTGGCAGATGTGCATCAGTTGTTTTGTCATAGGGATCTAGCCACATCTACTTTGCTGCAGGTAAACTCATCCTGCATCCCTACAAGCCTGATTTCAAAATGAGTTTAATGACATGCATTAAAAAGCCAGGTGATTCACAACAAATAAATCTGTGGATACAAGTAACTAACATGAAATAACTCAAGTTGACTTGCAATAAATGTCAAATATGAACAAGCCTTAAACAAAAGGTGTGCTACCAGCTCCCTATATTATAAGCCACATTATGGAAATGTCACCTGTCCGTTGTGTTCACAGCCGAGGCTATAATAGGCTGTGTGGGTCGACACCGCTCCAGTATCCCTTTTAACACTGAGCAATCTAGTTCGCAGCAGAGGGCATAGAGGGCGGATATTGGAATCCAAATAGAGACCACTAGAGTTGCTAACTGTCTAATCACAGAAACCCAAACACCCTTGCCCCACCCCTGCCGAGAGGCCCCACCCCTGCCCTGCCCCTCCTCCGAGACCCTGCCCCGCTCACTCCACTCCCTCTCCCTCCATTGCTCGCTCTGCCCCACCCTCACTCACTTTCACTGGGCTGGGGTGCGGGCTCCAGGCTGAGCCTGGGGCAGGAGGTTGGGGTGCAGGAGGGGGTGGGGGCTCCAGGAGGCAGCTCAGGGCTCAGGGCTGGGGGAGGGGGTTGTGGTGAGGGGTTCAGGCTCTGGCTGGGTGGCATTTACCTCCTGGCATATCCCTGCAGCTCCTGGGGGAGCACCCATGGGGCTCTGCACACTGTTTCTGCCTGCAGGCCCCAACCCTGCAGCTCCCATTGGCCGCAGTTGCAGGGATGTGCTGGCCGCTTCTCGGAGCCACGCGGGGCCAGGGAGCCTACCTTAGCCCCACTGGACTTTTAGAGGCCTAAAATTACCCAGTTTGGCTTCAGTAGCCTCCAGGAGATAGAGCCCAATTCCGGGAGACTCCCAGCAAAACCAGGAGGGTTGGCAACCCTAGGGACCAGGCATCTTAAAAAACCTCCAGTTAGAGGTAAGTAACCTCCTCCTCCTCAAGTGATAGTCTCCAAGAAGATGGATGCCAAACATGGGTGCATAGCGAGCACTGACTAGTGTAGAGGTGGGTGCAAGGAACTGCAGTCTGTAGTACAGCACAGCTTACGACTGCATATGCAGCCACCACTGGGGCGATGAAGTCACGAAGGTGTGAACGGAGCACCATGTTGCTGAGCGACAGATGTCCTGCCACAGTACGGCCATGAAGTAGGCCGATGTGGCCATGATCACTCACGCAGAGTGCGCTGTGACTCCAGCAGCGGGAGGTACATTGCATCAGTAACATTCATGGATGCACCGGAGACCCACTTGGAGATTCTTTGCAAGGGACAAGACCCTCTTCTCACATCAACAATGGCGATCTAGAGTCTCAGTGATACCCAAAAGGCACGGGTGCATTGGAGGAAGAAAGCCAGTGTACGTTGGCTGTCAAAGGAATATAGTGCGCTGTCCATGTGTGAGGCATGGGGTTTGGAACAAAAGGCCAGGAGGTGAATTGCACTGATTTAGGTAAAATTCCAACACCTTCAGTACAAATTTTGGATGCAGCTGCAAGGAAACTTTCTCCTTGTGGAAGACTGTGTAAGGAGGGTCATCCATCAGGTCTGTCAGATCGCTGACCTAATGTGCCAAGGTAATAGCTATCAAGAAGATTATTTTCATGGAGAGAAAGAGAGAGAGAAGGAGAGAAAGAGCGCAACCATGGGGCAAGGGGTTCAAAGGGCGTTTTTGTGAGGGCGGAGAGAACATGGTTACGGTCACACACAGGCGTGGATCTGAGTATAGGCGGGATCATATTAAGCAGATCTTTGAGTAAGCATATGGTGGTGGAGTATGTGCAGAAGCGCCATCCACCGGGGGGGGGGGGGGGGGGGGGGGGGGGGAGAGGAGGGGGAGAAATCACTGAATGCTGCCAAGTAGACCTGTATGGAGCTGAAGGTGAGGCCTGATATTTTGAGTCTGAGGAGGTAAGAGAGGACGATAGATATGGAGATCACCTCAGTGGGTTTTGATAGTGGTGTGCCCATGAGGTGAAGTGCTTCCACTTCACTCGGTTACAAGCCCTGGTGGACAGCCTCTTGCTTTGTGTAAGGATATGATGGAGCATTGTCTGTCCTTGAGCCCCATCCAAAAAACAAGCTGTGAGATGGAGAGGTCCCAGATTGGGATGTCAGAGCTGGCCCTGATCTTGTGTGAGGAAATCCGGCCAAGCGTGAAGGTGGAGTCGTGTGCAAACAGAGAATCAGAGGTCTGTGAACCAATACTGACGGGGCCAGAATGAGGCTACCAGTATCACCGTAGCTTGGTCCCGTTTGATCTTGCATAGGACCTGCGGGAGGAAGGGAATGAGGGAAAAGGCATAGCGTAGGTCACCTGTCCAGGGGAGAAGGGCGTTGCCTCGTCAGTCCTCCCCCATCCCATGGCCCCGCTCAAGCAATAAAGGGGCAGTTTGTGGTTCACACTAGTCACAAAAAAGTCCCAGCTGGGGGTGCCCCACTTGTGGAAGAAGTATTGGAACGTGGTGTCATGCAGCTCCCACTCATGGTTCACGTAGAAAGACCTGCTGAGCATGTCCGCAAGGGACTTCTGGGAGTCTGGGTGGTACATGGCCTGCACAGTGACTTGGTATTTCATGCACTAGTTCAATAGGTGGATGGACTTGGCACAAAGGAAGGGAGAGACTTGGCTTCACCTTGCTTGTTGATATAAAACCACCACTGTGATGTTGTCAGAGAGCAGTTGAATGTGGTGGAACCGTATAAGAGGGAGGAATGCCCAGCATACGAGACTGACTGCTCAACTCCAGGATGTTGATGTGCATCCTGGCTTTTCGTGGTATCCAAATGCCCTGGGCTGTGTGGCAGTCCAAGTGGGCCCCCCAACCCACGAGGGAGGCATCTGTAGTGATTGTTCTTTGTGGGGCAGAAGGTGATATACAACCCTACTTATCCTTCACTAATTACAATCCAACCACTATCAGCAAGATATCCCAGTGTTTGGATGAGATCAGATGAACAGCTGACTGAAGCTGAACCCAGACACAGGGATTATGCTAGTGTTGTACTTGAAGTACTGCACAGGATCTTTTCAGGGGGAATAAGGCAAAACGCCACATTTATTAGTAATACATGTATTCATTAACACTATCATATGCATATGATATATAGATATAGATATATAGAACACACACACACACACACGCACACTTCGTCTTGTTGTTGTTACCAAACAGTTGCTCCCCTTAACTGCACTGGCCAGGTGAGTTAGACTGGGGAGGGATGGAGCCAGGCTTCTGCCGATCCGGATCGATGCTCCGATGTTGACAAGACAAGACCCGGGGTCCTATGCAAGACACCTTACTTTTATAGCAGCTTCCCTCTCATGCAAATCTGTACCAGATTCAAAATCTGTATCTGTGTCCGTTGGTTCTTTGTGCTGCTTCCCTCTGGGTGTTGTCCCACGGCTGTTCAAAAGAGGGTGTTTCCAAAAGAAGAAGGTGCTTGCTTCTAACCCCCAAGGCCGCCAATATGTCTGATTTTCTTTAATGAGCCCACTTGACAGGTTTTATTGTTCTTGGGTTTGGCTTCCATCCCCTCTCCAAGGGTTGCAGCTGTCTGGAGGTGCTGTCTTCCTCATTCACACCTCGTTCATTCAATAGGGCAATTGATTAAGGGAGTGGGGAAGATCTTATTCTACTTTAACTATCCTTAGGGGCTATAATATTATACCAAGGCTTAACACAAAGTTTTTTATAAGTTTTTCTACATAGGGATCTGATACAAAGTGAAAATAGCTTAATACAGGGTTATACAAAATAGCTTAATATAGAGATTTATACAAATGAGCATTTATTAAGTAATAAAATATTAAGTAATGGAAAAGTGATCACAAATCTTAAAAAGTGTTAATAAGTAATTGATTATTAAGGTGTGCACACCCCCGGTGGTAGAAGCCCGGGTAAAGAGAGGAGGAGAAGTAGCTTTCTCGCTCCCCCGGTCCGTGGAGTCGCCGGCACTAGAAAGAAGGGAGGAGAAGTAGCGCTCTCGCTCCAGGAAAAGAGGTATTGGTAAATAAAAGTAAAGAGAAGCATTGCTGTGTTAAGTCCCAATAGGAGGTTGGGTATACTAGAAAATGTTTAAACGCAAACAGTCTTGTAAGAAGGCTCCCAGAGAGGAGACTGAGAAATTGGCATTTGTAAAAGATGTTACCCGCATTCTCCACCAAAATGTTGTACTTAAAGTACTGCACAGGATCTTTTCAGGGGGAATAAGGCAAAACGCCACATTTATTAGTAATACATGTATTCATTAACACTATCATATGCATATGATATATATAGATATAGATATATAGCTATAGTACACTCACACAAGCACACTTCGTCTTGTTGTTGTTACCAAATAGTTGCTCCCCTTAACTGCACTGGCCAGGTGAGTTAGATGGGGGAGGGGTGGAGCCGGGCTTCTGCCGATCCGGATCGATGCTCCGATGTTGACAAGACGAGACCCGGGGTCCTATGCAAGACACCTTACTTCTATAACAGCTTCCCTCTCATGCAAATCTGTACCAGATTCAAAATCTGTATCTGTGTCCGTTGGTTCTTTGTGCTGCTTCCCTCTGGGTGTTGTCCCACGGCTGTTCAAAAGAGGGTGTTTCCAAAAGAAGGTGCTTGCTTCTAACCCCCAAGGCCGTCAATATGTCTGATCTTATTTAATGAGCCCATTTGACAGGTTTTATTGTTCTTGGGTTTGGCTTCCATCCCCTCTCCAAGGGTTGCAGCTGTCTGGAGGTGCTGTCTTCCTCATTCACACCTCGTTCATTCAATAGGGCAATTGATTAAGGGAGTGGGGAAGATCTTATTCTACTTTAACTATCCTTAGGGGCTATAATATTATACCAAGGCTTAACACAAAGGTTTTTTTATAAGTTTTTCTACATAGGGATCTGATACAAAGTGAAAATAGCTTAATATAGAGATTTATACAAAATTGCTTAATATAGAGATTTATACAAAATTGCTTAATATAGAGATTTATCTACACTAGTGGGCAGAAGAAAGCATTTAGAAGAGTTTACAGCCACAATGCAGGCTCCTTTGGCTGAAGGTACACACCCTCAAATGGTCAGTCTGTTGTTTAGGAGTGCTCCTGCTTTTCACTGATGTCAAGTTCTCACATGGTAGAAAACATTCATGGATGCTGCTAAGAGATTGTGTCCTATCCTGGCAGAAGATGACCTGACCTCAGTTTACACACCTCCGTCACTTCTGGTTTGGACTACAGCAATGCAATATACCTGGACGTCAAGCCTTCATCGCTTAGGATACTCCAACTAATACAGTGCACTGCAGCACATTTCCTCAGCAACACTGGCTACCACAAACATCAAATATCTTCCCTCCACTCCCTACACAAACTTCCCAAAGAATATCAAATCAAGTTCAAAGTCCTTATCTTCAAGGCACTCAGTGACCTGGGCCCAGGCAAGATCTCCTAAAGCTCCAAAATGAAACCCTTGGTTGACAATTCCTCTGGCACAATGAATTTTCTACCACCAAGGTAAAGCTCATCTGCAGGTGCCAGACTTTAGAATGAGTTCCCACAGGAGCTAAGGACCATTACAAACTTCACTAACTTGCATTCCATTTTCAATGCACACTTCAACCATGTCTTATCTAATAGAAACACAAGGAACTACAACCAAATTAAAAAAACTCCACTGCTCACAATTCTCCCTCTAGAAAGAGGTTAAGTTAAAGAACAAGCAACACATGACAGATGTTAGTCAGACTGTTTAGCACACTGCAGGACACTTCAGAAACTGTACCAAACAGAACAGAATTTTCAGACATGGGTCACCTATGCATGGTAGCAGCAACCAGCACAACTACAAACCCATCCCTGGCTACCTGTACACATTGGTTTAAAGTTAGTAACTAACAAGTCATCTAAACGTATCTAAAACCCATTTCTGACCCTTACGTAAACAAAGCCAAAGTGTCTATTTACTCCTGAAGTTTCATTTTTAAAAATCAAACATTAAAAACCACTCATTTCTAAAAATGAGAGTGGTAACAATTGTGTCACTCCAAACAAAGTTTCATAGTCATTACAAAGCCCCGGCATCAAATCTTCTGAACGCTAAGACACAACATTTACACCTGAAATGCAGAAACACTTTTTTCAAGTGAAGATTTTCAGAACATTCAACCCCATTTCAATATCATATAATTAATAAACTTCTAAAACTAATGTAAAACCAGCCAGCTAGTTACAAAAAGCCGTTTATGGAGAGCTGACTGTTCTACTTCTATTTTTGTATTTCTGGTAAAAAAAAGCTTAGATCTATTTTCTTTCTAATGTCTTGTAAAGAGACCAGTGATAAGATGAGTAATTCCAGCTATACAATGACTACAGTGCTGCATGAAAAAAAATAACTGCATTATTAAATATCTGAATATATATACAGAAATCTTAATATGGCTCCTATAGGCTCTGAAATGAAAGCCACCCTTTAGTACGAGCTGAACTGAGTTAATTGGTATACAGAACACCACCACCAGTCAACTTTACATAGATCTACAATCAGTTTTTTAAAATTGCAATGCTCTGTATTTTGCAAAAGGGATCCTGTAACGGTTTATGAAGACTAATCATTGTTGATTTTTCTTTGCCAATAATCATTAATAACTGGCAAACTACCACTTCTCTTTAAAATGCCAAATTGAAAAAAAAAATATTTGAGAAAAGTGATAGCATTAAGAAAGAATGTGGACCATAACTTCATTTGGACCATTCATGATCTGTTAAAGATCTAATCCTTAAAAATCAGAATCCACTCTTTAGTAGTCTACACTACTGCCTAAAGAATCTTCCAGTAGATTAACATACTGATTGATACTGTATTCACAGAACTTTTGATAAAACTTTCAAACAATTGAAAGCAAAAAACAGCATCACCATAAAGGTGAAATAGTAAGTACACCACTAGGGTAGTAGTCCAATATAAGCATTCCCAAGGAAAGAGCTCTCATATTGTTTATTTAAACTTTTGCCACCAACAGTCACTAAGTGTTTCCATTAATGGACCAGACTCCTGCATAAAGCAGTTACTATACTATAGAATGCTATATATCAGGGTCCAGACTAAGGCAATTAGGGGGCTCTAGGCTCATAACAAAGCGTCTCCAATGACTCCATGTCCAAAGCCCCATCCCTGTGTCAGAGCCACACTTGGAGTGGCAATAGCCTCCCTCCCTCCCCAAGAGACTCAGGCAGTGATATGAGGCCCATTGCCCTAAGGTATGTCTACACTGCACACTTCTGCAGGCAGCGTGTAGGGTATATACATGCATAGCTTCCCTAGTACAGGTATAAATAGAAGCACAGACCATGAGGCACAGCTTAGGCAAGTAAAGACCCAATTACATCCACTGCATGGCGCTCTATTCGCCCAAACTGTGCCTCCCCATCTATATAGTGTCCCACTGCCTCCTCGCTGCTGGAGCCTTTCACTGACATGTGCAGCTCTATATATATATATCACAGTATGGACGCAGCCTGCTTTTTGCTGTGGCATGTATCTACAAGTATACTACATGCTGCTGCCAGTGTTGTGTAGTGTAGACATAGCCCAAGAGTGAAGCAGGGACGCTTGCCCTTTAGGAATAGCAGGGGTGACAGCAAAGCCTCTTTTGTTCCCCCTATGCTCCCCAGTGAAGCAGGAGTGGCAGCCAGGTATGCCTCCACTACTCCAGTACCTATCCCAGCAGCCAGAGTGTGTCTACTTGGATGGGTGGGCTGAAATTGCTGCACTCTTCATTCCAGCAGAAGTGTCTGTGTGGCAGAATGGGGGAGGGAGTGGGGGTGTTAACAGCAAGACATTGCTTTGGAGGGCCCTGCTAACAGCCATTAAGATTCAGGGGGAAATTTATACCTGTCGGAGCTGTTGTTTCAGGCTGACTTCAGACTCAGGAACTCATCCCTCCATCAGTCATGCTCAGATCACATTTTAAAGCTTTCCTTCACAATTTTTTTTTTTAAATGAAAGCTAAGATTCTGCCCTCATCACATGGCCCCAGAAACTGAGTCCCTAGGCATGGGTCTATAGTGTCTATGCCTTAATCCAGCCCTATGCATAACCATCAGTCTGGAGGGAAACAAAGCTATAATTAATTATTCCAGTTTGTAGCTGCTGTGTGATCACAGCACATATGACACTAGGTCTAGGCACTAGGAGACAAAGACACACTGTTAGTGTGAGTTACACACTCATGCTGGCCACTGAAGCTGTCATAGGATTTACCACTCGAATACCCCTTTCTGGGAGTGAGTAGGGGAACCTCATCATTCCTCCTGGAACCTTCCTTCATATATAGGTGTTGTTATAGAGTTGGTCTGAAGAGGTGTTGAGACTTTCCAGCTACAGCTATCATGGGAGTAGTTCAGCCCTCCTCCAACAATAGTCCAAACAAAAAAGGGCAAAGTTGAACTGTCCTGCAACCCCAAAGTAGTTCAGGTGCACCCTGCTTGCCTTGTGAGGCAAACAGGCCACTAGTCTCTGAGTTGAGGCTAGGTGTCTCCAACCCCTTGTCACTCTGATGGACCCAGGCTGAGCATCTGGGATCTAAGAAAGGAAAACAATTTAAAGAAAGTTCCTGTTATCCACAGGACCCAGGTGGTAGAGGACCTTCAGCAGCCTTATTCCCTGTTCATAGAATCATAGAATCATAGAATCTCAGGGTTGGAAGGGACCTCAGGAGGTCATCTAGTCCAACCCCCTGCTCAAAGCAGGACCAAACCCAACTAAATCAGCCCAGCCAGGGCTTTGTCAAGCCTGACCTTAAAAACCTCTAAGGAAGGAGATTCCACTACCTCCCTAGGTAACCCATTCCAGTTCTTCACCACCCTACTAGTGAAAAAGTTTTTCCTAATGTCCAACCTAAACCTCCCCCTCTGCAACTTGAGACCATTACTCCTTGTTCTGTCATCTTCTATCACTGAGAACAGTCTAGATCCATCCTCTTTGGAACCCCCTTTCAGGTAGTTGAAAGCAGCTATCAAATCGCCCCTCATTCTTCTCTTCTGCAGACTAAACAATCCCAGTTCCCTCAGCCTCTCCTCGTAAGTCATGTGCTCCAGCCCCCTAATCATTTTTGTTGCCCTCCGCTGGACTCTCTCCAATTTATCCACATCCTTCTTGTAGTGTGGGGCCCAAAACTGGACACAGTACTCCAAATGAGGCCTCACCAGTGCTGAGTAGAGGGGAATGATCACATCCCTCGATCTGCTGGAAATGCCCCTACTTATACAACCCAAAATGCCATTAGCCTTCTTGGCAACAAGGGCACACTGTTGACTCATATTCAGCTTTTCGTCCACCGTAACCCCTAGGTCCTTTTCTGCAGAACTGCTGCCCAGCCATTCGGTCCCTAGTCTATAGCAGTGCATGGGATTCTTTCGTCCTAAATGCAGGACTCTGCACTTGTCCTTGTTGAACCTCATCATATTTCTTTTGGCCCAATCCTCTAATTTGTCTAGGTCCCTCTGTATCCTATCCCTACCCTCCAGCGTATCAACCACTCCTCCCAGTTTAGTGTCATCTGCAAACTTGCTAAGG
Organism: Platysternon megacephalum; assembly: GCA_003942145.1. Classification (NCBI taxonomy): domain Eukaryota; kingdom Metazoa; phylum Chordata; order Testudines; family Platysternidae; genus Platysternon; species Platysternon megacephalum. Next base: position 3,712,781 of record QXTE01000145.1, read on the forward strand.
GTGCAGTCCACACCATCTTCCAGATCGTTAATGAAGATATTGAATAAAACCGGCCCCAGCACCGACCCTTGGGGCACTCCACTTGATACCGGCTGCCAACTAGACAAGGAACCATTGATCACTACCCGTTGAGCCCGACCATCTAGCCAGTTTTCTATCCACCTTACCGTCCATTCATCCAGCCCATACTTCTTTAACTTGCTGGCAAGAATACTGTGGGAGACTGTATCAAAAGCTTTGCTAAAGTCCAGAAATAGCACATCCACTGCTTTCCCCTCATCCACAGAGCCGGTTATCTTATCATAGAAGGCAATTAGGTTAGTCAGGCATGACTTGCCCTTGGTGAATCCATGCTGACTGTTCCTGATCACTTTCCCCTCCTTTAAGTGGTTCAGGATTGATTCCTTGAGGACCTGTTCCATGATTTTTCCAGGGACTGAGGTGAGACTAACTGGCCTGTAGTTCCCTGGATCTTCCTTCTTCCCTTTCTTAAAGATGGGCACTACATTAGCTTTTTTCCAGTCNAGCGTATCAACCACTCCTCCCAGTTTAGTGTCATCTGCAAACTTGCTAAGGGTGCAGTCCACACCATCTTCCAGATCGTTAATGAAGATATTGAATAAAACCGGCCCCAGCACCGACCCTTGGGGCACTCCACTTGATACCGGCTGCCAACTAGACAAGGAACCATTGATCACTACCCGTTGAGCCCGACCATCTAGCCAGTTTTCTATCCACCTTACCGTCCATTCATCCAGCCCATACTTCTTTAACTTGCTGGCAAGAATACTGTGGGAGACTGTATCAAAAGCTTTGCTAAAGTCCAGAAATAGCACATCCACTGCTTTCCCCTCATCCACAGAGCCGGTTATCTTATCATAGAAGGCAATTAGGTTCTGTGGATGAGGGGATTCTGTTCTGTGGATTCATGGAGCTCTGGCTCTGCTTCCCTCGGAGTACCACCCTACAATGGACTTGGTTCCTCTTTAAGGAGTCACCCTTCTCTAGGTAGAGCAGTCTTCACAGATGGACCAGGCTGGAGCTGATTATGCTGAGAGGAGCACACTCACCTCTTCCTGACTAGGGTGGGTCAGGGTCCCCACCACAGAAGCTCATCACAAATTTCAGAGGTCCATAGCAGTTAACATACTGATTCACTGGAGCATCATCTACAGGGACTGAACCTCGGACTTCAGGATCTAAAAGCATCAGCCTTTATTGTTTGAGCTAAAGTACCAGATTCACTGTGTTTCAAGCAGTGGGTGCCGTGCTCTCTATTTCTGGTATCCATTTCCTGCACTGAATTGGAACCTGAATGAGCCCTCTCAGTCATCTCCAGACAAAATCTGACTTAAGGATCCCTCTGCTTCATTCACTAATGGGTGGATCCCTTCAAAAAAAATCTGATTCTCTCAACTCACTAGTTGAGGGAGTAGAGAACAGACAATGGCACCTTGACCTCTGGCAACATATGTGAGAGGGTGAAATGCAAACAGGGATTATTGGATAAGCCGCGCATGAACCCTTGTTCATTAAACAACGGTAGTCCTGATCACATGGACACACAAAAAAAGCTTAAATAATAACTGCATTTTTCTCTGACACTAGTTTTCCTTTTTGGCCATGTTCATCTTTTGTTAACATTCTTTTGAGATGAGACTTTGTACCTAACAGGATTCATCCTCACCCCATACCTATGATTGACTCCCGGACACGATATGTCTGTATTTATCATGAATCCAAGATCCTTCAGAATCCATATCACTGTGTTTGTTTCAGCTCTCTGTGTACAGAACACTGATTAGCAAAATTTTCCAGGAAAAAATAGGAGTGACTTTCCTTCTTCATTAAGGCAAATATCAATACTACCATAATACCGGAAGACACCCTTGGAACACATATGAAGTTTTGGGAATCTATCTATGCACAACTTATTAATTCTGGTTGATTTTATTAAATTGCTCTCTCACTGAATGCCTTAGTGTACATGAAATCCGCGATCTGTACCAGTGCTCTGTCACACATCTCCCAGATAAGGGTATGGGTAGTTAAACCTTGATCATCCCCCATTCAAATGAGAGCACCTTAGTACAATGGTTTGGTTGAAGTTACAAAAGCCAGTTTTCTCCAAATTCTCTGCAGGGGGCTGGAGTTCAGAGCAGGGACTTAAAGTTCAGCAGTACAGTGGCCTTTTAAGTCGGGGATATGCTTTTGCCATACCCATGAAAGTTTGCCCAAATTTCACCAAGTTATTAGCTTTTGAAAAAATAAAATCACAGTTTGCACATGTTCAGTAGAGACTTCCTAGATTTCGGCAGCTAAATTCCCCAACAATTTCATCCTTGCTGAGCAGGATTGTCCCTGCAACTGCAGCTCTGGACTACAGAGCAGAGAACCTGTCTCTCCTGTGCTCTCAAAGGTCCTCCCCATTGGGCCTAGACAGTGTGGGAGGAGGAAGCTAACCAATTTGAATGCAGAGGGAAGACAACCTGGACTGAAGGGTGGAATAGATTGGGACAATATGCCTAAGGGTGGAGGAATAAAATTGGGAGTGGAGTCTGGCAAAGGGGAGAGAGAAACTGGAACTGGCAACCCATGAAGCAAGGGAAAGGCGGTGAGAGGGGAGTGAAGACAGATCTGCTGAGGAGCTGAGGTGCAGGGGGAAAACTAGAACTAGCTTGGCAGAGACTGGGACAAGGTGCATGAGGTGAAACGACACGAAGATTGGACAAGGAGCTGGGGGGAGGAGGAAGTACGTGAGTGGGACATGGTGCCAATGGGGACAGAGAGTGGACAGGAAAAGAAGAGAGAAGAAACTGACGGCCAAGACGGGAACAGAGACAAAGGGAGGAAGAATTCCCCTTTTTTGCCTGTTGTGAAAGAATCAGCAGATTTTTGGCTTAATGTTTTCTAAAATAATCTGCCATTGCACTCCATGAAGGCAAGTATGGGAACATCCAAGAGGCTGATAGGTATACCAAAAAGTGACACAATGACACTAAACTTCAGTAAGGGAGATTTCAATAAAATGAGGTTACTAGTCAAAGAGGCCCTAACGTTAAAAGTAAAATCCTTTTATGTGACATGGATGCTATTAACAATAGTCTCAGAAGACAGGAGTAGTACTGACTAAAAAGACAAGGAGCAAACCAATAATAGCTGAATGGCAAGCAAGGTTCAAGAGGCTACTCAAGCCAAAACAGAAATCCTTCAAAATTTGGAAAGCTGACCCCGAAGCCAAGAAAACAAGGAGGATGATTTACAGCAGGTCATAAGTAGGAAGAACAGTATATAATCTGAACGTCTAATGTAAAATGCATGTTAGGCGGAAGATATTAGTTGTATTTTAAAGGGTGAGAAAGGAATGATTTGTCATCCTCTATTGCTCTTAACTTCCAATTTTGATAAAATAAGCCCAGCAGCTAAAAGCTCAAACACTATATTTTTGACAAATCACATATTTTAAAACACCTGAATCCATCAGCATCAGTAACAATAATTTAGACTGATTTGTGTCAATTACTGTTTTAAAAATTTACTTTTTAGGGCCTATTTTGGTCAATTGAATTAAAACAAATTTAATTTTTTCAAATGTATCCACCCTGGACACCAGTTTGAACCTGAGACCTGTGCCTATGTGCTTATTTAAAAATGCCCATTCTCTATCAAATTAATTAGAAATTCTAATCAGATACTATTAGAATCCTGGGGCAGGGGGATAAACTGCTATGGACTTATCGGATGTCTTACATAGGCATGATTAAAATTCACTTGAATGTTTAATTTTTTAATAAAGAAACATTCTCTCTCCACTATCATTCCCCATCCTGACCAGCTGTCATGCAGAAAAATACCACTTCAGCTCCTGATTATAACAGCATTGTCTATTGAATATAACAACTCTTTACATATAATGTGTCTTCAAAAACTGCCAAAAGTCCAAAGTACTTTATTAATCCCTCCAAAATGTTAGTTCAAAATTCAATAACCACTATAATATGATGAAATAATCAATAATTTGGACACTTTCCATTTAAGCAGAAACTGACAACAGCAGAACAGATGCCTTTATGAAAATAAGACCTTGCAATTACAATCACAGGGTAAGGGGAAAAGATGTACCCACATCAACCGTGATTAGAAAATTTACACTGCAATAGTTAAGGCTACTAGGATTTCCATGATAAACCTGCTTAATGAGGGATTTAAAACCTCATCAGAAACTTGGAATGACAGATTTCAGTCTAGCTAGTTATTTTACTCTACAAACTTTCAGTAGGACTGAATACATGTGACAGATCACAAAACGTGTTGGGATTTTGCTATCTAAAATACTATTAAGACTCCAAGTTATTTTAAAAAGGGAAGAAAATTTAAAATCTGCTTCATTTTTGTTTATAAATCACTTTCATTTTCAGGTTTCAGAGTGGTAGCCGTGTTAGTCTGTATCAGCAAAAATGAGGAGTACTTGTGGCACCTTAGAGACTAACACATTTATTTGGGCATAAGCTTTCGTGGGCTAAAACCCACTTCATCAGATGCATGGAGTGGAAAATACAGTAGGAAGATTTTATATATATTTATATATATATACACACACACACACAGTACATGAAAAGATGGGAGTTGCTGATGTGGTTAGGTCCTATGATGGTGTCCATTGAATAGATATGTGGACAGAGTTGGCAATGGGGTTTGTTGCAGGGATAGGTTCCTGGGTTAGTGTTTCTGTTGTGTGGTATGTAGTTGCTGGTGAGTATTTGCTTCAGGTTGGGGGGCTGTCTGTAAGCGAGGACTGGCCTGTCTCCCAAGGTCTGGGAGAGTGAGAGATCGTCCTTCAGGATAGGCTGAAGATCCTTGATGCATTGGAGAAGTTTTAATTGAGGGCTGAAGGTGACGGCTAGTGGTGTTCTGTTACCTTCTTTGTTGGGTCTGTCCTGTAGTAGATGACTTCTGGGTACCCTTCTGGCTTTGTCAATCTGTTTCTTCACTTCACCAGGTGGGTATTGTAGTTTTAAGAATGCTTGACAAAGATCCTGTAGGCGTTTGTCTTTGTCTGAGGGACTGGAGCAAATACAGTTGTATCTTAGAGATTGGCTGTAGACAATGGATCATGTGATGTGGTCTGGATGAAAGCTGGAGGCATGTAGATAAGTATAGCAGTCAGTAGGTTTCCGGTATAGGGTGGTGTTTATGTGACCATCGCTTATTTGCACTGTAGTGTCCAGGAAGTGGATCTCTTATGTGGACTGGTCCAGGCTGAGGTTGATGGTGGGGTAGAAACTGTTGAAATCCTGGTGCAATTCCTCAAGGGCCTCTTTCCCATGGGTCCAGATGATGAAGATGTCATCAATGTAGCGCAAGTAGAGTAGGGGGTTAGGGGACGAGAGCTGAGGAAGCGTTGTTCTAAGTCAGCCATAAAAATGTTGGCATAATGTGGGGCCATGAGGGTACCCATAGCAGTGCCGCTGACTTGAAGGTATACATTGTCCCCAGATGTGAAATAGTTGTGGATGAGGACAAAGTCACAAAGTTCAGCCATCAGAAGACCTAACCACATCAGCCACACCATCAGGGGCTCGTTCACCTGCACATCTACCAATGTGATATGTGCCAGCAATGCCCCTCTGGCATGTACACTGGCCAAACCGGACAGTCTCTACGCAAAAGAATAAATGCACACAAATCAGATATCAAGAATTATCATGTTCAAAAACCAGTCGGAGAACACTTCAACCTCCCTGGACACTCAATAACAGACTTCAAAGTGGCAATTCTTCAATAAAAAACTTCAAAAACAGACTCCAACGAGAAACTGCAGACCTGGAATTAATTTGCAAACTGGACACCATCAAATTAGGCCTGAATAAAGACTGGGAGTGGATGGGTCACTACAAAAAACTAATTCCCCATGCTAATTTCCCCCCTACTGTTACTCACACCTTCTTGTCAACTGGATACCATGGGCCACCCTGATTATCACTACAAGTGATTTTTCCTCCTGTTGATATTATCCCACTTTAATTGAATTGTCTCATTAGCACTGACCCCACACTTGGTAAGCCATCTCCCATCTTTTCATGTACTGTGTATATATCTTCCTACTGTATTTTCCACTCCATGCATCTGATGAAGTGGGTTTTAGCCCATTAATTTAGCCCATGCCCAGATAAATTTGTTAGTCTCCAAGGTGCCACAAGTACTCCTCGTTTTCATTTTCAGGTTCTTGGTGCTGCTATAACTAAGTTTCCAACACTGCTGGAGAAATCTGTCTATTTAAAGGAAAGGTAAAAGCTTGACCCTACCAATTTTTGCATCCAAGCCCCCTGAATTTCACCACCTAATACAGAACATATACTGCCAATCCTACAACAAAAATACCCAAAGACTCTGGTATATCCTGATCTGCTTTTGAAGTGGTGCAGTGACAGCAGAACATGGATACTGCAGGTTTATGCCAATTTTCTACACACAAGCCCCCCAATTTCACCACTTACACATAGATAGGCTTGGCAGAATTCAATTATTTTATTATTTTGATGGATAATGCAATGTTTATTTTTAAGCATTTTTTCTGATTTTTAAACAGTTTAAAATTTCACAATTGCAGGAAATTATGGGAGTGATCAAACAATAAGGGAGAGCAGTTAACTACTGAATGAATTGCAATCTCTACTGTCAAAAATGTAAAACTTTACAACCGATAAGATAAAAACTGTCAGCATCATATGTTAGAATATTCAAAGTAAATACCCTTAAATCAAACTAAGTTCTCAAACAGCATTTTTCTTACTTTGCATTTTGATTATTATTGATGTAAATATTTGTCTGTGTGTGTGTACGGTGAAATTGACTCATCAATAAAAATCTAATCCGTCCAAGCCTACACACAGAACATGTCCCTCCACTCCAACTATCTGCAGCACTGTCAACAACTTGTTGGTGTAGTCAGAGCAGTTGAACTTATTCTGTATTTAGGCACTGGAATTTGGGAACTTGGATACAAAAACATTAGCAGGATTTTTGTGGTGCGGGCATGATAGGATCTGGAATTTTTTGTGCATTACAAAGAGAATCACATCCAGCTACTCCTAGTGCGCCAAAATATTACGGCACTTGTACATAGAACACACTGTGAGGAAAATGTTTACAACTTCTTGGGTTGTGCATTTGTCTAAAGTGAAAACAAACCAAGAAAAAAAGCTATTGAAAAATGATATCGCCAAACTCATCCAGGTAATCCTCACCCACAACAATTTCACATTTAACAAAAACTTTGTCCAAAGCATGGGAACTGCCATGGGTACGAGGATGGCTCCCAATATGCCAACCTTTTCATGGCATCTGGAAGAAGAATATTTAGAAAAACGCACCATGAAACCAATGATATACCTGAGATACACTGATGATATTTTCACCCTCTGCACAGACAAACTAAACTCCCTCAGATTTCCACTACAAATTCAACCTCCACTACCCATCCATCAAACTCTCTCTAGAACACTCTCACTCCAGCATCAACTTCCAGAACACCACAATTCAACAATGGAACCCTACAGAAAACAATATACAAGAAACCCACAGATCACCACAGTTATTTTCACAGATCCAGCAAACACCCCAGAGGCACCAAGAAGTCTATTATCCACAGCCAGGTAGTCAGATACAAATGGAAAAGTTGATTAAAACGGATGATTTAAATCACCTGGATTTAAATCAGTCCACCCTGGTTCAGAGCAAATTCTGTGTATGTCAGTCATTTTCTGAAAAAGGTGCATTCTGGTTGGTTGATGTAACCATTAAAACATGTTTATTTACAAATAATAGAGTATGCTAAATTTGGTATGTAGTTTTTCAACTTCGGAGGGTACACTATAACTATATACATTTAAACAATTATATATCTTAAAATTTTCAGATTCTTATACATTTTAATACATCAGAAAATGGCGAATGATATATTATTTACTAGATAATTATCTTTTTGCTCATGATTTCTGTCAAGCTGCATTAGGATAGTAATGAATTTAATTAAACACAAAACAGCATTTAAATTTACTTTTATTAAACAACTTTAAAACATTTTGGATACAAACTATTCTTATCAAAATATTTTTCACATTTGCAACTAAATTATTTATTAAACAGAGGAGTTAACTGTAGTCAGTGAATTAAACTGATCATTTAGGTCAGCCTGGAAAAATTCTCAAATATGCCTAAATGAAAGTGGCTGGAGCTTAAGTTCCTGACAGACATGCCAAACCCGCAGAAAAAAACCACAGAAATTGGGCTTGCTTTTGGCTATATTGGCTTGAGAGTTGCCTGTCGGCTAGTTTTTGGCTTGTAGCTTGTTGGGCTTATAGCTTTTTTTTTTTTTTTTTGGATCGGCTCCCAGCAAGCAGGGGCAAGGGGGAGAGAGTTATGGGGTGCACAGCGGGCCCACCACAGTCCCAGTCTGCACGCCGGGGCATCTAGTCACATAACACGTTGGGGTTCTTTGGGATTGGCTTCTTTGGCATTGTTTTGAAATAGGATTAGCTTGATTTTTGGCCCCAATAAATTGGGGTGCTTATTTACCGCGTGATGGTTGGCAACTGTGGTTCCCAATCACTTAAGTCTCTTGAAAATGAGAGATAGTCTCATAAGTTATTTAGGCTGTCCTTCAAACTTTTCAAACCAGAAAATTTCAAGACACCCCTCCCCCCCTTCATTTTTATTCATTAACTGAAATAGAAGAAAAAGCAGGAAAACGTATCTAATTCCCAAGCAATTTCTCAACTCTGCATAAATTAGTCCAAATGAAGAAAATAGTCCATCTATGCCTGCAGAAGAGGCTACTGCTGTCAAAAGCTGATTTAGCACTTCAACAAACTCTGGTTCCAGGTGTTTAGCTAATGACCTCCATCAGTTCATTGGTATGATTTTCTATAAACCAATATCAACAAACATGTATTGCTTGAATGCTTCATGCCCAGCCCCAAAATTATGGCTGGCATGACTGATAGGTTATTATTAGATGCCCATGTCATAGCAGCATCTTCTTCACCAGTGTGGCATCTACCATAGTACTCTGGACTGAGAATATTGGCAAGAAAATGAGGTGGGGTAAGTGACTGATCCATCTGCTTCTTTACTGCCTGCAATTTAACTTCGTTGTTGGATAACAATGTCTCAAAGTTCTTTCCAAATTTCAGAAGCATCAGCAATATAGCGGCAATCTTTCTGCAGTTTGTCCAAAGCTATGGAAGCAAGCTGACTATACTGAAACCAATCTTCTACATTTCTCATTAGTCCAATGTTGACTACTTTGGATACCATCTATCTATATTGTCATGATTTTCTTCACAAATTCTCATCAGAATGGGCTAGTTCTTAATAAATAGCTCAAAACAATCAACTACTCCAACAGACTTCTTGGAGAATTAATCCTGCTCTCTTCAGTCAACCTGAAGCAATGTAGTGTTACAGAAGTATTTTGCAAATTCAACAACATTTTCCTTTACTACTAAACTTATATTTAATTCTTTGGCTAAAAGATGCAAGAAATGAGCTCTGCTCCTATGTGTTATAAGTTTCAGGTTCCCTTCATTATCTTCCTCTAGATTTCTTCTCATCTTTGCTACATTTACAGCATCGTCTGTGAAAAAGCAGACACAGATTTTTGTTAACAGTTTGCTATAGCTTTTACTGCTATTTTTTAAGTATTCTGCTGTATGCACATTTCCTGATGTATCAATTATTTCTGTAAGATCAACAGCCCCAACTCTTTTTTCCAGACAAGAAGAAAGGAAGAATGTGTTGCGTAAATGGACAAAGCAATTTTTGCATCTATAGAGTCTTGCTGGAATTTGCTGGTCCTGATTACGAACTAATCTGTGGTTTTACAGGATAATGGAAAAAAGTTTTTTCTGTTTTGTTTTTTTGATATAGGTAATTTACTGCCTGACATATGGTTAGTTGCAACACTGCTGCTGGTACCAGCAGATGACCCTGACATTGTAAATGATGGCTATTCATAACCCCTTATAGCTAAAATGGACCCTGAAACACAAGGGTGAAAAAAGTCACTCTCAGTGAGTATTACTCAGTGCACTGCTTTTAAAATGAGATTGTAAAGATTCCTCCTATTGCAGCTGTTAGTACCACTGTTTAAACTATATAATTTATTCTAAACAGTTTTATAGGGAAAATAATTAATAAGTCATAAGGATGATCTATATCTATTTAAACGCTCATCTCTAGCAACATACCAAATAGCTTGGGGGGGAGGGGGGGGACTTTAAATGGTAAAATTCATAAAAGCCAAATAAAGCTTTACTTATATATAGGAAATTCACCTAGGATGTTTAATTATATTGAGCAATTAAAAAAATCTCAAAAGTCCAGCAACAACAGTAAAAATTTAATTAATACTTTTTTGAACATAAACATTTTGAAATTCATAAGTAATTAATCCACCCAAAATACAAATTTAGGAGAATAATCTAAATTATCATTTACTAGCATAGTAAAACATGGCAGGCAGTCCGTAAGAATGGTGCAAAAATAAGTTTACCAACCTCTTGATCCAGATTGTTCAGACATGTCCACATATCAACGTTACAGTCATTGCCTTCTGAAGAGCATTTTTCGGGCTGTTTCACGCTGATAATTCGGCCTTGCATCTCTCTGTTCCACTGTTTTCATTTGACACATTTCTTTTTTACCCAGAGGTACAGGAACTTCCTGAAAATATTCCCAAATAGGGTCTTTTACAACCTGCAGCCATGGCAGGTTTTTTTTCCTCCAGTTCTCACATGTTGAAATCAACTGCTGCACTCTGAAGATTGTTGTCCCTTCTTCCCAAGGTATCCTTCTTTGACAGCAGTGTTGCTCCTTTCTGGTTGCATGCTCTGCTCCTTTCCCCTTGTTACATAACTCCCCCAGTCCCACCCCATGCCCACCCCTCTCTCTCCACTCCCAGAAAAACAAAACAACTAACAATAATCCAAGACTTCTACTCCTGTAACCCACATGCTTTTTACACTGCAATATCTCATTTGTTTAGAGACAGAGAGGGAGGCAGTTGAGAAATTAATGGATTTCTCTTTGTTTGTATCTCTGTCTGTGTACACACACAAGGCGGCAGAGAAAAGTCATTTACTTAAAGTCTCCAGAACCATCCAAAAGCAAGGGCTGGTAGTCACTGGGCAGCTACGTTCCCTGTAAGCTGCATGGCTGCGCAGCAGGCTCTCAAGGGCTGCGCAGGTGGATGGGAAGAGGAGCCCCTCCCCCAGTCCAACCTGGTCCAGGTACAACAGAGCTGCCACAGCTGGGGACAAGTGCCTCTCACCCATCCCCAAGCTGCTGAAGTGAGAGAGGGCTGGGGGGGGGGGGGGGGGGGGGGGGGGGGGNCTCCTCTCTCACCATCGCAGCCCCGTGGCAGCCTGCACCCCAAACTCCCTCATCCCCAGCCCCACCCCAGAGCCTGCACCCCGAGCCAGAGCCCTCACCTCCCCCTGGCACCCCAACCCTCTGCCCCAGCCCTGAGCCCCTCCCACACTCTGAACCCCTCGGCCCCACCCCCACCACATGAATTTTGTTATGTGCACCCATATGAAGGTGATGTGTCACACATCACCTCCATATTGACGCACATAACAAAACTCATTACACACATGGATGTAAAAAAATAGAGGGAACACTGCCGGGCAAGTCAGTGTTTTTCCATGAGCTGGAGAGTAGATTTCCATGGTGGGTGGAGTCAAACATCCACAATTTGAGAAATGAGCCAATAAGAGATCAGATAGGGAGAAACTATAAAATAGGAATAAGACCACCCAGTGGGCTCAGTGGATAGTCTTGATAAGATACATGATGGTGTCTCCGAAGTCAGAGGCCGGGTCTGAATGCCTGTGATGACTTTGCAAAGCTCTTACACCCAATAGCACAGCCCCCGGGTCCCTCACAGGATCAAGCCCTTAATACAGTACACAATTTGTTGTGCCACATTTATAAAGCTTGACCTCAGAAGTTAGAATTCAGTTTTGGGGGGAGGGGGGAGAGGAAAAGATCTTTATGCAGAAAAGCAGCATAACACTCAACGTTTTTGATAGAGGCTCATGGTTTCAGCATATTTATTTTTTATTTAAATGTGTTAAGACACTGGGAGTAGTTTAAGCCTAAATATATTTTGTATTAAACTCAGATTTCGTTTTAAACAGGATTTTTAAAAAAAAAGTTATTTAAATTATCAACTTTTTTTGAAAAAAATAAAAATTGGATTTTTTATTCATCCACTCTCCTCCAAGAGAAAGTCTGGGATACACACCTAAACATACTTAAAATGCATTCACTATACAAGGACTGCATCAGAGAAGTAGATCACATATGGGAATACGAATACCCTGGGAAAAACTGTCAATACAGAAAAAAAACACACTGACCACATACCCCTAGCTGTCACCTCTCATGCCACACTAGAACCTATCAAACAGTTACAACACATACTTGACAAGGACCACATCCTGAAAAAAAATCCTTCCCGAACCCCTGCTTCTGACCTTCAGACAAGCGCCTCGACCTCACCAAGCTTATCATCAGAAGCAAGCTCCCCACAGACCAGAACACACCAGCTCAAAGAGGCACCAGATCATGCCAGAACAGATGAAAAACCTGCAGACATATCTCCACCGCCAAAACAATCAATAACCCCACAACTCACCTTTCAAGTTCCACCAGTCTTACACATGCCTATCGCTACACGTGCTGTACTTCATCCAGTGCATCATAAGCCCCAACAACTACTATGTGGGAGAAATCAGACAGCCGCTATGCTCTCGAATGAAAAAATGATAATGACAAAAATGCTGTCACCCACAGGTGATCACTCTTTACAAAGCAATCGCTATCTCTGACCCCTCAGTCCTCGTCCTCAAAGGAAACCTGCACAACATATTCAGAAGACTAGTCTGGGAACTTAAATTCATAACTCTGCTAGACACTAAACTCAGAGACACTGGTTTTATAGCTCACTACAACAATTTGTAACACACCCTACTGCCTGCTAACCTGTAATTGTCCCCGCTTCATTAAGTGGTATCCTACAACATGTGTGAACCCCTAATGCTAAACAATCTGACATACCTTGTATTTAGCTTGGACACTCTGGTTACCTTCCCCTGAGAAAGAGCTCTGTGAAGCATGAAAGCTTGTCCCTTCCATTAAAAGAAGTTAGTCCAATAAAAGATATTACTTCACCTACTTATCTCGCTCATTGAAAGTGACAGTTACGGATAAATATGCAGTGTTGTTGTAGCTGTGTCAGTCCCATATTAGAGAGCTCTGTGTAAACTCAAAAGCCTGTCTCTCACCAACAAAAGTTGGTCCAATAAAAGACATTATCTGACCCACCTTGTCTCTGTAATTATGGGTGAAGTTACTTTTCCTAGCCACCAGAACAGAAACATGATTATAACTGATGTTTAACAAACTAAAGTTTGAATGTCTGAAAGGTCCAATGCAACCCTGCTAAACCTGGATGGAAACTAGTTTAATCTCATACCATAGTCTCCCAGGCTGTTAGTGTCATGCATTATGTCACTTCAACGACTACTACAAACAGCTGGTTTAGAAATGACAGTTTTCAATTGAATCTTATTTTCTATATACTCAGCAGTTTAAACATAGCAAGAAATTCCTTTCACCATATGATTTTTTAAGAATGCTGTGTTTCATTTTGTTCATTTTACAAGGAGAGATGAAGTTTCCCTTATTTGTTCATGTGTATTTTGCCTGCTTGTTCTTCTGTTATACTGAATACAAAGATTAATTTTTAATATTAAGAAATTATGCCAATGAGTAAGAGAGGTAATCCAAGAAATGTGGGTTTAGTCCTGCAAACACTTACCTAACCAGGATGCCCCCACTGACTTCAGTGAAGCCGTGCACAAGGGTTTACAGCAGCACTAGTGCCTATAATCAGTATATCTTAGGGCAGGGGTAATCAACAGGCGGACAGTGGGCCAAATCTGGACTGCCAGATATTTTTGAATGGACCCCAAAATCTTTTTATTTACTACTTGTTGTCAGATGCTCCCTGTGTGGTGCTCTGCTCTGTTCAATGTTGATATCCGTCGGCTGCGTGCGTGTGTTCCCTCTGTGCGCTGCCCCAGCTCCGCGCAGACAGCTGACACAGCAGATCCCAAGAGAACCCCCAATGACCACAGACTCCAGTAAGGTACGAAGGCACGTCGGCCAGGTTTATTGTTGAAGAGAAACACAATCTCCAGCTTTCCCTGGCATAAAAGTCCAAGGTGCTGCTGAGGTGCGGCTAGCTAGTACTTATGTGCTCCCTGACAATGAACTCAGCTCAGTCAGTGGCGGGACTTTCCACTGCCCCCTAGGCTGGACAAAGACACCCTGAGGGGTGCATTCTTATACACAGGTACAAACAAGTTACACATCACTCCTGACATATTAAGGTGCAACCCCTCTACGTAGCAAGGTACAACCCCACTACGTAGTAAGGTGCCGCCTCTCACCTTGTACATGTTGGTTCGAATAAAACAACTCTATCCATCATATTCCCCTTTTGGCCGTCATTGGGATGGGTCAGCTTGTTCCTTGTTATGTATGGAATGTACAAGTATGCGAATGTTCTGATATCTGGTGTCCAGTACCTTTTAGGTATGTGTATTTTTGCAGCATCAGCCCTTTCCTTGCCAGCTTCTGTGAGCAGGGCACTGCCTCTGGCTCACAGCTTAACTTTGCTTTATGTTAGCAAAGTCTTGACCATTACTTTAGTTCAGGCCTTAGGCCTCATACTGGGCCTCTGATACCAAGGTTTATATCTCAGGGCCTCCTCTTACTACACTACTCATCATGTTATTATTATTATTATTTTTCCTCTGGAGTCTGGACCTTGACCAAGAAATTTGGACCTTTACAAAAAATAATTCACTATCCGTCTTAATGTTTTATACTGCCAGCCATCACTGTAGTACCTGAGCATCTTCAACATAAAACCAGTGAACAAGATGATTTTACCTCTGGATACAATATTGTAAAACCAATACTGGTATACGGCAGCCAGCTCTGGGGTCCACATTTTTAAAAGAATTTTGAAAAACTGGTGGGTACAGAGAAGAGCCACAAAAACTATGCAACGGCTGCCTTACAGTGAGAGACCTAAAGAGCTCACTCTTTTTTTGAAAGGTGACTTTATTAAGTGCTTTCTCAGGGAAATAATACCAGCTGCTAAAGGGTTGACATAGCAGAGAAAGGCACAACAAGAACCAATGGCTGGAAGCTGAAGCCAAAAAAATTCAAATTAGAAGAAAAAAGGTACATATTCAATAGTGAGACTGATGAACTACTACAACTACCAAAGGAACTGGTGGATTCTCCATCTTTTGATGTCTTCAAAACAAGACTGGGTATCTTTCTGGAAGATATACTTCAGTCAAACAAGTTACTGGGCTCAGTAAAGGGATAAGTGGCCTGTGTTATACTGGAGTTCAGACTGGATGATCTAATGGTCCCATCTAGCCTTTAAAAAAAAAAAAAAAAAAAAAAAAAAAAATCTATGAATAGCAAAATTACAATAAATATAGGAACCTAATTGCCCTCTCAAAAATTCCTAAGAGTTTTTATCCCCTCCTTTTCTTAAAAGGCATACTCAATCTCTTAAGAGTGAAATCACAAACCTTGGCTGTGCATTTTCACATTCACACAAACAATATCAGCCTAAGAAATCAAAAATGAACCAAGGGTTCCCGTTTCTCAGATACATGCAATATCTCTTTTATAAAATCATGCAAGCACGCAAGGTGAAGACCATTCTGACCAATTTCTGGTCATAAACAATTACATTCCAAATTTAGGAATCTGAACAGAACTGGAAACATAAAGGGCATTTCTAATCATGTGTCTATTTTATCCTGATTTCCCTTTGTCTTTCTAGGTGTCACTACCTTTAGTCATTTGGGTGTATTTCGTTTAAGTTAATTAGCTCACTTCACAGTTCTACCGATTCAAGTAACACAACTCAGTACACACAATCCATCTATTGATTTAAGTAGAAAAATTAGTCAAATTTTAAAAGCTGAACACCAAAAAGGCCATTGTGTTCCCAGGTGATCCTGCCTTCCCACTTTTATCATGGCTAATTAAATCATTTTCTGACTATAGAAAACATGGAGAGGCAGATTCTGAGACACTAATGAACAGATTGTGTTATCACCCTACCCATTTCTTAGTTTTAGACAAGAGGTAAAAGGACAAAACAAAGATTAGAGACACAAGATGGATAAGCTATTATCTTTTACTAGACCAACTAAAAACAAAGATTGGAAGTTTTTGATAACATTTTTATTTGTTTATACAGTGCCTAGAACAATGGAGCCTCTAGGTGCTAATGTAATACAAATAACTACACAGTGAGCAAGAGGATGGAGAAGTGTCTTTTCAGGATAATAAAAGATGAAGATGGCTGTTAACCCATAACTGTTCAGTGACTAATGAAGCAGTTATAGTATCAGCTTGACACATTTTGCATGACATATGACAAGGATGCTGACTTCTGTGAACAGGAAGTGAACTAGGGACTACATAGCTGAAAGCATGGCTCTACAGGTTCAGCTAGAAAGCCAGGCTGTACTGCTAAGGACTGTAACAGACTCACATCTTTTGGGGATCAGGCCCAGAGGAGAGTCGGGTAACACACTGTCATCCCACCCCACTCCCCAACCTCCCAGGCACTAACACTATCACACATTAGTGAGCTTTAAAAATCACTTCCCTATAGTACACGTTGCTGCACCATGTAGATGAGCCCTTACAATACTTGCAATTTTAATGCCGTGCTGGGTTTGTCCTTTTGTAATACATTTGTTTTTAATAATTATCCCACTCTCAATCTGTAATATGAATGTGTTTCTGAACGACTGCACTGTTGACATAGCGATAGGCCAGCTGCTGCTCTGAAGTGGCTTTGAGATGTTGTGCTGGTGTGATTATACTCTTATTTGCATACATTTATATATTTCCTGCTGGAGTAATGACTTAGTCGTTTTGAAAGACAAGGTGGGTAAAAATATCTTTTATTGGACTAACCTCTGCTGGTGAAAGACAAGCTTTCGAACTGCAAAGAGTTTGGTGAGGGAGCATTTAGAGGAATCATTTGATGAATTTAAGAATATGATTGATGTTCAAATTAGAGAGGTCTTCAAGACATTTAATTAACACAAGAGGTCACAGGACAACTACAATATCAAAACAAGTTAACTCATTTATATTAGGTGGCAATAGACATATCAATGAAAGAGTTAATAAAATGCCTCATTTTGTGGAAAGGAAAGTTGAAATAAATCTTGTAAAGGAGTGAAGCGACTTTGTAATGGCTCTGAAGGACTTGGTAAGGAGCAGCCCAATAAATAGCTACTTGTAAACTGTGGTATTGGGGATCAGCTTGTTGCTGAGTTTACACAACTGTCACTCTTTCCCGAGTCCTCAGGTATGCATTAAAGATTTCCATTTGGAATAGTCTAGCCGCCATTCATGTGCATGTCTCTCATTCCAGAAGTCCCGTATGATTTCTGAATCTGTCCTGTCTCTTAAAAGGCGAGCTTCCCCACACACACTTTTCAAACTGTACATGTGTTCAGGGTTTCTATTCATGTCTCTGTACATGTCCAGTAGCAGTCTTTTCTGCTTTCCCTTTTCCTAGACCAGAGATTTATGCGCCTTTCCAACATTGTGAATCCAGTTAACTTGACCCTATGAATACTTTGGGACACCCATCCTGTCTGAGTAGCACTGAAACGAAGAACAAGAAATTTAAAAAAAAGTGTTAATAACCATAGCAACAGCCCATCCATTTCCTGAAATACCAAAGAATGAGACTAAAAGTACATTCACAGTTCTGTTTCAGATTCTAAATGTATTCTTGTAAGACACTTTTCCTGGACCAGACACAAATAATTCACAAAAACACTGATAAAATTACAAGTGAGCAGGGGATGCTATTTTAACTGATTAATGGAATAAAGATAGGGGGCCCAGGAGATTGCAGCTCTAAATAAACTAACAAAGGACCTTTAAGAACGTCTGTGTTTATGGTCCCATCCAGGAAAAGAAAAGCAATCTCAGAAAGCCTGAAGACCAATGAGGATCATTTGCACCTCTGATATCAAAGGACTGCCTCTGAATGGAAAGGCTGAGCAAGGTTCCATCTGGGTGGAAAGAAATGTGCACTGTCCCAAAATTTGATTGCAAGGTTGGAGGACTTGCTGAGTGAGTTATTCAGATACTGGAGGGAAAAGATTAACAAGAATCTCCATTACATATGTAGAGAACTGCATTACATATCCAAGATCAGTAGCTTCCACCTTTTATGAATGCACACCAGCATTCTTACAAAATATTCTTCCCTCAGCCAGCAAGCCTCCAAAATCAATCAGTCATCACGTTTTATAAGCTACATACCAGAGAGAGGACCTTTCATCCTGTTTCCTCCTTCACCCAAATCAGCTTGGACACAGACTGAAGATCCAGGGTTCTTGAAAGGAGATCCTGAAAATTCTCATTGTGTCCGGTGTCTCATAGCCCAGCTCTTCGACCTGTTTCTCTGCCCGTTAAGAGAGCCCATCCTCTCCTTTTCTACATGGCACTTTTGTGCTATCCAGAAGCACCTCCAGCAGGGTACAGGTGATACCTGAGGATTCTCTCCAACTCACCACAGAAGGGGCAAGTTTCTAACACAAACTGAGGCAATAACAGCTGATGCAGGACATCCTGTCCCTTCAGCAACCCAGTCATACTTAAGTATCACTTATGACTGAGTTTTGTGATCCCTGTCCATGCTGGTATGTCAAATCAAATCTAATCCAAAGACAGGCTGTAAAGCTTGTGCATCACTAGAAGCATTTGTGTGCTTAGAGCGAAAGTTTAGGCACTCAAGTGTTAGCATGCCCAAGTTTCTCTAGTGTGGACAGTGCCTGTGTAGACTGACTGAAGTCTACTTTGAACATAACTGAAAAGTTACCTCTATCTACAGGTACCCCACAAATAAAGCCAAAGTTGGCACAACCATAATAATTTCCTTTGTGATATCATTACTGAACTGATTATATGTCTTCAGATAGATATCTTCTATGTTGGAGGGGAGGGGAGATCACATGCACAGGGAACTGGAACTACAACCTGGTCAGCTAGCTCCAAAAGCTATGCCAAAAACCTATTCGTTTTTAGCAGTAGCAAGTTTCTTTTCCTTTCTATAGGCCAGCCACTAGAAGGCATCATGCAATTCAAAAATGTGTGACACAGCTTTTCATTTGGCTTGTCTACCTTAGAAATGCAAATCATGTTTGTCCTAGAAGATCATGGTGACTGGGAAACAATAGAATCACGAGACGCAAAACAGCACAAGGTAAGCATAACTTGGGTTAATGGGTCTGACAAAAAAGGGAGCCACGCTTGTGGCCAGGTAGTTGAGAGGTGGGGTGTGGAGAGATGGGCTGTGTTCACCTTGACAAGGGTGTTGAGCATTGTGATAAGGTGAACCCTGTGGGATGGAAGCCAACTGGATGGGGATGAGAGGACAGCCCTGCCTGAGGGGAGTTCAGGTGATCTCCTGGTGGTCTCTCCCTGCCTGGGGTTTGCCTATTTTGCCCAGAAAGGGGTTAGCTGAACTACTCTGGGAGAGAGCAACTGGTCTTGGAAACACCGAGAAGGCCCCTTACCCTGTTGGGCCTTTTTCCACTGAAAACAACACCTATTGCTGCTGCAGAGGTTAGTCCCCCAAGCGAATTAGCACCCTCAGCACCTCACCACACTCAAACAGCTTCAGACCTGCAACGACTCAAAATATATGGGCACCTCCACATTACAGAGCCCATTAGCGTGGAATAAACTGGACTCATGAATCCAGGGAAATCCACCCTGGAGCTGTGTTACTTGTGTATTGTATGATATTACTGATATACCCACTCCAAATCCATCTTCCCCTTCTCTTTATATGCTTCCTCTGTACTTCCCTTATAAATAAAATGTACACAGATTCAGCCATTACAGAGGTGTTAGAAGAGTATATCTACAAGGTATGAGGCAAGTCATATGGGTAAGTACATAGACAGGAATAGTTGAAGCCACAAAGACGGTATGGTAGGGTTCCTGACTCCCTGGTGGCACCACCAGTTGGCAGCTAATAACCCAGACCATTGAAGGCAAAGCAGAGGGACACTGGCTCCTGTTCATGATTAGTTGCCATCAGGGGTTTGGCAAACTGTAAAACCTTCTTACATATGTAATTATGAGGGTTTATTAGTCAGTGTCTAGAACTGTTTTGTGTAGCATTTAACAGTAGAGGCTAATTAACATTTTCGAGAAATTAATTCTTTGTTAAATATTCAGCACCTGTGCCCTTTCAATTAAGGCATCAGAGATCATAATAAATGTACTCCAAGATGTCTAACAGGTCCTCCATGAATAGCAGAGACTAATCAGGCTTAACAATGCTGATATTTTTAACATAAGGCACAAACCAGGGTGCGAAATACCCCAATATTCAGATTGCTTTTATATACCATACAGTAACAAAAAAGGACAATCCCGTTTTTTAAAATCTGGCACAAGTCACCTTTACAGAACTCTTATCGTAGGCAGAAGGGGGAACCTATTTCACACCACTCCCAAAGAAACACTGTAAGCTTAAGAGTGTGTGTTTTTTTTTAATTCTGTTACTGTTACTAATTTTTTTAGGATTATTATTATTAGAATTATTTTATAAGTGTACTCAAAAACTCATCTGAAAATTTCAAAATAAAAAACATTTCTGATTATTTGTAAAGCTAGTTTTTTCTACAAAATCCAAGTCTGGGGCCTAACTTGAGCTAACCCAACTCTATACTGCATAAAGACCTGATGCTGCAGAGAGCCCAAGTCCACCTAGCCCAGTCAGCACTAATAGTTCAGTTCTAGTGCTTAACTATGGTGTCCCTCCACTAGTGACCATTAATAGAAAAATCCCAATCCCTGCCACCTCAGTTTGTTCTCATAGCTGCAGGTTCTCTCTCATGCTACTTCTCTTGCTCTGCTGAGATAGTTAGGAAGCTAAAACAGGGAGAAAAGGCAACCACCTGGCTTACTGCCACCTGTCCAAAACAGCAGCACAAATTAGGGCCAGGGGTTGAGAGCCTGAAGGAGACAGAATCATGGTGGACAAGGGCCCAGGAGCTAAGGGACCCCAAATAGCATCACATGTAGCAGCTTGTGCCTCTCCCCATACCAGAAGGGTATGGGGAGAGGCACAAAGAACTCAGAAGCAGAAAGACATTCGGGAAATATACAGAGAATAAATACTATGGCTATTTCATGAGAGCAAGGCTATCTGAGGTGACTCTCCACTTGTGGGCCCATCCAAAAGTCACTATGCTCCTTACATGACAATATCCCTTTCAGCCACGATTAAGCAGCCGTGACTTTTACATTTGTCAGAAGAAAATTATGCCATCTAGGTAGAGCTACATTTTCCTGGAAACGGCAAAAGGAAAACCACATTACACAGTAGGCCAACCGCAGTCCCCTCTACTAGGTTTCCTTTGGACCAAATCCTATTCCCACTTATAGTCACGCAAATGACAGCAAGATCAGGCATCGTTTTCTTACGTGAAACAAACAAAACCATGTGTATACATTATACCTGTGCCTGTGCTCATCGTGTCCTTGCCCATGGATCAAGTAGCCTCCAAGGTTTTTGCCCCCCTTGCTGGTATCCACATGAGGAATTAACACATCCTCTAAACCCAGATCAAAGCGTTTGTGTTTAGAAGAATCCGGGAGGAAGAAGAATGCCCCAAAACAGAGGGTGATGAAGGCACTAAGAATGAGGAGGAGGATAAATTTTTCGGACAGTCTCAAGGTAGCCCTGTGGTGGGGGAAGGAGGCGGTCCCAAGGTTCAGGGGGGGGATTCTACGCCCAGACAAGGGCAGCAGAGCGGGGGTGGTCATTGTCCCTCTAACAGCAGACCGGAGAGTTTATATCATCTCATATCCGCCCGCCAAGACCGGGGCAGCCGGAGAGCGGCAAACCGGAGCTTTTCAGCTCTCACCCAGCCGTGCGCCGATCCAACCGCCGGGGCGTCCGCCCTTGGCTTCCCCACAGCCGGCTCAGCAGGCGCCGTCCCCTTGCTCCTCGCCCCGGGCCGCTCGGTCACGGCACAGCCACCCCCGGCCCGGCCCTGCAGCGACCGGCTCAGCGGCGAGAGGCCGGGCTGCGCCGGCGCTCCCCGCACCCACGGGGCCACATGCCGGGCTCGCGGGGCCGGGCAGGCGGATTCCGGGCGCTGCTCCGCGGCGGTAACTACTGGGCGCCGGAAACCCCGCGGCGGCAGGAGGGTCGCCGGCGTGCGCGAGGCCGAGCCAGGTGACGGCTCATTCCGCTCCCCCCGAGCAGAGCCAAGCACGGCGGCAGCAGCAGCAGACAACGCCGATTCCGCTCCTCCTGACCCCGCTGTTACGCATGCGCTACACTAGCCCCCCCCCGCAGAGGACGCACACATTCCACGCCTGCGCGCTGGGGGATCCGATGTACTGAGCTGCCTCCCCAGGCTGAGCAGTGGCGGGGTGGTGCTGCGCGCGCGTGGCGTGGCGGGGCGGGGCGGGGCGGGGTAGGGAGGGGGCGCTGCGCTGCGCTAGGGTGTGGTCTGCCCTGAGCCTGGGCCGGAGAGTGGCAGGCTGGGCATCCTGGTAAGGGAGGTTCTGTTACAGGTAGTAGCATAAGTCAATATCTTCCAGTGTTGTTGTAGGTTGATCCACTATAAGTAAAACATGCGCACGCACCACCTGTTATCTCACCCTGGAACCAGTTCAAGGTGTGATCAAACAGTTACAGCCCATGCGGACCACAGCCTCAAAAAAAAAATCTTTCCCAAACCCTCCTCTTCTGGCCTTCACACAACCCCCCCTCCCCCAACCCTGCCAAGATTATAATCAGAAGCAAGCTCCCCCTTAGGGTTACCACCTGACCCGTATTTGAGCTCCTTGGATGGGGTTTTTTTTTTTAATGGATTTACCAGTTGCCAGAAAAATAATTTAATCTGCCTGGGTTCTTTTACATGCATCTAAAGATTTGCATTATCATCACAATAATGTAATGTTAAAAGTAGGGCTGTCAATTAACCCCAGTTAACTCAAGTGATTAACTCAAAACCAATTAACTCAATCAAAAAAAGTAATTGTGATTATGCTCAGTTTTAATTGCACTGTTAAACAATAATAGAATACCAATTGAAATGTATTATAAATATGTTGGATGTTTTTCTACATTTTCAAATATATTGGTTTCAATTACAACAACAAAAAACAAAGTGTACAGTGCTCACTTTATATTATTATTTGTATTACAAATATTTGCATTGTAAAAAGATAAACAAAAGAAATAGTATTTTTCTATTCCCCTTATACAAGTACTGTAGTACAATTTCTTTATCGTGAAAGTGCAACTTAGAAATGTAAATTTTTTTTTACATACTTGCACTCAAAAACAAAACAATGTAAAACTTTAGAGCCTACAAATTCACTCAGTCCTACTTCTTCAGCCAATTGCTCAGACAAACAACTTTGTTTACATTTATGGGAGATAATGCTGCCCACTTCTTATTTAAAATGTCACCTGAAAGTGAGAACTGGCGTTCACATAGCACTGTTGTAGCCGGCGTTGTAAGGTATTTATGTACCAGATATGTTAAACATTCATATGCCCCTTCATGCTTCGGCCACCATTCCAGAGGACATGCATCAATGCTGTAATTGAAATCAATATATTTGAAAATGTAGAAAACATCCAAAATATTTAAATAAATGGTATTCTATTATTATTTAACAGTGCAATTAAAACTGCGGTTAATGGCGATTAATATTTTAATCGTTTGACAGCCCCCGTTAAAAGTTTCTGTGTCCAACTAAAGATGCTGCAGAATTCCCACTTCCGCAGTTTAAGTAAGAAAATTATGTTATCAATATTCTCTATATGTGTTCTCTCTCTAGATACTATAAGCTTGTTGAAGGAAAAGGGGATTGTGGAGTTGCCTTGGGGTTGGGGTTGTGGTGGGCTTGCCTTGTGGCAGTGGTGGGTGCCGGGTTTTTTGCATTTCAAAGGTGGTAACCCTACTCCCCACAGACCAGGATACCAACTCACTGGCACCAGACACTTCCAGAACAACAGATACAAAACCTGCAGACATATCTTCCACTTCTATGATGATCAATACCCCCCACAATTCACCTTTTCAAGAGCTATTGGTCCTACACATGCCTATCACCACATGTGGTGTATCTCATCCAGTGCATCATGTGCCTCAACAACAGCATGGTTGAAATATGCTCTTGAATGAACTCACACAGAAAAATGATAAAAGACAAAAACACTATCGTCTATGAGTGAACACTTTTCACAAAGCAATCAGTCCATATCTGACCTCTCAGTCCTCATACCCTAAGGCAGTGGTTCTTAACCTTTACTGCAGCCTGCACCCGTTGGTTCTCAAAATATGTTCTCGCACCCCTACAATTAGCTTAAAAACTTGAAAATACATTTTTTATTTGTATATTTATTACAGTAATCGATAAAAATGTATGTTAATAAATACATAGGTTTGATGAAACAAAGCAGTTGTACTTACGTGCTTAATTTGTGTTTTCGATGATTTACCTTCTAAAAAAATCTGGCATGTCTTGCACCCCCAGAAAGGGCATCTCGCACCCCCAGGGGCCTAAGGAACCCTGCACAACACCTTCAAAAGACTAGCCCGAGAACTTAAATTCATAACTGCTGGACACTAAAAAACATGGATTTAGCAGAAACACTGGTTTTATGGGTCATTACAACAATTTGTAACACACCCTGCCACTAGGGTGACCAGATGTCCCGATTTTATAGGAACAGTCCTGATATTTGGGGATTATATAGGCACCTATTACCACCAACCCCTTGTCTTGATTTTTCACACTTTCTATCTGGTCACCCTACCTGCCGCTTACTACCCTCCTTTGCCCTAGGACTGCAGAGCTGTTAATTGCCCACTTCATTTGAAATGTTCTGCAACATGTGAACCTCTCATGCTAAACAATCTGTCCCACCTTGTATTTAGCTTGAACACTCTTGTTACGATTCCCAGACCTGTGGAAGAGTTCTGGGAAGTCAAAAGCTTGTCTCTTCCACCAACAAAAGTTGGTCCAGTAAAAGACATTACCTCGCTCATCTTGTCTCTCTCATATCCTGGGACCAGCAAAGCTGCACCACCACTGCAACTCACATACACACACAGAGATCTAACACAGAGACAGGAACACAACCAGAATTTTCCTTAAGATGGGGCCCAAATTTCTTCTTTCCTGCCCTGCATCCAGACCCACACATTCCCCCCACACTGCCTCTGCATCCAGATCCACCCTCATCTCCCTGCATGCAGCTCTACACACACTCCCCTCTTGCTGACCCACACCCAGACCCATGTTTTTCTCCTCACATTGCCCTGCATTCAACTCTGACCTCCCCCCCCTGCACCCAGCCCACAGTCTCCACACCCAGCTATGAGCTTTTCCTCGGAGAGGTGGTCAGGCTGAAGAGCACCATCCTTACCAGGGAGTCCTGGGAGTCCCAGACCCCATCCTCCTTCTGCCTCTCCATTTTCCCAAGAAGTAACAAAGCCTGGATCCAATCTTCCCACCCTCCTGAGGACTGGAGGTTTCTGGTGTCCCCTGCTCCACTTCTCCCTGGAGGCACCCAGTGCCTATGGGCACTGGAAAGACTGTAATAGTGTATGGGTTGGGGGCAAGCAGGCTTGTGGGATCATAGCACCACTGAAATTTGACCTGACCTCCCCCATGCAAAATGCAAATTCTGTGGTTTTCCATGGAAAACAGATTTCTAGGATCCCTGATAAGATTTAGAGCATAAGAATGGCCATACTGGGTCAGACCAAAGGTCCATCCAACCCAGTATCCTATCTACCAACAATGGCCAATGCCAGGTGCCCCAGAGGGAGTGAACCTAACAGGTAATGATCAAGTGATCTCTCTCCTACCATCCATCACCACCCTCTGACAAACAGAGGCTAGGGACACCATTCCTTACCCATCCTGGTTAATAGCCATTAATGGACTTAACCTCCATGAATTTATCCAGTTCTCTTTTAAACCCTGTTTTAGTCCTAGCCTTCACAACCTCCTCAGGCAAGGAGTTCCACAAGTTGACTGTGTGCTGTGTGAAGAAGAACTTCCTTTTATTTGTTTTAAACCTGCTACCCATTAATTTCATTTGGTGGCCCCTAGTTCTTATATTATGGGAACAATATAAGAACTAGAGGCCACCAAATGAAATTTCAGGATTGATATTTTGTCTGTGAAGCTTAGAATGTTTGTTGAGTCAGTGTGAAGTGATGGAAACAGTGACCAGCATGGCTCAGAGCTGTTGGGAAGACTGTCACCAGGTTCCATCATCACCGGGCCCTGTGAGAAGCAGGTGGAACACTGGAGTCCAAAGGTTCTGTGGCGGTTGGAATGTGCCAGTTGATCAGAGAAGGTGGGAGTAACAGCTACGTGGGGTGACAAAGAGGAGGTTGTGTCTCCAGCCAGGGGACAGCTCTGTGCACTGACTTTGGAGATCATGTACAAACAGCCACATTGCTCACTGCAACACAGTGCATGGAAACATGAGCCCCCATTTTCAGCTTCCACCCCAACCCCCACCCACATGATTTTACAAATTACACCCATCAACAGCTCAGGCTTTGTCTGTTGTCTCAGGCTGTGTCTCGTTGGCAGCTGGTATCAAGCGGAGTGCTCCAGGGGTCGGTCCGGGGCCAGTTTTTGTTCAACATCTTTATTAATGACCTGGATGATGGGATGAATTGCACCCTCAGCAAGTTCGCATATGACGCTAAGCGGGGGGAGAGATAGATATGCTGGGGGGGTAGAGATAGGGTTCAGAGTGACCTAGACAAATTGGAGGATTGGGCCAAAAGAAATCTGATGAGGTTCAACAAGGACAAGTGCAGAGTCCTGCACTTAAGAAGGAAGAATCCCATGCACTGCTACAGACTTGGGACCAACTGGCTAAGCAGAAGCTCTGCAGAAAAGGACCTGGGGATTACAGTGGACGAGAAGCTGGATATTAGTCAGCAGTGTGCCCTTGTTGCCAAGAAGACTAACGGCATATTGGGCTGCATTTGTAGGAGTGTTGCCAGCAGATCGAGGGAAGTGATTATTCCCCTCTATTCGGCACTGGTGAGGCCACACCTGGAATATTGTGTCCAGTTTTGGTCCCCCCCACTACAGAAGGGATGTGTACAAATCGGAGAGAGTCTAGCGGAGGGCAACGAAAATGATTAGGGGGCAGTGGTTTCCACAGGAATTGAAATTGGGGGGGGGGNTCTGTTAATGAACTTCTTGAATGCAATGCATTCATCTCTGGCAGCTTCTCGTGTGTCCGGTACTTCCATTCCTTCAATTGATATGCTCATTAGTTCATTCACATGATCAGGCAGAAGGCGACTTCTTTCAGAACACAAAATTCTATTCAATAATGAAAAAGAATGCTCAACTGTAGCTGTTGTGACTGGGAGTAGCAAGAGATGAATTCCTACTTCTTTCATCCCAGGAAACAGAACACAAAGATTGGGTCGAGCCACTAGTGATGATAAAAAAGAAGTTGAAGTCAAATCTTCCTTCATTCGTCATATGATATTCCACTCTGTGTTCAAATTCTCTATTCTGTCCTGAGCACATGGCAGCCCCATTGCTGGTAGTGCCTCACTCCACTCAACTGTTGGTGTTTTATAGAACAGGCATCTGTAAAAGCTACGTAGAGGTTGAGTAGAATCTAGAAGTCGCTGTTGTAGATTTTTAAGAATCAAGTCTGTGTACTTTTTCAGTTGTTTTAACAAACACTTCTTGTCTTCTTCGCTTAAGGATTCAATATAAATGCCTTCATTAGTCAACTTCTGGACTGAAGTCTTTGCTTCTTCCAGTACTTTTACAATGGATAGCTCTCTGATTGATGCAAATGTAGCTTCTATTGCTGGACAAAGATCTACTACTGTTGTAGCAGATGCCTGGATGGCATTGTTTAATGACCCAAATGGTTTCAACAGTAGACTTACGAGAGAGAGAATGGCAATAGTCTTCTCTGAACGTAGTAGCAAAAGTAATCCACCAGCCTCACTACTTAGATCCATCCCATCTTGGTAGATACTTTCCAAAGTCAGTAATAATGGCTGGAGTAATTTTAAGACAACAGCCAAGGATCACTCATGAGAAAGCCAGCGGGTTTTCCCAGGTTCGACTAATTTGAACTTCAGTCCCAGTGTATCTTCTATATTTTCCAAGATATTCAGTCTTTTTGGACTCTTGCTGAAAAAAGAATATAATGAAGACAGTAAATGTATACCTTTTTTAATGTCTTTTGAATATTCTGCAGCTCGTACTAGTGCTAGTTGGAGTAGATGGCCTCTGCAGTGTGTATAGGAGAGATTAGGGTTACACTTTTCTCTGAGCAAAGCTTGTACTCCACCATGTCTTCCAGAGACGTTTGCAGCTCCATCAAATGCACAAGCAGCCATCTTTTTGGGGTCCAATTGACAAGCATTTAACTCTTCTAAGATGTGGGTTGTCACAGATGCAGCCGATGTGTCTTCTATAACTTGAACATCTAGAAATGCATCTACTTGCCTTCCCCCTGACATCAAGGTAACGTACACAATGACTTAATACTTGATGCCGATTTGCATCAGTGCATTCATCAGCCATGTATGCAAATGTTTTGAATGTGGTGAGAGAGTTCTTCACTTTTTCAACTGTTGAGTCTTTCACTGTTGCACCGCATGCTTCTAGCTAGTCAGTTGAGTTTCTTGCATAAAGATAGTGAGCATTTGCTGGTCTTGTTTGGATCCAGTGTTCAACTTCAGGATGAACAAGTGACAATGCACTTAACATTGGCCTCCAGTTTGTAGTGTGTGGTATCTCTTGCTTAAATAGAAAGTAGGATGCCAGAGCCATGTTGGTTCGCATGAACTGTGTGTCTCCAGCATTCTTAACAGCCTCATGAAGTACTTCTAAAATTGGCTTTGAAAGTGGGCTTATAAGGCTTTCTGCATGTTGATGCACTCCAGAGGCCTGGTGTTTTGCAGCCTTTTCACGTATTTTGTCAGCATTGGCTTTGCTGATCGGTTTGACAAACCAAGCTCCTCCACTTTTACCAATTATAGCATTGGGAAGCTTTCCTTCTTCATAAGCTTTTTTGCAAGAGGTGCACCAGTAGCCATCTTTTGTAACTTCAATAAATGGGAACACTTTGACCGACAAACATCGGGAACTGCCTTTAGGTTTTGGAGACACTGTTTCTTCAGTAGGTAGCTGTATTTGTGCTTCGGGCTGGTCGGATGTAGATATACCACTTGAACCTTCAAATGACATGATATATTGTTGGTTCTTGATGTGTTCTTCACCTTGGTTAGTTTTTGAGGCCTTTGAGTGGAAAAATTGTTGTAATTTTTTTTGTCTTTTCATTTTCACTTTGACCTGCAACATATAAAAGAGATATGAATAAAGTAAATGTTTTGTTAGGATAATGCAAATTTAACATAAGGATAATGCAAGTTACACCAAAACACATAACAGGTCTAGATTTATAAAAAAATATAATTTAAAAAAAAAAATGTATTTAATTTAAATTGACTTTTCAAAAGTAAGCCATCATGGGATAAGAGGGAAGTCCTCTCATAGATCAGTAACTGGTTAAAAGATGGGAAACAAAGGGTAGGAATAAATTATCAGTTTTCAGAATGGAGAGAGAGAAATAGTGGTATCCCTGAGGGGTCGATACTGGGACCATTACTGTTCAACATATTCATAAATGATCTGGAAAAATGGGTAAACAGTGAGGTGGCAAAATTTGCAGATGATACAAAACTATTCAAGATAGTTAAGTCCCAGGCAGGTATGAGGAAAAATGAGTAAGAACGATCCCCGCAGTTTCTGCTGATCCACCATGTGGGTCGGGGAACAGCCCAGAGACCTTCCCCTCTGGTGGAACCTCCTGTGTTGGATCAGGAGTTGGGCGGTTTGGGGGGAACCCGGGCCCGCCCTCTACCCCGGGTTCCAGCCCAGGGCCCTGTGGACTGCAGCTGTCTAGAGTGCCTTCTGGAACAGCTGCGCGACAGCTACAATTCCCTGGGCTACTTCCCCATGGCCTCCTCCCAACACCTTTTTTGTCCTCACCACAGGACCTTCCTCCTGATGTCTCTTAACGCTTGTACTCCTCAGTCCTCCAGCAGCACGTCCTCTCACTCCCAGCTCCTTACGCACACCTTACTAACTGGAGTGAGAGCCTTTTTTAAACCAGGTGTCCTGATTAGCCTTAATTAATTCTAGCAGCTTCCCAATTGGCTACAGGTGTCCTAATTAGCCTACCTGCCTTAATTAGTTCTAGAAAGTTCCTGAGTGTTCTGGAATAGTCCCTGTTATCTTACCCAGGGAAAAGGGACCTGCTTAGCCTGGAACTAATGTATCTACCTTCGACCACTCTCTTGTAGCCATCTGGCCTGACCCTGTCACATATACTATAATGAAAACCTTAGCAGGCTTACACTATCCATTGTTTTCGTTGTGTTGTCTGCTGTTGTTGCTGCCGTCATCATGAGGTCTGGTCTGTCAGCTCCATTTCTTTGTCTGAAGTTAGGTCTCTCAGCAGCTTGTAACTTCTTTCCAGCAGCTCTTCTCGCTGGCTCCTGACCTTTGCCTGTCAGCACACTGCCTTATATACTATTCCACTTGCCATCAGACATCTACTGAGCATGCTCACTTGATCTACTTAGCTAACCTTTCACCTATTTTCATACTGGGCATGCTTACTATCAAACATTTCCTCATTTTTGGTAACTAGTAAAAGCAGCCCTGAGCTGGCCCAAGCCAGTTCAGGCTGAGGCTGTTTGACCTTTTTGTCACCCTTCTCTTTTTTGTACTGCACATGCTCACTGCTAAACATTATCTCATTCTACACATGCTCACTTGCATTGTTTTACCTCAGAACCATGATTACCTCATCTAACCTTATTGCTCATGCTCCAGATATAGCTTATTTTGTGGCCATGCTTCATTTTACTCTACATTCTCCAGGGCATGCTCAGCCCAGGAATCGGTCAGCTCTGGTCATGTGACCTATATAGTCCAATGGCAAGTGACCTGCAGCTTTCAGTTGATGAAGTGACTCCTGCTTATTCAAGAGGGAAGCAAGAGACACAAAATGGAGGTTCGGACTACAAAATGGCTTTGGTATCAGCTACACTAGGGATTAGGTTATGCCAGTTGAGTGGGGATTTTTCACACCCTTGAGTGACATAGTTAAGCCAATTAATTTTTCTAGTATAGACCAGGCCTTGGGCTCTTGACAGCTCAAACATTTTGGTTCTGGTAGGCAAGAAGTGGAAATAGTCCCTTTCAATGCTCTTGTTTACTTCCTTGGGATTAGTGCACAGTCTGAGTCTGTCCCCTTTTCTCTCTACAGTTACTAGGGACTATACCCACTCTGTCTGCACTTCTTGTCAGGAGTGAGCTCCTTCAGATGAGCCTGAGGATGAACCAGCCTAGCCTCCAGGCTGATGAATGAGTTCAAATGGGTTGCTGTAGAATTGCCTGACTGGCTGAAGAGAGCATGCAGGCCTGCTTTGAAGCTCAGCAACAGGTTGCTGGCTGCTCAATGCTTATACTTGCAGCTGTGATCACTCATGTGCCTGCCTTGTTCCCAGTCTTATTCCTGTCCTGCTTCAGCCCTGGTTGCGCCTGACTCCAGCGCTCACCCCTGGCTCAGCTCCTGGTTCACAACCCTGCCTCTGACCCTTGACTCTGTTTACTGACTCCTGCTCCAACCAGTAGGCCTGACTCTTACTCTAACCATTAGCCCTGATCGCAGTACTTCTGTTCTATGAATGATGCCATCTGTTGTCATATTTTGAAGCTCTTCCCCATCCCTTTTTTAAAGCTTATAGAACACTTTGGGCAGCATGTATAAAGTACTCTACAACCTCACATAATCATACCTTGTGTATCATTAGGAGATACCCTTCTCCTCTGAATCTAGTTTTATGTAATGCAATTAGCTTGTTTATATCTGGTTCAGATTTGTTTTAAGAGTCTGACTCTCTTTATAGCACAGGTGTGTAAGACCATGACTGGTTGATTTCCTTAGTATACAACCACAAACTTGTTTTACTGTTTTGGCTTTTTACCTCATTAACAGGATTGACCTCACTCTCATCCAGGACTGGAATATATCTTTCACTCTAGGATTTCTATCTCATCTGTGATTTTTTTAAAGCTTTTTACTTTCTTTTGAATCATTCTATTTCAATTTCTGTTATTACATTCACTTGTGTTCTTGTGTCTATTTTGTATGTCATACCAGCTGCCATATTGCTGACATTGTTTGGCCTGATTGTTTCCTTTTCATTTTTGTATAGACTTTTTACTTAATTTTAGAAATACTCTCTTTAGCATAGAATCATAGAATATTAGGGTTGGAAGAGACCTCAGGAGGTCATCTAGACCAATCCCCTGCTCAAAGCAGGCCCAACACCAACTAAATCATCCCAGCCAGGGCTTTGTCCCGCCGGGCCTTAAAAACCTCTAAGGATGGAGATTCCACCACCTCCCTACGTAACCCATTCCAGTGCTTCACCACCCTTCTAGTGAAATAGTATTTCCTAATATCCAACTTAGCCCTCCCCACTGCAACTTGAGACCATTGCTTCTTGTTCTGTCATCTGCCACCACTGAGAACAGCCTAGCTCCATCCTCTTTGGAACCCCCTTCAGGTAGTTGAAGGCTGCTATCAAATCCCCCCTCACTTTTCTCTTCTGCAGACTAAATAACACCAGTTCCCTCAGCCTCACCTCATAAGTCATGTGCCCCATTCCCCTAACCATTTTTGTTGCCCTCCGCTGGACTCTCTCCAATTTGTCCACATCTGTTCTGTAGTGGGGGGGACCAAAACTGGACACAATATTGCAGGTGTGGCCTCACCAGTGCCGAATAGAGGGGAATAATCACTTCCCTCGATCTGCTGGCAATGCTCTTACTCATAAAGCCCAATATGCCATTGGCCTTCTTGGCAACAAGGGCACACTGCTGACTCATATCCAGTGT
The DNA here is from genome assembly GCA_003942145.1 of Platysternon megacephalum. NCBI lineage: Eukaryota > Metazoa > Chordata > Testudines > Platysternidae > Platysternon > Platysternon megacephalum. The sequence goes on from QXTE01000145.1 coordinate 3,745,958, forward strand.
CTCATCCACTGTAATCCCCAGGTCCTTTTCTTCAGAACTGCTGCTTAGCCAGTCGGTCCCCAGCCTGTAACGGTGCATGGGATTCTTCCTTCCTAAGTGCAGGACTCTGCACTTGTCCTTGTTGAAACTCATCAGATTTCTTTTGGCCCAATCCTCCAATTTGTCTAGGTCAGTCTGGACCCTATCTCTACCCCCCAGCGTATCTACCTCTCCCCCCAGCTTAGTGTCATCTACGAACTTGCTGAGGGTGAAATTCATCCCATCATCCAGATCATTAATAAAGATGTTGAACAAAACTGGCCCCAGGACCGACCCCTGAGGCACTCCGCTTGATACTGGCTGCCAACTAGACATCGAGCCATTGATCACTACCCGTTGAGCCTGACAATCTAGCCAGCTTTCTATCCACCTTATAGTCCATTCATCCAATCCATACTTCTTTAGCTTGCTGGCAAGAATACTGTGGGCAGGGCCGGCGCAACCCATTAGGCGACCTAGGCGGTCGCCTAGGGCACTACTATTTGCGGGGCGCCGGCGCCCCGTCCGTCTGTTGAAATTTGGGGGCGGGACCTTCCGCCGCTGCTGTTGGGGTCGGCATTTCGGGGGCGGGACCTTCCGCCGCCTAGGGCGCCGGAAAAGCTGGCGGCGCTCCACACTGTGGGAGACCGTATCAAAAGCTTTGCTAAAGTCAAGATATAACACATCCACTGCTTTCCCCATATCCACAGAGCCAGTTATCTCATCATAGAAGGCAATCAGGTTGGTCAGGCATGACTTGCCCTTGGTGAATCCATGTTGACTGTTCCTGACATGGACATCATATGCTCTGTGCTTTTTCATGTTAGATCCGTGGATCTGAGTGGTCTTTAATATGCTTATTTATTTGTTGAACCCCAAATCTACTTGGTGTTTAATGAAGGTTCTTCATATTCAAAACTGACAAGATTGTTTTTTTAATTTTAAGTCTATGAAAAACTCTTGTTGGCTCCCCTTGTTTCTGAACCCTTATTTAGAAAATTGTAGCACTTTTTCAATGAACATAATGATCCTCAAATCTTTTCATTCATCTTCTAGTATGGTCTCTAAGGGTGCTCCACTTCAGGTGTGCATGCACCCCATGCACCTTTGATTGGAGATTTCTGGTAGCAGTGCCCATTTGGCCTGCGCCTGTACCCCATACAGCCTCGTGCTCCAGACCGAGGCTATATAGCAGGGGTGGGCAAACTTTTTGGCCCAAGGGCCACATCTGAGAATAGAAATTGTATGGCGGGCCATGAATCCTCACAAAATTGGGGTTGGGGTGCGGGAGGTGGAGGAGGAGGGCTCTGGTTGGGGTTGCGGGCTCCAGGGTGAGGCCAGAAATGAGGAGTTCAGGGTGCGGGAGCGGGCTCCGGGCTGGGGCGGGGGAGTGGGGTGCGGCGGGAGTGAGGGCTCTGGCTGGGGGTGCGGGCTCTGGATGAGGAGTTTGAGGTGCAGGAGGGTGCTCTAGGCTGGGACCGAGGGGCTCAGAGGGTGGGAGGGGGATGAGGGCTGGGGCAGGGGGTTGGGGTGAGGGAAGGGATTCAGGCTCCGGCTTGGGGTGCGGGCTCTGGGATGGGGCTGGGGATGAGGAGTTTGGGGTGCAGGAGGGTGCTCTGGGCTGGGATCAAGAGGCTCGAAGGGCGGGAGGGGGATCCTGGCTGGGGCAGAGGCACGGGGAGAGGCTCAGGGCTGCAGGCTCCAGGTGGCGCTTACCTCAAGCGGCTCCCGGAAGCAGCAGCATGTCCCTTCTCTGGCTCCTGTGCGAGGCATGGCCCAGCGGCTCTGCATGCTTCCCAGTCCGCAGGCACCGCCCCTGCAGCTCCCATTGGCTGCGGTTCCCAGCCAATGGGAACTGCAGGGGCGGCACTTGGGGTGGGGACAACATGCAGAGTGGAGGCCCCTGGCTGCTTGTATGCATAGGAGCCGGAGTGGGACCATGTGGCTGCTTCCGAGAGCCACATGGAGCGTCCCCCAACCTTGCTCCTCGGTTGGAGCGGGGCAAGCTCCAGACCCTGCTCCCCAGTGGGAGCTCGAGGGCCAGATTAAAACGGGCATCCGGCCCACGGGCTGTAGTTTGCCCACCCCTGCGATATAGGGTTGCGCAAGTCAACTGCCCTCAGTTCCTTCTCAACCATCTTGGCCTGAGACAGAGTCTCAGCAGTGTCTATTTTTAGCTTACCTCATTTTTATCTGTTTGTATAGTTAGTTAAGTTAGTTTTCTAATATTAGTTGTTAGTTTAGTTAAAATACTAAAATGTATAAGGACCGTTGTTCTGTTAGTTGTCCCCCTTCGGGGAACTTTATCCTTCTCAGGAAGGTTATGCCTGGCTCTATGAAGTTCAAAAGTTGCCTCAATTACCAGGAGGACATTGGACAATGGACATTGTTTGTTTGTTTGTTTGTTGTCTTGGGGAGTTGCATGTTCCCCAAAAGTGCAAGTTTTATCTGGCACTAAAATCCAGAGCCAGGAAGAATCAGAAGATCAAATTGAGACTCTTTATGATGGAGAGCTCCCTCCATCCTTTTTTCTGACCCTGGCCAGACGATCTCCCCTGTACCCTGGTCTCCAAGCAAATTGAGCACCTCAACCTCTTCAGCTCAGTGCTCTCCATAAGTGTGGCTCTCCCTCAGTGTCTGAGGGAGGCCACACCCCTTTGCTGACATGCTCCAGAAACCACAGTCTAAATAAAGGGAGAAGTTAGCAGTCTCTGGCTGATTAGCATCATGAATAATTCAGGGGCCTAGGCCCTCAGCCAGGGCAGGGCACTGAACAAAGGGTCTAAGGTGCCAGCAGGGGTTTAGCACCCAGCAGGCAGTCTGGGGAGGCTCAGGCAGGGGTGAACGCCACACCAGTCTGTCATCCTGGCTCTGGTGGGCGACAGACAAACGTAGGCCTAAAGAGGAGGAGTACTGCGACCCCAGGGGTGAGGTGTCAGGGGTAGGGGGACACAGGCCCACCCAACTCCACTGCATCCCAGCCCAAGGACCTAACAGTGGCAGAATGGTCTGCCACTGGATCAGCAGGGAATCTCACCGCAACATGCTGACCGCAGTTCGGATGCCCCTGCAGCCAGACTACAGTCGGCTATACCTGGGCTCCTTCCTCCCCTCCCCTCTGGGTTTACCTGAACCCTGGGATCATCCTCCATCTCCTCGGGGTATACTGCCAGTGTCAATCTGAGCACCTCGTCAGTGTCAGGCATGTCTGGCAATCCTGGTCCCTGGGAGCTGTCCTCGGGGCAGCAGAAGTATTCTGCGGGTTCCAGCTCCAGCAGTGGGCTGGAAGCATCTGCCTCCCTTGGCGGTTCCTGCTCAACTGAGCTGCCGGGCCCACCTCTTATACTTCTAGTTCCTGTCCCGCCCTTCCACTTCTGGAATGGCGGCCTGGGCCTTTGGGGTCCTGCCTACCAGGGGGCATCTGGCTCTCCCTCACTGTCAGTCTCTGAGGGAGGCCATGCCCCTTTTCTACACTCTCCAAAATGTTCTAAGAGAAAGACAAGAATCTTCTCAGAAAGATCCTAAGAAAAGGAGCTCATGCTCTCCATATAAGGAATCTGATCCAAAAAGACACCAGTCTCAAGATAAGACTGTTACATTGGAGCACTCCAGTTCCCAACTCAGTACCCAGGAGGATTTAAGTTCCTCAGTTACTGGCAATACTGTTAAACCCAAGGACACTACGGGTTTCGGCTCTGGCAGATCATTGGTACTGTAGGGAGAACAAGACAACAATGGGGAAAAGACTACTTCCTCTAAGTCGGTACCAGTGGAGGCAACATGACTCTTGGTATTTAACATCTTGGTACCGCAGAAGACCAAGCAGACACCTAGCTCTGGCGTGCATAAAACCCTCAGTACCATCCACAGCCTCTGCTACAATCACTTCTGCCCAGGCTACTGCTTTAGTACTGATGGTTATATCAGTACCACAGGAATTTACATACTCCAGAGATTTGACAGTGTTGGAGGTGCCAGATTCCCCTTTGCTGGGTACCAAACCTTTCTCATTACCGAGGATCACTTGGTCACCAGATGTTCACCTTGTACTGATGGAATCACCACCATTCTCTAGTGGTCCCCAACCTGTTATAAAGTGATAGTGACAATGATGGAGACTTTTCTTTGGTCTCTCAAATATCCATTCAGTGTTCCCCTCCTCATTATCAGAAGAATATTTTTCAAGAGACCTTCACGGAGATGGAAGGTACGAGAGAGAGAGAAAGAGAGAGAGATCTTCCAGTTCCATCACATTGGTATGAACACCGTTGGATGCCTCCTCCCATCCCATATTGGCCTCCTCAATTGCCATAGTGGGACCCCCAGGTGGCATACCATCAGCAATTTTCTAGACTCTCTATTCTCACTTGTCCTCATGATAGAGATATACAATCTCCTTCATATTCTTCTGCCTTGAAGGCCGAAACCAAAGGAGGAGATATTTGAGGAACAGGCGGCAAGAGGGGATAAGGAGGCCATCCCGCAAATTAAGAGCTCATCTTCATCTCCTGATGAGGCAGTCATGCCTCCTCCACCTTCGCTAGCTGATGACTTCAGGCAATTTCAAGACCTTATTAAAAGAGTGGCCAGCATCTTACAAATACCATTGGAAGACGTAAAGGAGTCACAGCATAAACTGCTAGATATTTACACACAATATCATCTGCTCAAATTGTTCTACCAATTAATGAGGCTCTTCTAGATCCTACAAAGACAATATGGCACATTCCAGGGATAATACTGCCCACCTGTAAGAGGGCTGATAAAAAATATTATATTCCATCAAAGAACTGAGTTTTGTTTTCTCATCTCTCTCCCAACTCCCTAGTTGTCAAGTCTGTAAATCAGGGGTTCTCAAACTGGGGGTTGGGACCCCTCAGGGGGTCACGAGATTATTACATGGGGGGGTCATGAACTGTCAGCCTCCACCCCAAACCCCGCTTTGCCTCCAGCATTTATAATGGTGTTAAATATATAAAAAAGTGTTTTTAATTGATTGGGGGGGCCGCACTCAGAGGCTTGCTATGTGAAAGGTGTCACCAGTACAAAAGTTTGAGAACCACTGCTGTAAATGAATATTGAAGACAGCACCATGCTAAAGCAAAAGCGTATGACAAAGAACAAAAGCGTCTCAACTTATTTGGTCACAAATCATACTCATCCATGACTCTACAATTTAGGATTGTCAACTATCAGGTGCTGCTGATGAAGTATAACCATACCAACTACTCAAAATTTATTTTTTTATTGAGTGTATACCACCAGAACAGAGGGATCAGTTTCAAGCAATCATTACAGAAGGTCAGCTTCTCATCAAAACATCTCTGCAAGCCTCTTCAGATGCCGCTGACACTGTTACTAGTTCTCTCTATGGCAGTCCTCATGAGGAAGGCGTCTTGTCTTCAGATGTCAGGATTTGCAAGGGCGGTATGGAATATGGTCGAGGACCTTCCCTTTGATTGCACAAAGTTATTTGCTGAAAATACGGATGAGTCTCTGCATACATTAAAGGTATCTAGTGCCACTCTGCATTCTCTGGGAATTTACACTCCTACAAATAAAAGGAGGTTTAGTAAATCCCAGACAGTGAAACGATGCCCTCCTGTTCAATTCACCTTGTTCCAAATACCCTCTGAACCCCAACAAAAGAGAGAGATTCCAGAAAAAGAGACCATTCAGTTCTGTTCAAGAGGGGGATTGGATCAACAATACCTGGGAGATGCCTTTCTCCTACATTGGATGTTGGATCTGTTATATGCTTCCCTCCCCTCCCCCCCGCCATCTCTAATAGGTAGTGGCATAGGCGGCGAGTTATATTCCCACATGGTGCCCAGGCACCAGCAATATTCAGAGCCCGGGGCCCAGCTCCACCTGCCGCCACCCCCCCCGCTCCTCCCCCAAGTGTCCCCCGGCCCTCTCTTGCTGCCCCCACGCACCTCCCCAGGCCCTGGAGCAGAGCGGCCCTGGAGCAGAGCGTCCCTGGCTCTTCCATGCAGCTCCATGCTGCCTCCCTGCAGCAACTGCTGCCGCAGGATCCTAGTGCCCCCCATCTCAACTGCCAGGGCAGACTGACTCAGCCTGCCCTTCCACCTCAGACCCTTCCCTTTTCCGGTGGGACCCTCCACCAGCACAGGGGGCCCCCCTGCCTGCAGTCACTGCTCCTGCCCCATGCTGGGCAAGGAGGCAACCACATCCCTCACCCCCAGCGAGGCTACAGTCAGGGTAACAGCAGGGGAGGAGGCGCATGCAGCACCCCCCGGCACCCACCACGGGGGAGGTGATGGCGATTCCTGGACCTGAGAGGGGCCCTAGGAGCACATGCAGTGACAGTGGTGGGGGTGAGTGTGCTGCTGGGGGGACAGGAAAGGGGGGCTCCTCCCCCAGAGCTCGTTGCTGCTGGCAGAGAAAGGGCTGGGGGTGGGGGGGGAGTCCTCTCTGGCCCCTGTCCCGGAGCAGCCTGCCTGCACCCCAAACTCATCCCTAGCCCTGCCCCACCCCAAAGCCCACATCCCCAGCCAGAGCTTTCACCCCCACTGCCCCTCAACCCTAGCCCTGAGCCCCTCCAACACCCCAAACACCTTATCTCCAATCCCAGCCAGAGCCCTCATTCCCCCACACCCCAACCCTCTGCCCCAGCCCCGAGCCCCCTCCAACACCACAAACCCCTCATCTCCAGCCCCAGCAAGAGCCCTCATCACCCTGCACTCCAACCCTCTGCCCTAGCCCTGAGCCCCTCTAACACCCCAAACCCCCCAGGCCCAGACGGAGACCTCACCCCCTACACTCCTACTCTCACCCTGAGCCCCTCCCACACCCCAAACCCCTCATCTGCAGCCACACCCAACAGCCCTCACCCAACAGCCCTCACCCCTGCACCCCCTCCCTTTGCACCCCCTCCCATCCCCAAACTCCCTCCCAGAGCCTGCACCCTGCACCCCAATCCCCTGCCCCGGCCTAGGGCCTGCACCCCAGACCTCCTCCCCCACCCAAACTCCCTCCCAGAGCCTTGGGAAGGTCGGGGGCAGCGTTTTGGAGGGCGGAGTTTGGGCAGAGGCGGGTTCTGGGCAGCACCAAAGTTTCTGCAAACCTGCCACCCCTGGGTAGTGGTGTTAATTAAGATGTTGATCAAGGTAATGGAAGACAAGGCCAAGGTTATACTGATGGTTCTGACATGGACAAGACAAACAGGATTTCCCTACCTCATCCAGATCACCCTCCAGACCGTCCCTCATCTTCTTTCTCAGGATGCCAGTTGAGTCCTTCACCTCAACCTCAGATTTCTTTGCTTCTAATCCAGTGAACCATCAATGAGCCAGGCATTCAGACAATCTGTTCTGAAAATGTGAAAAAAGCAATGTTATACAGCAGAAAGGAGTCTACCTGTAATACTTAACTACAGAGATTCAGCCAATGGAGCAATCAGAGACACCTTTCCTCTGCTTCTTCCCCGCTGTTAGGTATCCTAGATTACATACTAAATTTTAAGAGGACAGGGTTTTCTTTGTGTTCTATTAGGGTACATTTGGCAGCCTGTGACATTATGAGTGTAATATAATATCTCATTGAAAGATGACAGGGCCAGAAAGAGTTAATTAGTTCACAGACTGACCTGACCCATGGCCAAACTTTAGAGACCAGTTAGGAAGATATGTAAATGAATAGAGCTTTGAAATGCAACCTGCATTGTTAGAGATAGAAGGGTAGGTGTTTGCTCAGGTCCTGTGATGTAAGCAAACAAGTCTTGTCTATTGCTATAGCTTTGATTCAAAGATCAAAAAAGGAATATTAACATTTAGGAAGACACTTGAGTGAAATAGTATTATTGTCTATATGTCTCTTTGAAGATTGTGGTAACCTGTAGCTGAACTGTTTAATGGATAAATTACCCTGTACTAATTGCCATGATGTGTAGGAGAAGGAAAGTTAAGCCTATTGTTTTCTCAGGCCAAAAGGCTGCTGGAAATATATAAAAACCCTGGGATACGATCCTTCTTCATCTCAGATCTGCTTTGGGTTTCAAGAGGGGGAAACCTTAAGCCATAAGGATTGAGATCCCCAGTCACTGACTGGAGTCACCCTGAATATGGACATTGGACTATAACCTATGGACTATTTCTAAGAGGACTTTTGGTAACTGCAAGCTCATCTCTGCAATGTATCTGAACCTCAAGAAATTGAACTCAACCCTGTATGTATATTGATCTTTTAACCAACACTCTCTCTCTTTTCTTTTTTAATAAATTTTAGTTTAGTTAATAAGAATTGACTATAAGCATGTATTTTGGGTAAGATCTAAGTTATCATTTGACCTGGGTCTGGGGCTTGGTCCTTTGGGATCAGGAGAACCTTTTCTTTTATATGATGAAATAAGGTTTTCAGAATTTATCATCATATGTTTGACATGTGTGTCTGGATAGAGGCCTGAGGCTGGGTACTTTAAGGGAACTGAATTGTTTGGACTTCAGAGTAACCAGTGAGGTACTATAGAAGCTGTTTTGGGCTGGCTTGGTAAATCTAAGTATTGGAATATCCACCAGCTTTTGGGGTTTGTCTGCCCCGTTCTGTTTGCAGTTCACCCTAATTGAGTGACCTCAGCTGGCTCCCACGGGCAGCATCGTCACAGTGGCGTAGTCATGCTAGGATCCACAAACCAGGTCAATTAAACTTTGAGTCAGAACCCCATGCTATCCAAATTTGAATTTTGGTAGTGAGAGTTTGGTTGGTTAAAGAGCAGTTGCAATGGGTGAGCAAAGAGCATATGAGGGTCTTGACAAAAAAGCCTTGGAAGATTTGTGTTCAGAAAAGGGGATAAGCTTTAGAAAGAAAGCTACAAATCAAGAACTGAGAGATCTGTTAATGGCCAGTGATCAGGAGGAAAGAGCACAGCCCTTACCTGGTACTACAGAAACTACAGAAGCAATTAGAATGAAAAAGGCAGCAAATAAACTGCAGCTTGAGCATGAACAGAAACTAGCAGATCTTCGATTGCTGGAAAAGCAAAAAATAGCTGAATTAGAAAGAGAAGCTGCTGAGAGAGAAAAAGAAGCTGATGAGAGGAAGAAGAAAGCTCACCAGATGCAACAGGAGATGGCCAGACTTCAGCTCCAAGTCAAAAAAGCAATGGAAAACAGCTGAAATTGTATCCTCTTGAAAGTCCAGTTTCTAACAATGTTGGTATGTTGTATAACTCTGAGCAGTTGTCTGGGTGTAACCAAATGTACTCCAACACTGCCACCTTTTATGTAAATGCTGTTACTGTGAGTTCAGTAGAAGGTGACTCCATAACTTGTGCCAACGCTATGTATGGGAGTGGTAATGAAAATTCATAGAAAGTGTAAAAATCAACGGTAAAAGCTGTTTAGGGCATATTATGGCTTCTAACATCACTCTTGTTAAAGCAGATCTTGTCAAAGAGGAAAATTATTTACCAAATCAGAGTGCAAATATTGTAGTCCTCTATGAGTTTACTGTAAGTGTGCCTTTAGCCAGAATCCACCTTGAATGGAATGGTGCTAAGCATGAAGTTATAGCTGGTGTAAGGAAGTTATTTCCTAAGGATCTTTTGATTGGGGAAAATATTAAAGCTTTGTTCAGTCCAGGTAACGAGTCACAGGAAAGGAATGATCTTAAACCTGTGTCTATTATGGGCAATGATTTGCCTGGGGAGGGTTTCTCCACATGTGTGCTTGTGCAAAAAAGCAGTTTGTCTGTGAATAAAATTTCTGAATGTCTGTCTAATGTCTCAGAAGTGAATCTGGAATTAGATAAAGAGCAGAAAGATCTCATTGGTCAGGAAAATGTTTCTCAGGAGCAGATTAAAGTGAATGGTCGGGTTAAAGCCCTAACTGAGGAAGAAAAGGGTAGATTTTTGATGGGTGATGGATTATGGGCAAGTACAGCTTGTAAAAGTGAACCTGAAAAAGGTAACTGTGATTTGCTGGAAGTAACTCAGTGTAGTAAGAAGAGCAGCAGTTTATCTGTTGGGAGTGGCAATGTGCCTGGTAACGAAAGTTTGGATAAGTCTAGGCAGCCTTGTGAGCTGATGGCTTTGTCTAGTCAGCAGTTTGGGAAGACAAGGTTAGTGGAAGATAACTGTTCCTATACCTTACCTGTTTCCTGTGTGGAGAATTGTGACAGTGAAGGAAATGTGCCTGTGTCTGTTAGGGGTATTGACTTGCCTATAGAGGAAGCTGCCTCGGTCTCCAAGCAGTTGTCTGTGAACAGCTCTGTGTGCTGGGACAAGGGAAATGAGATCCCAAGCTGTGTGTCTGGTAAAGGAGAATGTGTCTCTGGCTCTTTGTCTGTGGAGCAGACAGAAGGTGCCTTTCAGCCTGTGATGGTTGAGAATAGTGCAATTGTCTCAGAGTCGGTTCTGGATTCAACTGAAGCCCAGGAAGGGAATGGTCCTAAGTTTGTGGCTGCTAGGGAGAATGGCACTGTAACACAGCTCTCGTCCCCTAACACTCCTACTCTACTTGCGCTACATTGATGACATCTTCATCATCTGGACCCATGGTAAGGAAGCCCTTGAGGAATTCCATCATGATTTCAACGATTTCCACCCCACCATCAACCTCAGCCTGGACCAGTCCACACAAGAGATCCACTTCCTGGACACCACAGTACTAATAAATGATGGCCACATAAACACCACCCTATACCGGAAACCTACTGACCACTATACTTACCTACATGCCTCCAGCTTTCATCCAGACCACACCACTCGATCCATTGTCTACAGCCAAGCTCTAAGATACAATCGCATTTGCTCCAACCCCTCAGACAGAGACAAACACCTGCAAGATCTCTATCAAGCGTTCTTACAACTACAATATCCACCCGCTGAAGTGAAGAAACAGATTGACAGAGCCAGAAGAGTACCCAGAAGTCACCTACTACAGGACAGGCCTAACAAAGAAAGTAACAGAACGCCACTAGCCATCACCTACAGCCCCCAACTAAAACCTCTCCAGCGCATCATCAAGGATCTACAACCTATCCTGAAGGACGATCCATCACTCTCACAGATCCTGGGAGACAGGCCAGTCCTTGCTTACAGACAGCCCCCAAACCTGAAGCAAATACTCACCAGCAACCACACACCAAACAACAAAAACACTAACCCAGGAACCTATCCTTGCAACAAAGCCCGTTGCCAACTCTGTCCACATATCTATTCAGGGGATACCATCATAGGACCTAATCACATCAGCCACACTATCAGAGGCTCGTTCACCTGCACATCTACCAATGTGATATATGCCATCATGTGCCAGCAATGCCCCTCTGCCACGTACATTGGCCAAACTGGACAGTCTCTACGTAAAAGAATAAATGGACACAAATCAGACGTCAAGAATTATAACATTCAAAAACCAGTTGGAGAACACTTCAACCTCCCTGGCCACTCGATTACAGACCTAAAAGTCGCAATATTAAAACAAAAAAACTTCAAAAACAGACTCCAACGAGAAACTGCTGAATTGGAATTAATTTGCAAATTGGATACCATCAAATTAGGTTTGAATAAAGACTGGGAGTGGATGGGCCATTACACAAGGTAAAACTATTTCTCCATGCTTATCTTCCCCCCCGCCCCCTACAGTTCCTTATATCTCCTTGTCAAGTGCTGGAAATGGGCCATTTTCATTACCACCACAAAGACCTTTTTTTTCTCTCCTGCTGACAACTGATCACTCTCCTTATAATGTGTATGGTAAGATCCATTGTTTCATGTGTGTATATATATATCTTCCTTCTGTATTTTCCACTGCATGCATCCGATGAAGTGAGCTGTAGCCCACGAAAGCTTATGCTACAATAAATTTGTTAGTCTCTAAGGTGCCACAAGTACTACTGTAACTAGGTTGCATCCAGAGACTGAACAATTCTGGTGCTTGTATTTTGCTTGTTGCTAGTGTGTTGTTGGGAAAGGGTGTAGCAACTCTGTCTAATCAGGGTGATACCCTAGCCAGGGCACAAGAAGAGCATAAAGGTGATATAATTGTGTTACCCACTGACAATTTGACAACTTTTCCCTCAAGTCAAATGTCCAATCCGTTTGGGACCTTAACTTAGTGCACAAGTGCCTTATGAGACCTCCCTTTGAAGCAGCGGCAACCTGTTCTTTATTTATCTATGAAAACAGCCTTCCTGGTAGCCATTACATCGTCTAGAAGAATTGGAGAGATAGGGGCTTTGACGCACACACCCACTTCACAGTATTTTCCAAGGACAAGATTTCACAATGACCACACCCCAAATTCTTACCTAAGGTCTCATCTGAGTTCCATATTAACCAGACCATTCAACTTCCAGTTTTCTTCTCTAAACTACATTAACTAGGGAGGATGCAATGTTAAGTGGGCATTCGTCTTTTACCTGGACAGGACTAAACCATTTAAGAAATCTTCAAGACTCCATGTGTCCACTGCTGACAGATCTAATGGTTCCACAATTTCCAATCAGACTCTTTAGGTGGATATCAGGATGTATCATCTCTTATTATCTATCTAATGATCTTCAACCGTCTCCTAGGGTACTTGCCCATTCAACAAGATCCCTTTCTACTTCAATGGCCTTTCTTAAGACTGTCCTCATCGCTGAGATCTATAGACCTTCATCTTGGACCAATATACATACTTTTTCAAAACATTATGCAGTAATCCATAACTCAGCTTCAGATGCTGTGTTTGGCACCAAAATACTGTCTTCAGTTTTGGACTTCTCTCCGATCCTTCCTCCTCCTCCTCTAAGGGTACTGCTTGGTAGTCACACGAGGGCCCATATGTGGGCAGTCTTCCCTAATGGTCAAAGGCCAGAGTAGCATCACAGTTGTAGTCAGGATTCATGCCAAGGGTCACAGCCAGAGGCAGAAGCCATGCCAACGGTCAAACTGAAGTGGAACAAAGAACAAGGAGAGATTGCACCCTCAGCAAGTTCGCAGATGACACTAAGCTGGGGGGAGAGGTAGATACACTGGAGGGTAGGGATAGGGTCCAGAGTGACCTAGACAAATTGGAGGATTGGGCCAAAAGAAATCTGATGAGGTTCAACAAGGACAAGTGCAGAGTTCTGCACTTAGGATGGAAGAATCCCATGCACCGCTACATGCTGGGGACCGACTGGCTAAGCAGCAGTTCTGCAGAAAAGGACCTGGGGATTACAGTGTATGAGAAGCTGGATATGAGTTAGCAGTGTGCCCTTGTTGCCAAGAAGGCTAATGGCATATTGGGCTGTATTAGTAGGAGCATTGCCAGCAGATAGAGGGAAGTGATTATTCCTCTCTATTTGGCACTGGTGAGGCCACATCTGGAGTACTGTGTTCAGTTTTGGTCCCCCCACTACAGAAGGGATGTGGACAAATTGGAGAGAGTCCAGCGGAGGGCAACAAAAATGATCAGGGGGCTGGGGAACATGACTTACGAGGAGAGGCTGAGGGAACTGGGCTTGTTTAGTCTGCAGAAGAGAAGAGTGAGTGGGGATTTGATAGCAGTCTTCAACTACCTGAAGGGGGGTTCCAAAGAGGATGGAGCTCAGCTGTTCTCAGTGGTGGCAGATGACAGAACAAGAAGCAATGGTCTCAAGTTGCAGTGGGGGAGGTCTAGGTTGGATATTAGGAAACTCTATTTCACTAGGAGGGTGGTGAAGCACTGGAATGGGTTGCCTAGGGAGGTGGTGGAATCTCCATCCTTAGAGGTTTTTAAGGCCCGGCTTGACAAAGCCCTGGGTGGGATGATTTAGTTGGTGTAGGTCCTGCCTTGAGCATGGGATTGGACTAGATGACACTGGTCTACAATTTTTGAGAAGTCGTCTGCTTCAGAGATAAAATATGATATTTATTATGTATTTTGATGTGCTGAATTCAAATATGACAATTAAAACAACTGATTGGCTACTGTTTCTAAGATATTTAAGTTTTTACATTTTATGTCTATGTATATTGTGTAGATAGTAGAGTTTTAATCATAAATTGTAAACCTAGGTCTTTTCATGTGTTTATGGTTGCTTTACATGATAATATTTCACCTGTCCTGTTTATGTAACACTTTAAAAATCAGCAAAAGGGTTATATAAATAAAATTTATTATGAAACAAAAGGCAAAAAACTATTATGTACATAGTTTAGTCCTATTCAGTGTCTACTCGGCGCTTCTTGGCTTGTCTCTTGTATTCATTAAATGGAGCATCTCTTGTCACTGTCCAGCAATAGTCTGCAAGCATTGATGGGCTCCATTTGCCCTGATAGCGTTTCTCCATTGTTGCAATGTCCTGGTGAAATCGCTCGCCGTGCTCGTCGCTCACTGCTCCGCAGTTCGGTGGAAAAAAATCTAGATGAGAGTGCAAAAAATGTATCTTTAGTGACATGTTGCAACCAAGGCTTTTGTATGCCTTGAGGAGGTTTTCCACCAACAACCTGTAGTTGTGTGCCTTGTTGTTTCCGAGAAAATTTATTGCCACTAACTGGAAGGCTTTCCATGCCGTCTTTTCCTTGCCACGCAGTGCATGGTCAAATGCATCATCTCGAAGAAGTTCACGAATCTGAGGACCAACAAAGACACCTTCCTTTATCTTAGCTTCACTTAACCTTGGAAATTTTCCACGGAGGTACTTGAAAGCTGCTTGTGTTTTGTCAATGGCCTTGACAAAGTTCTTCATCAGACCCAGCTTGATGTGTAAGGGTGGTAACAAAATCTTCCTTGATTCAACAAGTGGTGGATGCTGAACACTTTTCCTCCCAGGCTCCAATGACTGTCGGAGTGGCCAATCTTTCTTGATGTAGTGGGAATCTCTTGCACGACTATCCCATTCGCAGAGAAAACAGCAGTACTTTGTGTATCCAGCCTGCAGACCAAGCAAGAGAGCAACAACCTTCAAATCGCCACAAAGCTGCCACTGATGTTGGTCATAGTTTATGCACCTCAAAAGTTGTTTCATGTTGTCATAGGTTTCCTTCATATGGACTGCATGACCAACTGGAATTGATGGCAAAACATTGCCATTATGCAGTAAAACAGCTTTAAGACTCGTCTTCGATGAATCAATGAACAGTCTCCACTCATCTGGATCGTGAACGATGTTGAGGGCTGCCATCACACCATCGATGTTGTTGCAGGCTACAAGATCACCTTCCATGAAGAAGAATGGGACAAGATCCTTTTGACGGTCACGGAACATGGAAACCCTAACATCACCTGCCAGGAGATTCCACTGCTGTAGTCTGGAGCCCAACAGCTCTGCCTTACTCTTGGGTAGTTCCAAATCCCTGACAAGGTCATTCAGTTCACCTTGTGTTATGAGGTGTGGTTCAGAGGAGGAGGATGGGAGAAAATGTGGGTCCTGTGACATTGATGGTTCAGGACCAGAAGTTTCATCCTCTTCCTCTTCCTCGTCTGACTCAAGTGAGAATGATTCTGGTGCATCAGGAACCGGCAGTCCTTCTCCGTGGGGTACTGGGCGTATAGCTGATGGAATGTTTGGATAATGCACAGTCCACTTTTTCTTCTTTGACACACCTTTCCCAACTGGAGGCACCATGCAGAAGTAACAATTGCTGGTATGATCTGTTGGCTCTCTCCAAATCATTGGCACTGCAAAAGGCATAGATTTCCTTTTCCTGTTCAACCACTGGCGAAGATTTGTTGCACAAGTGTTGCAGCATATGTGTGGGGCCCACCTCTTGTCCTGATCTCCAATTTTGCAGCCAAAATAAAGGTGATAGGCTTTCTTAACCATAGTGGTTATACTGCGCTTTTGTGATGCAAAAGTCACTTCACCACAAACATAGCAGAAGTTATCTGCACTGTTCACACAAGTACGAGGCATCTCTGCTCACTTTGGCTAAACAGAAATGTGTCCCTTTGCAAAATCAAACACTGACAAATAAGAGAGCACGACACTGTATGTTTTCTAGAGCTGATATAGGGCAATTTGTTCAGCAGAGTGATGTAAGCTTCGTTATGATTGCATTATCCATGACTTCTAGGAATAACATGATGCAATTCATATCCTGTATGACGCAATACCAGCTTCAGATTGCATCATTCATTGTTTTGCCTAAAAAGCAAGTACTGTCCAAACCCAGTCATAGATTTATTCATAGATCCAGTCAAAGATGTATTTTAGTCATTTCTGGTTTAAATTGAGATCCCTTCCCTTTATAACTCACTTATCCTCCGCCATTCCCAAGTCAAGGGTCGTATATACTGACCCAATAGCATATCTTGAAAACTAGAGCCAATCAACAATTTTAAGCATCATTTTCGTTCTCAGTGACCCAGAATTAGTAAAGTTTGACTACATTTATTTCAGAAGCATTTTGGCTGTAGAGCACTGTGATCTCCTGAGGTCTCTTCCAACCCTAATCGTCTATGATTCTATGTAACAGGAAGAAGGAGTGGGAACCAGGCAAAGAGGCAGGAACTTGGTGCTAGGGGTCTGGTCAGCAGCAGGCCTAGCAACTGATTCCTTAGAAAAGGGGTGTGGCCAGAACAGGAAGTTTTATGCCAGGAGGTGACCAATCAGCAGCTGGCTGTTACTTAGTTGATTCCACAGAGTCAGTGGATATAGCCTCTGTTTGTGGATATGATCTTTGATTTCCCTGTCCGACACGGTGGCACAGAGTAGGGCTCCCACTGGGCAATCCCCTGGGCCTGGGTTTGAGATGTTGTGGCACCTGACAGCCACCTGAAGTGCAAAAAACCTAGCACCCCCTCCCCCACACGGCAAGCCTGTTGCAACCCCAATACTGAACCACAAAGTGACTCACTCTGCAACCCCCCCTTTAACAGTCACTAATAGTATCTAGAGCAGGGGTTGGCAACCTTTCAGAAGTGGTGTGCCGAGTCTTCATTTAATCACTGTAATTTAAGGTTTTCGTGCCAGTAATACATTTTAACCTTTTTAGAAGGTCTCTTTCTATAAGTCTATAATATATAACTAAACTATTGTTGTATGTAAAGTAAATAAGGTTTCAAAATGTTTAAGAAGCTTCATTTAAAATTAAATTAAAATGAAGAGCCCCCCGGACCGGTGGCCAGGACCCGGGCAGTGTGAGTGCCTCGTGCCATAGGTTGCCTACCCCTGATCTAGAGAGATAACACATATCAGTATCAGAGGGGTAGCCGTGTTAGTCTGGATCTGTAAAAAGCGACAAAGAATCCCGTGGCACCTTATAGACTAACAGACGTATTGGAGCATAAGCTTTCATATGTGAATACTCACTTCGTCACCTTATGCTCCAATACGTCTGTTAGTCTATAAGGTGCCACAGGACTCTTTGTCGCTTTTTACATACCAGCGATAATGTCACACATCTCACTCTTGGGTGACTCAAACCCTCTTTCACACACGCGCGGGTGTGCTTGCGTGTTGGTGGGCAGACAGCTGCTGTATTTTCAACAGTTTTCACCTGTTATCACTTAAACTGTGGAAGTGGGAGTAGCTGGACACAGAAACTTTTAACATTAGATATCCAGTGTAGTGTGATAATAATGCATATCTTTAGACCCATGTAAAAAAAAAAAAAAACCCTGTCAGATTACATTATTTTTCTGGCAACTGGCAAATCCATAAAAACCCTAGCAAAGCAGTCAAATACCAACCAGGTAGTAACCCTACCTAAACATGTTGAAGTTAGGAGTATGTCCCAGCCTGGCTCGCCCTTTAAGGCAAGCTGGGCTCATTCAGACTCAATGCCTATCAGCCTTCAGCCTTACCAATGTTCTAGCCAAGTAGGGGCAATTAGTGATCCCAGCTGGGTAAAATGGAGTTAGAGTGACTGACCCTAGCTGCAGAGGACTTCTTAAACAGAGCTGACAGCAATTGAGGAAAGACTGAAGAGGGATCAGGTCTATCTGGGGAAGAGAAACCCTGGGATAAGGTTTAGCTGCCAGGAAACAAAAGAGGAAGAGTTCTACAGGAGCAGGTTAGACCTCTGTAGGAGAAACCCTGAAGTAAGGCCAACAAGAGGTATGTCTACACAGCCCACAGCAGTGAACTTCTCAGTCTGGATCAACAGATGTGGGCTTGTGCTAGCACTCTTAAAAGGTCTGTGTAGACAGCCTGTTTGAGTTCCAGCTTAGGCTGGAGCTTGGTGTTAAAATATAGATATTTGGGCCTGCCTGTAAAGGCCTATACTTTAAGAATGTAGGTGTACTTTTATCACTTAGCTAGTTACAGGGGTATAAAAACAAAGAATCAAAATCACAGTCTGCCTGTGTATGGGCCTTCTCTCACTAGGATAATCTGAGGCCTTGTTCTTAGGCTAAGGCCTTAGGCTAAGCAGCAGGGGCAGCCATAAGCTGGGAAACGTAGGGTCACATCCTCACATTCCAAACCAGTCACATTGAAATCAGGTGGTATTGGGCTATTAGGAAGATGATCCTGTCCTGATAGTGCCCATTACCACCAGATAAAGAAGCAGATCTTAAGATGGTTAAAGAAAACTTAATTTGATAGCATCCTGTCTGGCAAGAAATCACTTGTCAATGGTTAAAAGAATGAGGAGTATTTGTGGCACCTTAGAGACTAACAAATTTATTTGGGCATAAGCTTTCGTTGACTAAAACCCACTTCATCGGATGCATGCAGTGGAAAATACAGTAGGAAGATATATATACACAGAGAACATGAAAAAATGGTTGTTGCCATACCAACTATAATGACACTAATCAATTAAGGTAGGCTATTATCAGCAGGAGGGAAAAAAAACTTTCCAACACACCTCTGAACAGCACACTAATCCACAGAAACCTTCCTACCAACACTACAAAAAGAAGGATTCTGCAGGGACTCGTCCTGAAGGTCGAAACAACAGACTGGACTTCTACATAGAGTGCTTCCGCCGACGTGCACGGGCTGAAATTGTGGAAAAGCAGCATCACTTGCCCCATAACCTCAAGCATGCAGAACACAACACCATCCACAGCCTCAGGAACAACTCTGACATCATAATCAAAAAGGCTGACAAAGGAGGTGCTGTCATCATGATGAATAGGTCGGAATATGAACGAGAAACTGCTAGGCAGCTCTCTAATACCACATTCTGAAGGCATTACCCTCTGATCCCACTGAGGGTTACCAAAAGAAACTTCACCATTTGCTCAAGAAACTCCCTGAAAAAGCACAGGAACAAATCTGCACAGACACACCCCTAGAACCCCGACCAGGGGTATTCTATCTGCTACCCAAGATCCATAAACCTGGAAATCCTGGACGCCCCATCATCTCAGGCATTGGCACCCTGACAGCAGGATTGTCTGGCTATGTAGACTCTCTCCTCAGGCCCTATGCTACCAGCACTCCTAGCTATCTTCGAGACACCATTGACTTCCTGAGGAAACTACAATCCATTGGTGATCTTCCAGAAAACACCATCCTGGCCACTATGGATGTAGAAGCCCTCTACACCAACATTCCACACAAAGATGGACTACAAGCTGTTAGGAACAGTATCCCCGATAATGTCACAGCAAACCTGGTGGCTGAACTTTGTGACTTTGTCCTCACCCACAACTATTTCACATTTGGGGACAATGTATACCTTCAAGTTAGCGGCACTGCTATGGGTACCCGCATGGCCCCACAGTATGCCAACATTTTTATGGCTGACTTAGAACAACGCTTCCTCAGCTCTCATCCCCTAACGCCCCTACTCTACTTGTGCTACATTGATGACATCTTCATCATCTGGACACATGGAAAAGAAGCTCTTGAGGAATTCCACCATAATTTCAACAATTTCCATCCCACCATCAACCTCAGCCTGGACCAGTCCATACAAGAGATCCACTTCCTGGACACTACAGGGCTAATAAGCGATGGTCACATAAACACCACCCTATGCTGAAAACCTACTGACCACTATACTTACCTACATGCCTCCAGCTTTCATCCAGACCACATCACATGATCCATTGTCTATAGCCAAGCTCTAAGATACAACCGCATTTGCTCCAATCCCTCAGACAGATACAAACACCTACAAGATCTCTATGAAGCGTTCTTAAAACTACAATACCCACCTGCTGAAGTGAAGAAACAGATTGACAGAGCCAGAAGAATACCCAGAAGTCACCTACTCCAGGACAGACCCAACAAAGAAAGTAACAGAACACCACTAGCCGTCACCATCAGCCCCCAACTAAAACCTCTCCAGCGCATCATCAAGGATCTACAACCTATCCTGAAGGATGATCCATCACTCTCACAGATCTTGGGAGACAGGCCAGTCCTTGCGTACAGACAACCCCCAAACCTGAAGCAAATACTCACCAGCCACCACACAACAAAAGCACTAACCCAGGAACCTATCCTTGCAACAAACCCCGTTGCCATCTCTGTCCACATATCTATTCAAGGGACACCATCATAGGACCTAATCACATCAACCACCAGCAGAGGCTCGTTCACCTGCACATCTACCAATGTGATATATGCCATCATGTGCCAGCAATGCCCCTCTGCCATGTACATTGGCCAAACTGGACAGTCTCTACACAAAAGAATAAATGGACACAAATCAGACGTCAGGAATTATAACATTCAAAAACCAGTCGGAGAACACTTCAACCTCCCTGGTCACTCAATTACAGACCTAAAAGTCGCAATACTCCAACAAAAAAACTTCAAAAACAGACTCCAACGAGAAACTGCTGAATTGGAATTATTTTGCAAACTGGGCACCATTAAATTAGGCTTGAATAAAGACTGGGAGTGGATGGGTTATTACACAAAGTAAAACTATTTCCCCATGCTAATTTCCCCCCCTACTGTTACTGACACCTTTTTGTCAACTGTTGGAAAGGGGCCATCCTGATTATCACTACAAAAGTTTTTTGTCTCCTGCTGATAATAGCCCACCTTAATTGATTAGTCTCATTATAGTTGGTATGGCAACACCCATTTTTTCGTGTTCTCTGTGTATATATATCTTCTTACTGTATTTTCCACTGCATGCATCCAATGAAGTGGGTTTTAGCCCAAGCCGAAAGCTTATGCCCAAACAAATTTGTTAGTCTCTAAGGTGCCACAAGTACTCCTCGTTCTTTTTGGTGATACAGACTAACACGGCTACCACTCTGAAACTTATCAATGGTTGTGAAACACTCATTTCTATATTGTTTTATCTTTATGGACCCCACTTTTATATTGTTAATCTGGCTGGTTCTCTAATTGTTTGTCTGCGTATAATTAATTTTGCTAGGTATAAGTTAATTAGGGTAGTGGGATATAATTGGTTAGAGAATTATGTTACAATACGTTAGGATTGCAGATGATAGTTTGCAGATGATACTAAACTACTCAAGATAGTTAAGACCAAAGCAGATTGTGAAGAACTTCAAAAAGATCTCACAAAACTAAGTGATTGGGCAACAAAATGGCAAATGAAATTTAATGTGGATAAATGTAAAGTAATGCACATTGGAAAAAATAACCCCAACTATACATACAACATGATGGGGGCTAATTTAGCTACAACGAGTCAGGAAAAAGATCTTGGCGTCATTGTGGATAGTTCTCTAAAGATGTCCACGCAGTGTGCAGAGGCGGTCAAAAAAGCAAACAGGATGTTAGGAATCATTAAAAAGGGGATAGAGAATAAGACAGAGAATATATTATTGCCCTTATATAAATCCATGGTACGCCCACATCTCGAATACTGTGTACAGATGTGGTCTCCTCACCTCAAAAAGGATATTCTAGCACTAGAAAAGGTTCAGAAAAGGGCAACTAAAATGATTAGGGGTTTAGAGAGGGTCCCATACGAGGAGAGATTAGAGAGGCTGGGACTCTTCGGCTTGGAAAAGAGAAGACTAAGGGGGGACATGATAGAGGTATATAAAATCATGAGTGATGTTGAGAAAGTGGATAAGGAAAAGTTATTTACTTATTCCCATAATACAAGAACTAGGGGTCACCAAATGAAATTAATAGGCAGCAGGTTTAAAACAAATAAAAGGAAGTTCTTCTTCACGCAGCGCACAGTCAACTTGTGGAACTCCTTACCTGAGGAGGTTGTGAAGGCTAGGACTATAACAATGTTTAAAAGGGGACTGGATAAATTCATGGTGGCTAAGTCCATAAATGGCTATTAGCCAGGATGGGTAAGAATGGTGTCCCTAGCCTCTGTTCATCAGAGGATGGAGATGGATGGCAGAAGAGAGATCACTTGATCATTGCCTGTTAGGTTCACTCCCTCTGGGGCACCTGGTATTGGCCACTGTCGGTAGACAGATACTGGGCTAGATGGACCTTTGGTCTGACCCGGTACGGCCTTTCTTATGTTCTTATGTTCTTATGATTGGTTAAATTTCAGTAAAATGATTGGTTAAGGTATAGCTGAGAATATTACTATATAAATGGGTCGAACAGGAAGTGGGGGAAGGGAAATTAGAATCATGTTTGCTAAGGGGGGGGGAACGGGGAACAGGGACACAGGCAAAGCTCTGCAGTGTCAGAGCTGGGAAGGGGGACACAAGGTAAACGCTCTACAGCGTCAGCTGGGAACGGAACACTGGGGAACAGACTCTGTCGGCATATAGAGATATGCCCGATGTGTGAAGGGCTTTCAAATATGCTTGCTTGGAAACTAACCCCAATAAACATTGCTTTGTCTGCACTTCAGACTTCTGGTCTACTGCTTTCTGTCTATGTGACAAGAACCAGGGGAGAGGGTGAAGGGAAAGCCCTATAACACTTGGGCTCTGAATTGTCAGAGCCTGAGCTCCAGCCTGAGCTGCAACTTCAACATGCTCTCTCCATAGCTATTTTTAGAGCCCTAGCTTGAGCCCCACAAACATAAGTCTGTTGACCCAGGTGGTAAGGCTCGCTGTGTAGACATACCCAAGGGATCTACAGTGGAGCCTGAGAAGGTTAGAAGGGGTGGAAGTTTGAAGATTTGTTTGGACATCTGTTTGGAATTTTTTATGTTACCCTGGAAGGGATTTAGACTTTCACATGTCTTGGCTGGAGGACTAAGCCACTAGAACACCTAGAGGGGGAGTCAGAAGAAGGCAAAGGCTGGGAAAGGGCATTGCAGAGCTGAGGGAGAGCTCAGTAGGAGTGCCAGAGACAAGGACCCCATGCAGTGCTGTGACCAGAGATGAGGAGTGCCTTCAAGGTGAGGGTGTGCTATTACAGGGTGGTATTTGTTCCATTTTCCTGAAAGGGTGGGAGGCTCAATTTTCAAATGGTTTTGAGAAAAATCTTTTCTTTGTCAGGGGGATGGGAAGAAGTGTATCTAATATCTTTCCATTAGGAAAAATAGCTCTGAGCTGAAGAAGAAGAGAAAATCACAGTGCAGAGATATAATCCCCTCTGAAGTCCTGCTGCTAGCACGCCTACTGCAGTGAGACTTTAATTAGGATCTGGTTTAAGGCTCCTAATTCAGTTTCTTAAGGATTCATTTAGGAGAGGTCAGGAACTGGTAGAGAAGGCAGGCAGATGGGCGATGGGTTGCTGGAGGTATTGGCTGCCTATCCAACCAAAGCTTATTTAAAAGGAAACTCCCCCTTCTGCTTCCTAAGCTATTCTGTTAAATGGGGGTGGAAGAGAAATGGAGGAAAAGACAGTAAAATGCTTTTCCTTATTTCCTTTTGGTGTTACCCATGTAGTATTATGAGCAGACTTTGTACCTTGGGAAACTGGTTCATCGCTATATTGACATCCAAAAGGCCTGAGTGACAAGTCAGAATATGCTTTTGGACAAACAATGTCTAGTCACTGTAATTGTGGTTTGCTTCAACTGCACAAGTCATTAGGGAGACAGTGTTGCCTAATGGATAGAGCATTGCTGTGAGACTCAGGAGACCTGGGTTCTATTCTTGGCTTAGTCCCTGGCCTGCTTGGTGACTTTGGGCAAGTTATTTCATCTCTGTGTCCCTCAGTTTCCCTATCTGTAAAATGTGGATAATGATACATAAGAACGGCCATACTCCATCAGACCAAATGGCCATTTAGCCCAGTATCCTGTCTCCCAATGGTAGTCAATGCCAGGTGACCCAGAGGGAATGAACAGAACAGGTAATCATCAAGTGATCCATCCCCTATCACCCATGCACAGCTTCCGGCAAACAGAGGCTAGGGACACCATCCCTGCCCATCCTGGCTAATAGCCATTGATGGACCTATCCTCCATGAACTTATCTAGTTCTTTTTTGAGCCCTGTTATAGTCTTGGCCTTCACAACATCCTCTGGCAATTGAGTTCCACAGGTTGACTGTGCGTTGTGTGAGGAAATACTTCCTTTTGTTTGTTTTAAACCTGCTGGTTATTAATTTCATTTGGTGACCCCTAGTTCTTGTGTTATGAGAAGGAGTAAATAACACTTCCTTATTTACTTTCTCCACACCAGTTGTGATTTTATAGACCTCTATCATATCCCTTCTTAGTCGTCTCTTTTCCAAGCTGAAAAGTCCCAGTCTTATTCATCTCTCCTCATATGGAAGCCGTTCCATACCTCTAATCATTTTTGTTGTCCTTTTCTGAACCTTTTCCAATTCCAATATATCTCTTTTGAGATAGGGTGACCACATCTGCATGCAGTATTCAAGATGTGGGCGTACCATGGATTTATATAGAGGCAATATGATATTTTCTGGCTTATTAGCTATCCCTTTCTTAATGATTCCCAACATTTTGTTCACTTTTTTGACTGCTGCTGCACATTGAGTGGATATTTTCAGAGAACTATCCACAATGACTGCAAGATCTCTTTCTTGAGTGGTAACAGCTAATTTAGATCCCATCATTTTATATGTATAGTTGGGATTATGTTTTCCAATGTGCATTACTTTGCATTTATCAACATTGAATTTCATCTGCCATTTTGTTGCCCAGTCACCTAGTTTTGAGAGAACATTTGTAGCTCTTCACAGTCTGCCTGGGACTTAACTATCTTTAGTAATTTTGTATCATCTGCAAATTTTGCCACCTCACTGTTTTACCCCTCTTTCCAGGTAATTTATGAATATGTTAAAAGCACTGGGCCCAGTACAGATCCCTGGGGGACATCACTATTTACCTCTCTCCATTCTGAAAACTGACCATTTAGTCCTACCCTTTGTTTCCTATCTTTTAACCAGTTACAAATCCATGAGAGAACCTTCCCTGTTATCCCATGACTGCTTACTTTGCCTAATAGCCTTTGGTGAGGGACCTTGTCAAAGACTTTCTGAAAATCTAAATACACCATATCCACTGGACCCCCTGATCCACATGCTTGTTGACCCCCTCAAAGAATTCTAGTAGATTGGTGAGGCATGATTTCCTTTTACAAAAACCATGTTGACTCTTTCCCAACAAATTATGTTCATCTATGTGTCTGACAATTTTGTTCTTTACTATAGTTTCTTGCCACTCCGCCACCGTAGAACAGTTCGATGACACGATAAAACAACTCATGTTGTTTTAGCTGTTAACTTCAAGCCATCCCACTGGCTAGGTGGGCAGGCATGTGTACCTCCTCAAGCTTAGCTAGCCTTCAACCTCTAAGGAGAAGGAAAAGTGCTCTTTCTGAGAGAGCAATCCCCCTCCCTGGATTGGATAGTCCGACACCTTTGTAGCATGGTTAGACCTACCAGGGCATAAGCCCCACTACCATAGCTGTCAGATGGCCAGGGTCACCACTGCGCCACGATGAGGCGCTGAGGTAGGATTTTGCAGCGGCCTTCACCGCCTGCCTCGAAATGGTTATGAACAAGATCAATTGGAGGAGTGGTGTTAAAATAAACAGAGAACAATAATCTTATCTCAGATTTGCGGACGACATCGTACTAATTGCTGAAAGCACCAACCAACTGCAGAGCATGCTACGAAGACTCGACAAGAAAAGCAGTCAGGTCAGCCTGAAAATGAACCGCTGCAAAATGAAATACATGCGATCAGATGTCTTACGAAAAGCCCGAATAACGGTAACAGGAGAAGAAATCGAAGGAGTGGAACAGTACATATATTTGGGCCAAGAAGTTAATATGTGCCAAGACCTGAACGGAGAACTCTCGCGAAGGATTCAGGCAGGATGGTGTGTGTTTAATTCCATCAAGGAGGTCCTCAAAGGAAAAATCGACAAGACAACACGTACAAATATCTTCAGTTCAACAGTGCTGACAACCATGCTTTATGGCAGTGAAACGTGGACACTGATGAAGAGAGAAGAACAGCGACTGTCGATAGCTGAAAGGGCAATGGAACGAGCTATGTTGGGAATTTCCCTTCTGGATCGCATCCCAAATGAAATGATCAGAGAACGCAGCAGTGTGAAAGATATTGTCGTGGAAAGCAGATATAACAAGATGTGATGGGTGGGCCACACAGCACGGCTCACGGACAATAGGTGGACCGTAATCATTGCTGAGTGGTACCCACGAGAACAGAAAAGACTACCCGGTTGGCCTCCAAGAAGATGGGAAGATGACATTGTTAAATGTTTCGGACAAACGTGGAGAAGAAAGGCAAGAGTGTGAGAAGAATGGCGGACGTGTTGTGATCGGCGCAGTCTTAATGACAGCTGAAGACCAATCGATTCAGGTGACTTATAGTTTCAACCAGTTTGCCCGGTACTGAAGTTAGGCTTACCAGCCTGTAACTGCCAGGGTCACCTCTGGAGCCCTTTTTAAAAATTGGCATCACATTAGCTATCCTCTAGTCATTTGGTACAGAACCTGATTTAAATGATAGATTACAGACTACAGAATACGGACCTTCTTGGTAAAGTGCTTTGAGATTTACTGATGTAAAGTGGTATATAAGAGCTTTATTATTATTTATTAACACCAGAGGGGAAGAAAGAGCGTCCACCTTCAAATTCAAGGCTTCCTGGCAGTCATTTGAAGGAATTTATATAAGGTACTTAGAATTCAGATGGTCCAAGGTCCAATCCTGTAAGGAACTGGACTCCTGAGAGGGAGTGAGGGCCCTCACTGATGCCAATGGAGTTAAGGGTACTGACGAGCACCTTTTACAACTGGGTCACAGGTATTACTCCTGTTATTACTTTAGGAATGTTCTTTGATAATGGTTTGCTATTCAAACAATTATTTTGCTTAGCAAACCTGTCTGTACTGCATTTCAGGGAGTAACATGGGCCTTGTCTTGTGGCATGGTGAAAGGAAATGTTCCTGTGTCCAATAGATGGTACAACTGACAAATGAACGCTTGACAGAATATTTTTTAACATAAGTAGTTCACCTTATTAAAAGAGATGCTCTGGCTCACTCTACATTTCTACTTATCTTTTTATTTCCCTTTATTAATGTGTATCATGCAATGGGAAATACAATTATTTATGATTTATTTAATCATCTTAAAAGCTATACAACTCTGTATGCTTGGAAAGTGTGAGCTGCGTTAAGTGATGCATCTATATTACCCATATTGTAAGTGCAATAACAACTTCATTCTGTAGCAAACAAATCTCTGTGAAACAAAGGGGTATAATATGAATGGATAAGCCTAAGTGCAGACTCATCAGCTGGGGATGGAAAAATGAAATCTAACTACAGGTCTCTTCTCATCCCTTTCTTTAGGGCTTACTTTGATTCTGGTTTTGAGTGTGTTTTGGAAATAATCAGCTCAAACTACTGGGTAATAACTGCCTGAGGCCTTTGTAGCTTCAGTCAGCTGGAATAGAAGACACATGCTTTCTGGCTATTCTGAAGAGTCACCCACTAGGGCAACCCCAATCCATCCTAGGGCCTGGTCTACACTAGAGACTTTTGTCAGTATAGTAATGTTGCTTATGAGTGTTATTTATTTATATTTTTAATGACACTTCTATACCAGCAAGGCCATTAGTCTAGATGCACTTACACAAGCAAAAGCACTTTTTGATGGTATAACTTATTTTATTCGACAACTAGTATAAGCTATATCTCCAAAAGCATTCTTTTGCTGGTTAAGGCTCAGGGGTGAGCAATACCTGTGTCCTCTCTCTCTGAGCACTTCTCTCAAGTGACAGGCCTACATCTGCATTTATGTGAGTGGAATCCTGTGATTCATCCCACTTTTGATTGGACCACATTTGACAGCACAACCATATTACATCCAATAGAGGTTGGCCCGTGCTCTAGAATCCTCTTCAGGAGCTGCATGCAGCAATAGAGAACAGCTTGTTCAGAACAGTATGTTTGTTTAGCCATAGGAACATCTCGTAGAGAGAGAAGAGGGTACAACAACACAAGCCCATCGACATCTCACTAAACCTTATCCTTTCCTTGCCTGTTTAGGTGGGTTCCATTTGTCCCAGGCAACCTTTCGGAGTCTGCATCTCTGTAGAGCTGCTCTTGCTCATTGTGTCAGAGTTCACAGCAGTTTTTTTATCTATTCAAGGTTCTTCTGTCTGAGCTGTGACCCCAAACTTCAATCAAAACTAATCCAGTGTTGTGTTTAAACTGAATGGCGTGGGTAAAGTAGCAAACTGTTGTACATTGAGCTCTAACAGGGGCAATGAACCTCGAATATCTGAACTGTCCAGAATAGGGCTGGACAATGCAAAATGCACCTTTTGGGAGGAAATCCAGGGCTGGGGGTGGGGTGGGGTCACGGCAGGTGGTAACCAAGGCTGGTGGAAGCCAGAGTGTGACTGGAGTGTTGCTGGCAAGCTGTAGCTATACACAGAGACTCAGGGTGTGACCTGGATGCTGTTTGTGAGGGATCCAGGTTGGGAGTTACAGCAGCAAAGCATTGTAGGGTACTCAAGGCGTTAGGGCAAGTGGTGACACAGCCCCTCACTGTTCCACAATATTATATGTTCCCGATAAAAATAAAATAAAAATGATTGCTGCACCAAAAATGTACACATCCAAAAATGAGACCTGAAGATGGGACATAAATAAAAAGGGGATGTGGATACCTGTCATAATTTATATGATGAGTAAACATATAGAGCCTTTTACTACTGAAGTCCAAGCATATTATACCAATGCTCTCGTGACACTGGCAAACCAGGTGCCAGCTCTTGCCAAGACTCCAGGCATTAGCTAAGAACTAACAAACTCATAGCAGACCAATTCACCTGTATGTTAGTTTCCCTCAAAATGGGTATTAGTCTTAGAAGAATTTATTTAATGATTAGACTCTATAAAATGCTTGTAAATTGCTGCGTGCATTAATCTCACTTGTAGTATCTGCATTACCCTCTATAAGAAAATATCTTTGTTGCTTTAGAACTTTGAAAATGTTTGCTCTGAACTTGTGAATCCAGGCACAGGAATCCTGACCCCCTCTCAGCCTAGTCAAACCAAACAGACTATCAAAATCAGATGGGTCATCAAGGAAATCACAATACAAAGCACTGGTTAATGGCCCTATTGCATCTTGGAAATGCTATGTGCAAGAAGGCTTGTCCTGTGGACTTGGAAGCTGAATGAAGGAAATAAAATCAAGTTACAGGAAAATTTTCCATCTCTCTTCACTGTTTGAGCTTTGACAGGGCCTGAGACTATAAACTGAGGCAGAGATTCTCTGAGGTTACTCTTGGGTCCGTCCTGAAAGACACTTTGAATTGACAGATCATCTAAATCCTAAGAGTGACAGAGTTGTAGTGATGACTAATGTGTGTATATATTTGCTTGCTTTAGCCTGTAAATAACTCTCATTTCTTTTTTTCTTATATAATAGTTTATTACAGAATTTGCATTGTCTTTGGTGTAATATCTAAGGTACCAATCAATCTGGGGTAAGTGACTGGTCTCTTGGGACTGGAAGCAACCTGAATATGGTGTGGTTTTTTTTTTTAAAGTTTAAGTGACCATTTATCACTAAGTCCTGTTTGTCTGGGTGGCAAGAGAGACTGGAGAGTCTAAGGGTACTGTCTGAGTCCATGATGAGACTGTTATAGTGATCCAGGAGTTCACATTAGATTTCATCAAGCCAGCAACAAATTATAAAGTACACAACCAGTTTGGTGTGTATGCCCTGTTTTGACAGTCTGCCCTGAGGTAGATGCTCATGGTTGCGAGCCATTTCAGACAGCGTGACAATTATTACCTTTTATCAACCAAACTTGTAACTTCATTTCCTCCTCTCCCCCCCCCCGCCCAAATCAAGTTAGTTTGAAAATTTTTCGTAAATCCATGTAACCCGTGTGCCTTACCTCTTTGTCCCCTCTATGGATGAGAGCAGTTCAGTACCCTCCCTTCTATGTCCAGTTCAGTCTTTGGCTTCTGTGGAAGCTGCCAACAGAGATCACTTTTTTTTTTTTAACAATATGCTCATCTGTCCACGAGGAATTGGACTATGACTGACCAATTTCTATCTGATGGTATCAGTTAATCTAAAAAGCTGATGACATGCCCACATTTAAAAAGTGTAAACCAGATGAGCCAGGAAACTGTGAGCCTACTAGCCTGACACTGATCCTTGGCAAAATCAGGCTAAGGCTGATATGGGACACAGTAGAGAATTAAAGGATCATAGCATAATTAATGTCCATTAATATGGTTGTATGGAATAGCGGACTTGTCAATGAACTTGATATTATTTTTGATGACATCACAAGTTTGATTGGTAAAGGTGACATAATATTCTCAGCAAAGAATCCTGTGGCACCTTATAGACTAACAGAGGTTTTGCAGCATGAGCTTTCGTGGGTGAATACCCACTTCTTCGGATGCAAGACTTGCATCCGAAGAAGTGGGTATTCACC
>QXTE01000145.1:3777563-3805668 GCA_003942145.1 Platysternon megacephalum
GGGGGCAGGGCAGGCTCCCTGCTTGCCTGCCTGCCCTGCCGCCGCGTCGCACCAGGAAGCAGCTGGAACCTGGGGGAGGAGGGGCGCAGGGGTGTGTGTGGCTGTTGCTTCAGGCACCGCCCCCAGCAGTTTCCATTGGCCGGGAATGGGGAACTGTGGCCAATGGGAGCTGCTGGGGGCGGTGCCTGAAGCAACAGCCACACACCCCCCTGCGCCCCTCCTCCCCCAGGTTCCAGCTGCTTCCTGGTGCGACGCGGCGGCAGGGCAGGCAGGCAAGCAGGGAGCCTGCCCTGCCCCCAGTGCTGGTTGGCCAGGTAAACGGGGGGGAGGGCGGGGGGGCCGGGAGGAGCTCGCGGGCCGCATGCGATAGCCCTGCGGGCCGCATGCGGCCCACGGGCCGCATGTTTGAGACCCCTGGTCTACACTGTGCAGTTAATCCAGGCTCTGATTGGGGTTGTAGCCCACAGGGGAAAAAACCCTCTGACCTGGGTTTCGGGGTATTTTGAGCCTGGCTAGCTTACATAGATTAGAACCCAGGCTTTGCTTTAATTTGGGCTTGAATCCACCCACTTTGCAGTGAGAACACAAGCAAAATTACTTGAGTGCTGGTAGTCCTCTAATGCCTTTTTACAATTTCCTCTGAAGGACAGGCAAGTTCTCCTGCAATTGATACAATTGACTTAGAAAGAATCCTATAGCTTCTCCATACAAAGAACCATGGAATATTCACCCACACAGGTAAGTGCAGAAACAGTGACACAATAACATGGGTGCAGCTTTTCAGTGGGGACGCTCATATCCAGGCCAGGCTAACCCAGGTGCTCAGATCCTAGTGCCATGGCCTAAGTGAGTCAATGCAATCTTTGGCTCTATAAACAGGGGAATATCGAAGGAGAGTAGGGAGGTGGTATTACCTCTGTATATGGCACTGGTGGGACCATTACTGGAACACTAGGTCCATTCTCAGGTCCACACTTCAAAAAGAGTGTTGAAAAATTAGAAAAAAAGGTATAACAGTGATTCAAGGTCTGGAAAAGCTGCTTTAAACTGAGAGACTTAAGAATCATATGCGTGGAAGCCCAAAAGGACATAGGTACCTAGAAAAATCCCTGCAATTCACAAAGCCTGAGTTGGGAGTCTAGGCTCCCAATACAATGAATGGGAAGAGATAGGCACCTTAGACTGTGATTCACAAAGCCAGCAGGGAACTGCCTTAGCTAGCCAATGAGAGGGGTATGTCCTAGGTGCCTATCTCTGTGAGAAGGGTGGGACTTAAGTCCAGACTGCAGGCAGACACCCATCTCTCCTAGGGTTCACAGCTGAAAATCACTCTCTTGGCATTAGGAGCCTATGCTGTTTTTGCAAGAAGAACAAAAGGGCCTACATCACAGCTTTTTGCCCAGTGGATAGAGCCCGCACCTGGATGTGGAAGACCTGAAATTCATGTCCTCCCTCTACCTGAGAAGGAGGTGGAGGAGGGATCTGAACAGGACTTTACCACCTCTCCAGTGAGTGCTCTAACCACTGAGCTATGGGATAATCTGGTGTGTGTGGTGGAGGTGTGACGCTGACAGGCCAGATGCTAGTGCATGCCAGAGCATCAGGATAATTCACTTGTGTGTGAGTATCAAAGAAATGTTAAGTGTACTAATTCACTCAAGTGTTAATTTAGTTCAAAGGAAATGTGAATATTATCTTCACTTATCTATAACTCGTTGATTGCTATCACATGACATATACCCTGTAGTTAGATAACCCTAGACCAAAGTGTGTGTGAGGCTAAGCTGAGAAGATGTTTGATGTGCAAACTGCATAAAAACTAATGAAATGTTAAGTGAAAACAAACCAAGTATCTATCCCTATTATAATGTAACGGCAGGCAATTGCATTATGTATATCGCTGTAACTAAATTACTTGTGAATGCAAAAGAAGTAGAGTGCTAACTTCAAAGCAAGGGTCGTTGTCTTCAACAATGGAAGTTCACACTCATTCTGCAATTGCTACTCATCAAAACCCACGTGGGTGAAGACACTGTTCAAATTGTCTTCTGTGAGAAGGATCTATAAATACGGGTTTAATGGAATGATCCTGCATCTCTGGAGGGTTTGTATTCTAACAGGATGGAGTAACTAAACAAGAAGGCAGAGATCCCCAAAATTATCCTGGGGAATCCTGAAAACTTTTGGAGACTGGCAGTTTACTACATCTCTGTTATTATTTTGGACTTACAACCTTAGACTCACCTGTTGATATATTTTACCTGCTTTAACCTAACTCTTGTTTCTGTTTCTTAACTAATAAACCTTTAGTTAGTTTACTAGAGAAATTGGCTGCCAGTGTTGACTCTGGTGTAAGACTGAGAGTATCCATTGACCTGGGGTAAGTGACTGACCATTTGGGATTGGGAGTAACCTAATGTGATGTGATATTTACAATGTGACGGGGCATTCTCTCAATCTTTCCTGTTGAAGCTGTGGCTAAATAATTAGTCATATGCGCTGGAGAGAGAGAGAGGGAACAAGCATGGGAGTGACTTTATAGCCCTGCTCCAATTACTTTTTTTTTAAATTATTTATTCAGAGTGACAGCTTCAACAGAAGAGATTTAGGGGGCCCCATATCTGAATCTTCCATAGCTTGTGACAGGTCCCACACTGAGGAGTGAAGATCCCTGTTCTAATCCCTGCTTCTGCTCAAGTGGATGGGGGACTTGAACCAGGGCTCTACCTACATCACATGTACATACCCCAATCACTAGGCTATGAGGGAGGTTTTATTCTCTCCCCTGGTTGCTTTGTGTGAACTTGCCTGAGGGACTCTGTCCAGCAGGCATGCTCAGAGGGCACCTACCAGCTCAGGCAAACTCTTGTCTTTCCTGGTTTGTGAATCACTCGGGGATATAGGCGGGATGTAGCACTACGCATACTCAGAGGCAGAAATGTAGCTGTGTAGGGAACTTTTACTGCAAACATTTAGGGGCCGAGTGAGTTTAGGTACCTACAGGGATCAGCAGCTGGTTTGTGAATCATAAAGGAGCCTAAAACTTGGACTTAGGCACCTAACTCCTTCTGTGTGTCCAAGCCTCAATCTATTATGTTATCCAAGAGAAGGTTAAGAGGTGACTTGAGCATGGTCTACAAGTGCCTACATGGGGAAGAGATTTCTGACAGTAGATAGATCTTTAATCTAGCAGAAGAAGTCATAACAAGATCCAGTTGGTAGAAGGCAGAGCTAGAAAAATTCAGACTAGAAATAAGGTGCACATTTTTAACAGTGAGGGTAATTAAGCATAGAAACAATTTATCTAGATATATGGTGGTTTCACTCTCATTTATATCAAGGACATATTTCTAAACAGTAAGGGGGAGGGATAGCTCAGTGGTTTGAACATTGGCCTGCTAAACCTAGGGGTGTGAGTTTAATCCTTGAGGGGGCCATTTAGGGATCTGGGGCAAAAAAAAAAAAAAAAAAATCTGTGATGGACAGTACTTGGTCCTGCTAGTGAAGGCAGGGGGGGACTGGGCTCAATGACCTTTCAAGGTCTCTTCCAGCTCTAGGAGATAGGTATATTTCCAAGCTATGCTATTAAAAAACAGTATGGGCTTGATGCAGAAATGACAGTGTGAGATTCTTTGTCCTGTGCTATGCAGGAGGTCAGACTAGATGATTGTAATAGTCCCTTCTGGCCTTAAAAATCTATCCCTTTATGAACTTTCAATTGCTGGTAACTTATGCCACATTTGAATTAGCCACCTGGAAACAATGTATAATGAAGCTCATTAATAATTCCCCAAACCATTCAGTCTGCTACAAGAGCATCATTGTCATCTTCTATAAATACAGCTGCTTTGCATTATATATAAAAATCACCACCCTAAATCTTTCAGTAAGTAAACTGCATATCCTTCAGTTCACTCATTAAAAGTGTGCTTCTTTTGCCCCCTAGTGGTTCTTCAAAATCTCTTGCAAAAGACAGTTCCTTGTGAAGTGTATTGCTTGAGGTAAACAGATTTTTGTTGCCTCTATCTAGGCAGTGATCAGATGTCCCAATTTTATAGACAGTACCAATTTGTGGGTCTTTTTCTTATATAAGCTCCTATTACCCCCCACCCTCTGTCCCGATTTTTCACACTTGCTGTCTGGTCACCCTACCTCTATCTCACAACCAAAGGGTTTATTACAGAGAATAAGTGGCCCTTAGACCAGTGCGGGCTCAAAGTTCCTTGCCATCCTAGGAAGATAAAAAAACTTGGCTAACGTGGAAAAAAATCAATTGATTTGACTAGGCCTGTTCTTGGCTTATTTCTCTGAATAAGAACTTTCTCCTTCTGTCTGATCCTGAAGTGACCCCGCAATGCTGTGCTGGTGTTTATTTATCAGTGTGAAACAGGAATTCTCAGGCTCTTCCATAGTATGGAGTACATCTTATTATTAGAGATGGTCTCATAGGAACCTTCCCTCCCATTAACAGGAACCACCCTTCCTTGTTGCCCAGTGCCCCTGGGGTGGCTAAGACTTGTTTATTTAGTATCAGAGAGGTAGCCATGTTAGTCTGGATCTGTAAAAAGTGACAGAGTCCTGTGGCACCTTATAGACTAACAGACGTATTGGAGCATAAGCTTTCATGGGTGAATACCCACTTCGTCGGACGCATGTCATGTTTATTTGAAGATGTAATATTGGGAAGTTATTTATCCACTCTGATCTGTCTTTACTCATGCAGCCACTAGTTCTGCTCATCATTTCAACTTCCCCTCCCATCCCTTCTGTTCCTTGCAGTTGAAGAACCACCAGAGCAGATATTTAAATCTGTGTCTTCCACATTCTGGGTGAATGTCCTAATCACTGGGCTCAGTTTTAAGGTGAATACCACCACGAGCTCCTCTGGTTATTTTGTGAATCTAGCCCTTTAAAAGTGCTTGGAAACAAAATGTTTCAGGTCAAATGACTCCCCCCCCACACACACACACAGAACAGGCTCTTTTGATTTACTGACTTTTTTTCAGAACAGCCAGCGAGCTCCCAAATCAGTTATTTGCCAGTTCTAGTGGCCAACTACTCTATGGCAGTGAATCTACATAGACTACGCTGGACCATTTAGGGAGCTATAATGAGGTTTACAAACCCCATACTGTGCAGTGCCAAAGGGAGAGGAGAGTCTTCTCTGCTTACAAGCAACCAGGCTGACCACACACCAGCACAAGTGGGCAGAACTGCCTGTCATGGAGGCATGTACCCACAGCTGGGACCAATAATGAGAACAAACCTACCTAGCTATAAAGATGAACAGAGAAAGATGGGAAGCAGAAAGGCCTGGAGTAAAGGAGGGGCAATAGCTCCACATTGGGTTGCCTCTGAAACTGACAGGGAGACAAAGGAAGACTGTAAGCCCTAGAGTTTCAGGGCTGATTGACTCATTTTAGGTTAAGTTGATAGTCTGGGCTAATTTTAAGATAAATAGAGGGAGCCCAGTGAGCAGAAAGCTAGGATCTCCCGAGAGACTGCTACAGAGTTGGCAGAGGCATATGATTTCAGTTGCAACAGCTGCCCATTCTAAAGTTTTCCATATGAATTCAGCTAATTCAGTATGGGTGCTGGAAGTGTTAAGACTTGTTTCCATGGATTGGAGTTCCTGAACAGATTGTAGGTGACAACAGAACTTAGTTCACATCCAAAGAGTTACAATTTCTTTTGACAAAAAATGAGATCAAACATATCACATCACCCGATTATCATCCTGCCACATGGATTAGAAACATTTATTCAGACATTCAGCCAATGCTGTGGCTCCAGATAAAGATAGTTTACAACACAAGGCTGCAAATTTTCTACTAACCTATAGGAATGCAGACATGCTAATACAAATTAGACAACAGCAATGTTGTTTATAGGATGTAATTAGGTTCTCACCTGGACTTGTTAAAACCTGATCTCCACAGGGACATTTATAAGAAACACTGTGTTCAAATGGCCACAAACAGTCATGCCCAACAATGATTTTTTTTTTTTTACAAGAGAAAAAGTTGTAGTAAAAAACTTCTGAGATAATTTGTGGAAACCTGGAGTGATTACAGCCCGGGCCTTTATCAGATAACAGTGGCACCAAACATGTCCTGGAGAAGACACCTCAACCAGCTTTTGAGCAAAATTCTGCAGGATGTTCTACACCACTGATGCCCGTTGAAAATACTGAGCCTATAGTACAGCCACAGACAGTGACTAGTGCCAGTGAACCTAATGTCCCTGTTTCTGCCACAAGTGACCTAAACACTACAGAGCAGGAAAATGTTGATACAGCTCCATCAGAAAGTGCAGATACTGTTATGATGACTGTGACATTATTCAGAGAGATGTTAAAAGCAACAAAGAGTCCTGTGGCACCTTATAGACTAACAGATGTATTGGAGCATAAGCTTTCGTGGGTGAATACCCACTTCGTCAGATGCATGTAATGGAAATTTCCAGAGGCAGGTATGAATATGCAGGCAAGAATCAGTCTAGAGATAATGAGGTTAGTTCAATCAGGGAGGGTGAGACCCTCTTCTAGCGGTTGAGGTGTGAACACCAAGGGAGGAGAAACTGCTTTTGTAGTTGGCAAGCCATTCACAGTCTTTGTTTAATCCTGAGCTGATGGTGTCAAATTTGCAAATGAACTGAAGCTCTGCAGTTTCTCTTTGAAGTCTGGTCCTGAAGTTTTTTTGCTGTAGGATGGCTACCTTAAAATCTGCTATTGTGTGGCCAGGAAGGTTGAAGTGTTCTCCTACAGGTTTTTGTATATTGCCATTCCTAATATCTGACTTGTGTCCATTTATCCTTTTACGTAGGGACTGTCCAGTTTGGCCGATGTACATAGCAGAGGGGCATTGCTGGCACATGATGGCGTATATAACATTGGTGGACGTGCAGGTGAATGAACCGGTGATGTTGTAGCAGTTTCTCCTCCCTTGGTGTTCACACCTCAACCGCTAGAAGAGGGCTTCACCCTCCCTGATTGAACTAACCTCGTTATCTCCAGACTGATTCTTGCCTGCATGTTTATACCTGCCTCTGGACATTTCCATTACATGCGTCTGATGAAGTGGGTATTCACCCACGAAAGCTTATGCTCCAATACATCTGTTAGTCTATAAGGTGCCACAGGACTCTTTGTTGCTTTTTACAGATCCAGACTAACACGGCTACCCCTCTGATACCAGAGAGATGTTGTAAACCACCTCTCAGACTCAATTTGTAGTGTGTTGTATATTTAAATATAGTAGTTTTGATACTTTGAAATTTGTAGTTTGTTCATGTTCTTTTACACTAACGCAGAAAAAGTATGTAGCATATACGAATTGGGTAGTATTGCTTTAAATCAGTGATACCCAGGCCTCAGTGGTTCAGGAGCCAAATTAGCGATCAATATTACCCAAAAGAGCACAGTACTGTGACTTCATTGTTTCATTTACTATATAAATTCTCACAGCAAAATGACTGACCAAGTATTATTATTTTATCAATTATAGTTGGTTAATAACATAGTAAAAGCACCCTGATTGGTTAATAATTAAATCACACAATAGTTTATTATCATATGCTGCAAAGAGCTGCAGGAGACACATTAAAGAGCCACGTGCAGCTTGTCAGCCTCAGTCTGTATCACTGCTTTAAATAGTTTGAGAGCTCTCTAGTGGGTGTCCCCATCTACTGTAGAAGCCACCAGGATCTAACAGCTCAGCAGTGTAAATATGTAGCTAGTCCTCATATGTTTGTACATATTTAGCAAACATGGTTATTTGGAACACAAATGTATCCATGTGGTTTCCTTGAGTTCTGAATATTGTGTAAAAAGAAAAGACACAACAGGACTGGAAGAGAGGAGAGGCTTTGCTTTACCACAAGGAGAGGAAGTGATCTTGGGAAGGCAGGAGAGTTTGGTGAACAATCTCAGGCTGCTGCTTTAAGTTCAGAGCCAAAGAGCACAGTGAATTGGAGTTCCCTTGTTTTCTCAGTTCTGAGGGACTGCTGTTAGACTACCCTGTGACAATCCTGAGTTGGTTGCTGCATTCCATCCCAGAAGCTGCTGCACTTTATTTCACACAAGTGTATAATTTATAAACTGGTTTGGGAAGAAAGCTGCTTTCTCCTCCCATCATATGGCTGTGGCTTGATGAAAGGGGTGAAGGTTGGCAGCAAGGACCAGGGAGATATGAGGACCAGGGTTTATTTTATGCTTTGTTGGGTGGTGACACCCCAAAGTCAAGCTATTGCAGAGTTTCGAAACTCTGAACGGACAAAGATGGAGCTTCCATACCAATAATATATATAACGATCTCACTGAATTATCATTCTTCCCCAAAATTAACAAAAGGCACAGAATAAAGGAAATTCAAAGAAAAAATTAATTGCTTTTAAGGTTTTATGTATGGATCAATAACTTACAGAGAGACAGGAACTGTAATAGGATATTGTAGTTTTAAAAAGAAACGTGTGAAATCTGAGCAATGCAAAGTTACACTAAAAAGCACTCAAACACTAGCAAATCTGGAAATGCAGTTCTAATATCTTCAAACAACCTTAATTCTGTCCCATTAGCACATATCTATGTACTCCCTCCATGTAAGGAGGGTGTCTATGACAGTATCACAACATCTCTCTTCAGTGCCATGTTAAACTCTGAATACCTCTCCCAGTCAAACAGGAAGACAGGCAAAGCTGTGGAGGGAATCTGGACTGGAACAGAAGTGGGAGCTGCAGGTCAGGGTAGATGTGCTGGCACTGCTGTTTGAGTTAATTTGCAAAGCACCAACCAGCACTAACCTGGCTATAGCTAGTACTATCTGAGCCATGCTTTTGTGAGCACTAGTATATTTTTGGAAACCCAGCAATCCTGTATTTTAATTAATTTCCCTCTCAACCCCCATTGCAGAGAGGAGACAGGTGCAGAGTCAGTTAATTAATCTTGATAGGTAGAGTAATACAGTGGAATTGTGATACAAATGTTTCCAGATCAAGTTTAAACAAAATATAGAGTCTGGGATGCTCTGTTAAGAATATTAGGTCCTTTATTCCTGGTTGTTTTGGATAAATTGACAGCTGTACAATACCTTTTTTTAAACAAGACAGGGAGAAGTAGGTGAATGTGGAACCCAGCATAGCATGCTTGCTAGCAGGGAAGGCATTTTTTAGGAGAGGTTCATAGAAGAGACCATTGTGATCATCTTTGTCTGACCTCCTGCATAATGCAAGCCATAGAACTTCCCAGAATTAATTCCTGTTTGAACTAGTGCATGTCTCTCAGATAAACATCTAATCTTGATTTTAAAATCTCCAGTCCTGGAGAATCTACCATAATCCTTGGTAAATTGTTCCAGTGGTTACTTACCCTCATTTTAAAAAATTTGCATTTTATTTCTATTCTAAGTTTGTTTAGCTTCAACTTCTAGCGAATGGATTTTGTTATACCTTCATCTGCTAGACTGAAGAGCCCTCTATTATCAAATTTATGTTCTTCGCGCAGCAGGGGCATGCACAGAAATAAAAATGTGGAGGGGTATTTTCTGTGTGCCTCATGGCCGAAGGAGCTGGCTCTTCCCCCCCGTGGCCCTGGGTCCAGAGGAGCTCGCACTCCTCCAGCAGCCAGAGGAGCTAACTCTTTTCCCCCACCATGGCCCCAAGGCCGGAGGAGCTGTCTCTCCCACCCATCCCCCGAGGAGTTCTGTGCCCCCACTGATTGGGGGGGCCCATGCCCCTGTTTGCCCCCCCTTGTGCATGCCCCTGCCATGCAGGTAGTTATAGACTGTAATCAAGTCACCCCTTAATTTTCGCTTTGTTAAGCTAAATAGATTGAGCTCCTGGAGTCTATCACTAGAAGGCATGTTTTCCAATCCTTTAATCATTCTTGTGCTTTTCTCTGCACCTTCTCCAATTTATCAACAATCTTTCTGAATTGAGGACACCAGACCTGGACACTGTATTCCAGTACTGGTTGCATCAGTGCCAAATACAAAGGTACTATAACTTTCCTACTCCTGGTCAATATTCCTCTACTTAGGAATCTAAGGATCTCAGCCCTTTTGGCCACAATGGGTATGTCTACACTGCAATAAAAAAATCTGCAGCACCAAGAGCACTGGTCAGCTGATTCAGCCTTGTAGGCCTCAGGATTCAGGGCTGAAAATTGCAGTGTATAGACATTCAGGCTTGGGCTGGAGCCCAGGCTCTGAGTCCCTTTCCCTTCATGGTGTCTCAGATCCTGGACTCCAGCCTGAGCCTGAACGTCTGCTTTGCAGTTTTATAGCACTGCAGCCTGAGCTCCATGAGCCCAAGTCAGCTGACCTGGGGCAGCCAAGGCCCTGCCACGGGTCTTTTATCGCGGTGTAGCTGTAGCCAATGTCACTTTGGGAGCTCATGTTCAGTAGATTATCCACCAAGTCTCTTTGAGTCACTACTTCCCAGGTTGGAGCTCCCCTCTCCCCCATCCTGTAAATATGGCCTGTATTCTTTGTTCCTGAATGTATGGCTTTGCATTTGACCATACTGAAACCCATATTGTTTGCTTGTGTGAAGTTGAACAAGTGACCCCAGATCGCTCTGTATCAGTGACCTGGCCTCTTCGTTATTTCTCACTCCCTCATTCTTTGTGTCATCTGCAAACTTTGTCTCAGCTGCATTATTTTATTTTCTTCATGGTGGTTAATAAAAATGTTAAATAGCACAGGGCCAAAAACCAGTCCCCATTGGACCTCAGTAGAAACACACTTGCTCAGTGATGAATTCCCATTTACAATTACATTTTGAGACTTGTCAGTTATCCAGCTTTTAATATATTTAATGTGTGCCATGTTGATTTTGTGTCATTGTAGATAGTGCAAGAATGTGATTCATGCAACATCTGAGAGAGTAAAAGCAGAGGCAGGGTGTGTGTGAGTACAACTTCCACCTGAGCTGAAGTTCAAAGCACTCATCCCACTGAGGGCAGCACAAATCCTGATTTTCAGGGGACATTTCTATGTTTGATGGGGCTAACTCACATCCTGCTTGAGATCTTTGTTTTAAACATCAGGGGCTGGGCAGACTCAATCGAGGGAAGTGAATAGATCTGGGATTTTGGTTGGGAGTGGTGTGTTTTTGAGATATTTGCACTGAAAATCATGTGATAAATTAATTGTGCAAATGCCCACTGGAATGTTGGGAATCAGGCATCATTTATACATTACAAAATGAAGTCATTAATGTAATTAAATAAAGCTGGTCTTACAGGGTATTGAAAGTCCCCTGGTGTCTCAAGGATAGTTTGAAGAAATTGACCTGCCAGTTCCACTGTGTTCAGGACCCTCTGCTCCTATAGAAGTGGCGAGCAAGATTTACTTCTTAATGAAAGAGCCATGTTGCTACTCCACTATGAAGTCCAGCCCAATATTTTATTTTAAAAAGCTGGTTCTGTCTTATTAGGCAAAATGTTTTAATGTGCATTTTGTTTTGAATTGCTCAGGGATCTTTTAGAAAGTCCAAATAAAATTTCTTGGATTTAAACAGAGTGAGAGAAATTTGTCACCTTCGTGTCACATGGAAAAGGTTACCGGGTCATCTGCAGTGTCTCTGATGAAAATTCAGCTCTGCATACTGGTGTCCAAGGACCCCTACCCCTAACACTGTTCTCATGCAGCCAAACCCGCACATGAAAATAAATAAATAGGAATTTGAACTGAAAACTGGCCTTGGAACCATCTCCTGACAGCATAGCCACAGCCAGTTTCCCAAGATACTTTGTTATGGAAAAGACAGCATGTGAATGACCTTGGAATGGGGTCTCAGCCGCAAGGAAATGCTGCTGAGAGAGGAAGCCACCTTGTGTGAGGGGAACAGCACAATGGCCTATTTAGGTTGTGTTTTCTTGCTCATTCATTGTCCTTTAAGTAAAAGTCAATTTTATCTTCTCTTTGTATCAGTGAAAATGGCTTTGTATTTCTATAGTACCTTTCATCCAGAAGCATTCCAAGTCCTTTATAATCGTGCTATATGTGCTATTTGTGCTGTTTAGGAATAGCTTCACTCTCTACTGAAATGTAGCCAACTCCGGTGGACAACAGCAGATGTTTAATAACACATAGCAACAAAAGTTTAGGAAGAAAATGAAGAAGAGTGTATCCAATTGAAACTTCAGGGATAATTCTTAGAGGGAACATTTAATTAATATCTGAGTTTGAAAATGCATAGGCAAAAAACATACTTGTTCCTGTTAATAACAGGATGCCTTATTGGTTTAGATAAACAAAACACATCAACATGAGAGATGAGCTTTGTTGTTCCAATTCAAGCCCAACATGCCAGAGGAGAGTCACTCCTAAAGGAGACAGCTGGTGATACCCTTGCCTGCCTGACCTTGAAGTTTCTTGGTCTGACCTTGAAGTTTCTGCCAGGGAAGTTGACTGTAAGTTCTGTTTGAGGCTATCTATTTAATTGCTTACATCACTATAATATCTGAGCATCTTGCAAGCGAGATAGGAAAGTATCATGCCCAGTTACAGTTTGTGAACTAAGACACAGGGAAATTAAATGACTTGCCCAAAGTCCCACAGGAAGTCTTTGGAAGAGCCAGGAATGAAGCCCAGATTTCATGCATACTACCCCAATGCCTTAACCACAAATCCATCCTTTCACAGGAGTCCAGCACCTGGAGGCTGCTCAGCGACTGAACTGAATCAATGCACCACACAATCCCTCTGGCCATATTTCTCTCTGACCAGTAACATCCACGTTTTGTGCTGGGCTTGGCAAAGATTGTGGATGTTTTCTACCTATATAGCCTTTGAACCTGGGGAACTTTTGGCTGCTGGGATAAAAGCCAGCATTGCTCAGGAGTGAGTTGGGTCAGGCAGTTTGGAAATAGCAGTCTGATGGATGTAGGTCTGTTATGTTTGTGAAGGAACATAAATCCACACTGTGTAGAAGTCAAGCATAGGAGTTTATTACGTACAGCGCTGACGGAGTGTTACCTTGCTTATTAGGCTCAGAGACACTGTCAATCAATTGGTTACAATGGATTATATGGATTTACCATGGGCGGGGGAAAGTGATGGGGTAGGTAGTCCCAAACCCCAGATAGGTCTAACAGCAAGACAAAATAGCACAGTAGCCAATAGTCAAAGGTTACATAATGACTCTGCCCATGGATTCAGGTTAACAAATTAACATTTAATTAATACTTTAATGAAATGTATTAATATAAAATTTATATGCTGAATTCTGATTTGGGGTCCATAGAAATGAAGTGGCTCCTCTGATTGTCCATCATGTACATTCCTAGGGGTTGAAGCAAAGAAAAAGTGAAAGTATATGG
The DNA here is from genome assembly GCA_003942145.1 of Platysternon megacephalum. Lineage (NCBI taxonomy): Eukaryota > Metazoa > Chordata > Testudines > Platysternidae > Platysternon > Platysternon megacephalum. The sequence continues at coordinate 3,790,885 of QXTE01000145.1, forward strand.
CAATAAAGATTGTCTTTCAAGTTGCTCACTTTAAGGCAGACATTGGTCCCTGGGAAAGGGAGGTGGGAGGAGGCCATATCTTATACTGACATGCTTGAACCTTTCATAAACTCAAGGTTGGTATGTGGGAAGAACTTCTCCCTACAGAAGAAATGAACACAACAGAAACAGGACTTCTTTGTTCTGTTTTGCAACTTTGAATAAGACACAATTATTGCTCCAACATCTGGCATTTTGCGGACTAGGCTTATTTTAGCAAAGCAAGGTTATCTTTTGTTTATTCTGCTTTCTCTTAGCTAATCACTATTTGCTAGGCCTCTGGCCTCTTGACCAAACTCTGGACTTTGGGCCTGTAAAAGAGCTGGCACAATCCATATACCAGGTTGTTATATAAAATGCACATGGATTTTAACCCTTCAGTTTGGTACCCTGTGCTCAGGCAGGGATATTATTTTCTGCTGTCCAGAGCAAATGACAATGCTTGAGATTATATTCTCATCCATCCAGGTTGAGGATATCAGTTGATCTCTCAGTACTTGCCTCTTAATGACAACAGCAGCTTTCAAGAGACCATGAGTATTTCCCTGTCTCATAGATACTGAAGCACTGCACATGGGTGATCAGTTTCCATTCAATACTGAAAGGGGTTTAGCAGATTGTTGATAGTAATACTTCTGTTGTTTGGTTCCCAACTTGGATCTGACTTGGATTCACTGCTTCAGGCTTCAGCTGCTTGTCTGTAGAGGACAACAATGAGCAAACATGAGCAGTTGGACAGGTGACAAGAGGTTGGCAATAGTAGCAGAAACCATGCCTATCTTGTTTTGGGTCACATCAGGAATTCTCCAACTTTAGCTCATCGTGTGTCAATAGAAAGATTGTCTCATAGACCATTTCCCATCTCACCTGTAGTCGCATAGAACAGTGGTTTTCAAACTTTTTTTCTGGTGACCCAGTTAAAGAAAATTGTTGATGCCCACAACTCAATGGAGCTGGGGAGGAGAGGTTTGAGGTGAGGGAGGGGCTCAGGGCTGGGGCAGAGGATTGGGGGGGGGAGAGGGCTGCAGGGTGGGGCCAGGAATGAGGGGTTCAGGATGTGGGAGGGGGCTCTGGGCTGGGGCAGGGGGTTGGGGTGCGGGAGGGGGTCAGGGCTCTGGGCTGGAGGTGCAGGCTCTGGGGTAGAGCTGGGGATGAGGGGTTTGGGGAGCACAAGGGGGCTCTGGGTTTGGTGGGGGGCTCAGGGCTGGGGCAGGGGGTTGGGGCGCGGGGTTGAGGCACGGACTTACCTCGGGTGGCTCCCGGTCAGCAGCGCAGTGGGGTTGCTAAGGCAGGTTTCCTGCCTGTCCTGGCACCTGGCGCCCCGGAAGCGGACAGCAGCAGGTCTGGCTCCTAGGTGTGTAAGCGGCTCCAAGCGGCTCTCACCTGCAGGCACCAATTCCCCCCCCAGCTCCCATTGGCCAGGAACCAGCTAATGGGAGTGTGGAGCCAGTGCTCGGGGTGGGAGCAGTGCGTGGAGCCCTGTTGCCTCCCCGTTTAGGAGCCAGACCTGCTGCTGGCCGCTTGCGGGGTGCAGCGTGGTGTTGGAACAGGTAGGGACTAACCTGCCTTAGCCGGGCAGCACTGCCAATGGGACTTTTAACGGCCCGGTCGTCGGTGCTGACCAGAGCCGCTGCAACCCAGTGCCTTACATTCCGCGACCCAGGACTGGGTCACGACCCACAGTTTGAAAACCACTGGCATAGAACATGTCTCCCTAGATATTCACCTCCTGCTGACAGTTGGCACCTCCAGTCCCATTGGTGGCTCCAGTCCCTGAGAAAAAGCTTCTGTTTCACTACCTCCTTCCCATGCCTGAAGAAGAAGAGCTCTGTGTAACCCACACACCTCCTGGGTGTGGTGTTCTGTCCCATCTAGTGGCACTGGGACCACTTAGAAAGAGATAAAATGAGTTTGCTCTACAGCCTTAGCTAACAGCCAGTTGGCTTTTAGCTCATGCAGTAGAGGCTCATGCACTAAGCTCCAGAGGTCCCAGGTTCAATCCCACCCGCCGGTGACCGGGGTCTGTTGGTGTTACATAAGCTTGAAAGCTTGCTTTGTTCACTAACAGAAGTTGGTCCAGTACAACAAGATATTACCTTGCCCACCTTGTTTGTCTCATATCCTGGGACCAACACAGCTCCATCATGACGGCAAGAAAAAAATACATTAATAAAGCTCAGTGTCACGTAATTTTCTGCCACTCCTTCATGGTGAAGGAATCAGTTGGGGAGGGGGGTGAGGGAAGAGGTAGTCCTTATTCAGGCTTTACTCACAGCCCCAGGTCTATGCACTTGTGATGTCAAATGAAAAGTCACTCACAGGAGCTTTTGCAGATCATTATATGGTCACGATTTCAGCAATGAAATAGTGATACTGGGTTGGATTTTCAAAAAAGTGGCTATGCTCCTAACTCATTTAAGCATTTTTTGAAAATACCACCCATTGACATTTAAATGATCACTACACACTCGACATAACTGCATATTTTGAACTGTTTCTTTGCCATCAAAAGGACTAGAAACTTAGGGATAAGTTATCTGTTGGCATAACTCCATTAGAGTCAATGGAGATATGCTAGCAGAGAATGTTTTTTTTCTTTAATGAAATCTTAGATTCTGTGGCAACAAGATAGCAGGCTGCAGCATAAAAAACTGGCTCACTCAGCTATTGCAGTCCAGCTTGATTTGCCTCGTTACTATAGCCAGACCCTTAACTCTGTGCCCTTCAGTTTCCCCATTTGTAAAATAAGGCAATATTTAATGTTCCCCCCATGAAAAGCACTTTAATATCCTCAGATAAAAGGCAGTGTGGTAGTGCCAAGTTTATTATCATCACTATTATCTGAGTTGAATTTTAAACCTTTGATCCTGACGCTCTAGTTCACATCCTCACCATATGCTCCAAGACCTAATAGCTGCAGCTTTACTTTTTTTTCCTGTGGATGCACTCATTGACTCTACAGCCCTGATGTTTTTAACTTGATGGTATCCTGGATGTCTTTGCTGACACCTTTTGCCAACAACCCACATTCCTTGCTTCCTGGGATCTGGGAGATTTGCTGCATTCCTCACTTTTCCACACCGCTGTTGAGGAAATTAACTGCTGGGGGAGAAAAAAACCCTCCTCAGGCAAACAAACAAGAAATCCCACAACCATAAGGGATTTGCAGCATGTTGGGAGCATATAGGGGTGGAAAAACAACTCTGAAGCTGTCAGCTGAACCTGATCCAAATAACTTGATCTGTCCCTTGATCAAATATGAGCAACAGAAGCAAAATAAATAATTTGACTTTGCTTTGTGTAAAGAGACATTTATTTAAACATAGCACACACAAAGAGAGGAAAACATTGGCTGCATTGGAGCAGCAGCCGTGAGACAATGAATATTACCAATTGAAGACCAATAGATGAACTTCTGTTGCGATAGTACTTCATCTCTTGACAGGGCGAGGTGATAGGGAATGTGGCAAGTTTATTTGGAGCAGCTATTTTTGAGCTGACGTTAGTCAACATTTTCCTTATTTGATATTTTAAGTTGTAACAGCATCTAGCTAATGTTTAATTGTACTGCAGTTCCGCATCTATAGAGTGGGAATAATCACACTGCCCTACCTCACAGGGGTGTTGTGAAAATAAACACATTAAAGATTGTGACGTGCTTTGACACCTACTGATGCAAAGTGATATAAGAGCTAGGTATTATTATTACTTAATAGGCATATTGGGTATTCAGTTAATATAAGTGTGTGGGTGACAGAGACCTGGGCAACAGCAGCTATACCAGCATTCTGATAGCTGGATCACCAATTAAATTGCCCCAGAGTAAACCTGAGGGGCAAAGATGTGCCTAATTGATTGATTAGGAAGGGTCTGGAGAGAGCTACAAGGCTAATGAACTCATTAGCCCAGAAGGTAGAAAAGGCACAGGATGGACATACTCAGGGAATAGACCTGATGTTCCCCTACCCTGTAGAGTGAGAAGGTCTCTGAGCAGTGTGTGGCTAGGAAAAAAAGAGGAATTGGGTAATGACCTGTCACATGTTCGGGCTTGTCTAGGATCATAGCTGGTGTGGGGGTTTGTGGTCTGAACAATGGAGGAGACCTTGTCATATCTGGTGAAACAGCAAGAGGAGATGTAGATGACTATGCAAAGTTTCCAGGAGTCACACCACTTGGAGAGGCAGGTGTTGCTTGCTTGGTAGGTGAAACAGCAAAAGAGCCTGCATGACCTCATCTGGGAGCAAGTAAAGGTGCTGCTGCAGCAGCAGCAGTTACTATAAAGAATGGTGAGCCCTGTGATGGCAATGGCAATCGGGGACTGGGCCTCGGTCAAATAGGCCCTGCAGCTGACCCTGATGTGTTCCTGGGTGCCTTCAGAGAGTGGCTATGGCTGCAGGCTGGGATGGGGAACCTGGGCCCTGTGGCTGGCACCTATTTGCCTGGAGAAGCTTAAGTGGCCTATGAGACTGTAAATGATCTGGCCTGAGACCGGGGTGGTTGAGTTGGCCATCCTGGATTGGATGGGTCTGTTCACTGAAATGCATAGACAGAAGTTCTGAGCTGTGAGAGACTGAGGTTTTGGGCCATGTGGTGGCTGAGACCAGACACCCAAATTCTGGTGGAGATTATAGGCACTCTTTATTTTTATTTTATTTCATTATTATTTTGGGGGGGAGCAGTTCCTCTGGTGCCTCCTTGAGAACATAAGGGTATGGATCAGGTAGTGTCAGCCAGGTACCTTAGATGCAGCAGTTAAACTGATAGCAGAGTTTGCAGACATGGACGTTCCCAGGATAGAAGGTCAATCACTTAGGGTATCAAAGCAGGGGAAGAAGTCCAGGGAACCCACCATCAGGAAGGCCATAGAGGAGAAGAAGGAGGCGCTCAGAGGAGTTCCAACAGAGACTTGTACCCTTACCAGTTACTAGTGTGGGTGACACACACACAGAGAGAGAGATTGCCCATATATGGAGTGTGGTTGAGCTGGGACTTGTGGGGAAAGAAAGGAAACTCTACTACTTCTGCAACTGGTGGCTAGAAAGCATCAAGGGGGCCTGGTAGATGCGACCTCAGCTTGCTGTCTGGCCCTTCAGGAGTGGGTAAAATCCAGCTGGGTGATTCCAGGAGCAAGCTTAACATTAGAGCATGTCAGGCAGTGCTTTTATCCCCATGGACAGCAGAGCTACCCAGAGGTCATAGGGAGGTTCATGTGGAAAAAGGTAGGGTTAGTGGATGGGTTACCCCATCTCATTGTGTTGGGTGTCAGCTGGAGCCTCTTCCATAGGGAAAAAGCAAGCTGTCACTGTGGGGGGAAGTAGGGAAAAATAAAGCCCCAGTGGTATTGAAACCAATCTAGAGGAACGTCTCCATACTTGCATCTATCATCAGGGTTTGTTGTTAGCCCCTTTAAAAAACAACAAGAACTAGGATTTGTGGGTGTAAACAACCAAGGTATTTATTAAACCATCAACAGTTCTATGCAAGGTAAACCAAATGAATAGGAACACAGGTAAAGCAAGGACCCCCCACAGCAGGTGATATAAGGTAAGTAAAGGACCAGTATGCTGACTGTGACTGAGGGTGAGTTCCCTCCCCTAGGATGGGACCCAGGTAAGAGAATGGAAGATCAATGGACCACTACCATGTCTTGCAGTTCTGAGGACCCTCACGACGACAGGACAGCTCCGGACTCCGTCCAGGTAGGTGGAACCCACAGGTAAGGAGCGGACCTCAGGATCAGGCAATGACAGCTCTGCCGCAGCGATGACTCTGCTTGTACTCCCCCTGCAACATTGTGGGGGGGGTGTTTGTCCTCAGTGGAAGTGTGGTAGCTGGTGACACACTCTCTGCAGGCAAGTGAGAATTATCCTCCTGCAACCAGATGAAAGAGCACAGTGCTCTGGGCAGATCATAGGTTGCATGGTTTGCTTGGTTTCCTGCCTTTCGACAGAAAGGGCAAGAAACTACACCTGAGGAGGGAGAAGAAGGGCAACCAAGATGGATTCCCAGTTGTTGCTTGGGCATTTCAAGATGGCGCACCTATGATGTTAAGCACCAAAGTTTTTCCCCTACAGTGAGAGGGAGTGATACCCAAAGAGAAAGGAAATGACAAACTAGATGTAGATGCTTCTAGACAAAAGGATGAAAGAGAAGAGAAGTTCCCTGACGGGGAGAGGAATGAAAACAGGGTAGAGAGTTTAGAAACTAGACAGGAGAATGCAAGCCTCTACGTAAGGGGAGACCCTCAAGAGACTGAGATTGAGGGGGAGGAAAAGGAAAATAGGGACATAGGTCTGGTGGATAAAGAGAATGTAAGATCATTAATGGGGGTTGGGTGGCCCTCAGAACCCATGCGCCACCAGTGCACCAAGGTGAAAAAGCTGTGGTGTAGTTCAGAGGGTTAGGAGAGCCTGAAGCATGGGAGGAGTTCACCAGCCCTATCACAAGATCAAAGGGGTGAGAATAGGAAAAATAGCACCTCCAAGGTGCCCATGGTGTGAGGACCTGTGGGCCAAAGCTGAATAGCGGTGGCAGCCTCCACCCAATATATGTGATTTCTGTGGCTGGAGAATGGGTGGACCTACAAGGAGGGCCTGGATGATCACCCTGGACACAAAGGGAGAACCTCACAAGGAAGCACCTCCAGTAAAGGAGGGAGAGCATGGGATAAGAGTGGGAGTTTGTGTGACAGAATGCTGGGAAACAGCAGCTGTATCAGCACTCTGATCACTGCATCACCAATGAAAATTTCTCTGGGAGTAAACCTGATTGGGGGGAGGGAGGCTGTGCCTAACTGATAGATTGAGGAAAGTCTGGAGAGAGCTACAAGGCTAATTAACCCATTAGTCCAGATAGAAAAGGCACAGTAAGGACATGCCCAAGGGGAGACTAGTAGGTTTTTCAGGGTCAGAGCTAGGAGTGCTCTCCCAGAGGGAAGATACTTTCTGTCTTTCTTTTCTCCCCCCCCCCCTCCCCCAGCCCCTGCTTTGGCTGAGTGAGCTAAGGAGTGTATACTATTGTAAATACAGAACTGCACAAGTTGGTAAGGGTGGTGGGGAGAGCACTGTAAATAAATTGTACAAGGTGTTTGACCAAAGGAGGTCTCCTAGTAGTTTGTGGCTAGATAAGAGGTGTGGTAAAGTGTGTGGGGTTTTTTAGCATTAATTTAGATGGCCATGTTACTTGTTGCACATGGCTTTGGCACACAGTGGCTGGTGCCCAAAATAAGTGGGGTGGGGAGTAGGTTGATCATATTCTCAGAGTAAAAAATGGAGACACCAGTCAAGAGCATCACAGGGAAACATTTGGGGTGGGGTTGGTGAAGAAGTGGGAAGACAAAATGGCAGCCTCACTCTTTCAGAATAAAAACACTCAGACACTCTAGAGTATAAGGCAGGGAGGGGGGGGGGGGAAACAGTGTCTGTCCCTCTGAGACTCATTTACTGTTTCCTCCTTATTCCAACCTGTCCCCTTCCCAGTTACCAAACTACTATCCCACCCAAACATTCACATCTCCAATTCACCCACAAACTGGCTCATTTGCCAATTGATTCCATTTGCCCCACATTCAACTCCCCCCACTTACCCCCATCCCAGCTGAGAACCTTTCCAACACAACCCCAGCTACTCAGACACTGGTCCCCATCCCCACCACATGTGAGACTAAGGCTAAGAACCCATCTCTTCTTAAACTGAGCATAGCTCAGAACCACCCACTCAACTCTGATCCCTCTTCCACCCAACGCTCCCAGGCTTAGAACACACATACAACCCTCCGTGTTCAGAAAATGCAACCTTGGGCTCAAACCCTTCCCCTCCCTCTCCCTCAATGGCACCCACTACTGACAGGGTCAGAAGCAGCCCAAACACTTGGTTTTGGGTCTGCAAAAGTAGACAGTTCTCTAACTATTCTGGTGATGCAGGGCTAGAGCTACAGAAGTCTCTTGCCTGCCTTGTACTGCCTCCATCTGCTCTACAGTCTGTGCTGCAGAGCCAGAAGTCCCCTGTGACACAGGCCCATTAGAGCATTGAACCACCATGTCAGCAACTCTTATACTAAAAGGTGGCATTGGAAAACTAATAATTTCACTAAAAAGTTATTAAAATCATTATAATCACAACGATTGTGAGAGATAGGTATGGTAAACCACAAAGCACTTCAGAGATTAGTACTGCAAATGTGCGCTTAAAATGTTTTTGGCAAGCAGTGCCGAAGTCATGCCTGTTTCAGACAAAGGAATATGGTTCCGCCTGCTTGAATGTGTGTCTGAGGTGAATTAGGCAAGGTGTGACTAAAGTCAAAGAAAAGTACATTTGTGTGCAAGGCAAACAAAGCCATCAGAAGAACAAGTGGGGAAAGATGAATACTCCTGAATTTTGGTGGGGCCTGGAGACTATACCCCCAGGAAGCCTGCCTGCCTCTTGAAGCAGGGTCAATGAACTTTGGGAAGACAGCATGATGTCTGCACCCCAGCAGGAGTGAGAATCATTGTCTAGGCTTACTTTTCAAAGACATGCCAAAGGTTCACTGGACTACAAAAAGACCCATAGTTGTCCATTCATGGGCAGATAAGAGACCAAAGCATTTCTACATCTGAGAAGAGCAACCAAGAGAGTTGAAGGCTCTGGGAACTGACTTTAGGTGAGATTGTAGGCAAAGACTGCAACTTGCTGAAATCAGTTTTAGTCTTAGAAGCATAATTTTACTTCTGTTTGCTGATCCTTAATCCTATGTCCTTTTTGTTAAATAAACAAACCTGTTTTACTTTTACTATAAACCAGTTCCAAGCTGTGAATGAAATATGAATTTGTTAAATCCCAATTAAATAAGCTGCAGTGTAGTGTCTCTTTAAAGGAGCAGCAAACTAAATACATTGAACCCCCAGACTGAACCATTGACTAAGACAGAGGTCCCCAAACTCTGGGGTGTGATGTCTACACCCCAGCAGGAGTGAGAAGCATTGTGAGAAGCATCACAGATGAATGTTCAGGGGGGCTGGGAGGGAGTGCCACCCAGCCCCGTTCTGGTCCCAGCTCTGCTCTGGCCCAGGCATGGCCCCGGTTCCACACTTGGCCCCTGTCTGAGGCTCTGCACCTGGCCTCAGGCCCTAGCCCCACTCCTGTCCCCAGCTGCAGCTCCAGTTGGGGCCCTCTTACCCCTGTCTGCATCTTCCCCCTCCCCCGCAGGAGCAGCAGCCCTGCTCCTGGCTCTGGGGGAGGGTGCAGACAAGGGTGTGGAGGGGCATGACGCTGAAAAGTTTGGGAACCACTGGACTAAGGGGTACCCCCAACATTCATACGCCCCCACTACCCCTGCTATCAGTTGGCTTGCATGTGTGTGTTCTTTCAGTGTGCTGTCCAGCTCGGCGTAGATAGCTCCTTCAGCAGACCTTGATAGTGCTACCCAGTGTGGTTAAGTGCTGGAAGCTGGAATGTTGCCTCAGTAACGCTGTTTAGGCTTCTAAGTGCTTCTGTCTTTCAAACTCCGATGTTATAAGTAGATATTTCAGCAGACCTCAATATTACTCATAAAGAAAGACCACAGGCATGGTTCAGTGGTGAAGGTGCTCAGCCAGGTTTACTGTCAACAGAGCACGGTCCTAGTGCCCTGGCTCTGTGGTGACATGTACATGTACACGAACACACGTATGCCTATTACAATGGACTCAGCTCAGTCACGGGTGGGACTTTTGGCTGCCCCTTAGGCTGGACAGTGAATTATGGCAAGTACCCTGAAATGTATAGGCTGAGGAAAATAACTGGACTACACAATTTACACACCACTTTACGTATTTCATCACATCCACTTGTTACCTACCCTTGTTCCTGCTATCCTGGACAAAACATCCCTATTCATTAAATTGCAAACCATCTTGTACTAGATTGAGAAGTATCTGCTGTACTAGCTGGAATATATTTACATAAATATTTAGTGCCTAGTACACTAGCAACAACTTTGCCAAGCTCATGTACTGGACAGTGAACTTTTAAGCATTTGCTTTAATACATGGCCTGACTTTGGTTCACAGGCTCTGGTTCAGGCCTTAGATCTTGTAGCAGGCCCAGTGCTCCAGGCTCTCTTTCCCTGCTACACCCCCACCAGTTGCGTCACACCCACCTGGGTCACCCAAGCCAGTAAAGGTCCTATCACCCCCGAAAGGGGTGAAACCAGATCTCTTGCCACCCTGAGTCTGCCCCACTCCCAGTAAAGTTCTGGCTCACAGCTTTCCTAGTTATGCCAGGTCCCACCACTCCTAGCAGATTCTGGGTCACAGCACCTTTTTAGCTGTGCCAGCCGTATTCAACACTAGTTCAATTTCTCTGGTGAGGATTTACCTCCTCAGCCATTGACCCTAGCCATGGTGGGCTTGTACCTGTCACATCTTTACAGAAAATATTTCCCACATTCTCAATCCCAGAGCAGCTTGTAGTGTCCATAATGACTCAGGCTACAGGCAGNGGGGTCCATCATACCCACATCTGGTTGTCTGCTAGCCCCTGATCAGGCACACAAGTATGTCCTTCCTCCTCAGTCCCATGGGTGTGACTTGACCCTTTTCTTCTCTTCGAGCTGCCTCCATTTGTTCTGCTCAGCAAGCTTCTGTTATTCCAGCTCTGATTTCTCACTCAGACATGTGGCCTCCTGCTTCATTCATTTCTTCTCTGTTGGTGACCTTTTCCTCTCCAGCCTCCACAGCTTGAGACCTCTTGCCATTGCTGCTGGCTCTGCTGGATCTCCTGCATACCTTGTAGGAGAAAAAGGGACCCTTCTGGCCCGCAGTTTGGAGCAGGTGCCCCAGTCTGTCTCATGGCATGAGAGTGCAGCATTGGCACGAGCTCAGATTTCTTCTCATCAGTTGCTGACAGACCTTGCGGTGCATACTGCACTTCTAACTGCCTCTTGGTGAGCTCAGCATATGTTTCTTTGCTCCTCCTGCCTTTCCTGCTGCTTACTTATCTTTACACTATACTTTGCTTTGTTCTATTTCCTTCCTGAAATAAGCAAACAAAGTAATAAAACTCTAACCTGTCTTTGACTGTTCCCTGCCTTTGCACTTGGGAATCACTAAAAACTACATCACCAGTGCTTAAAATGTAAACCTCAGTTAAAATAGCAAGTTGTGCGTAAATCCTGTTGTGACTACACCAGCGTGACACCATGGGGTTCAATCCAGGCCAGTAAGGTGTTAGTGTCTGCTCTACAAATCTGGGTGCCTTAAATGCTGTGCCACTGAAGTTTATAGTCCTGATGCCATCAGCCAGCCTACAAGCATGCCACTCCCACCCTGGCTTCCACCACCTACTTACTTTATGCAGAGGGACCCCAACACCATCGGAGTCCTGCATTTCCCCAAAACAGTTTGCCTATGTGAAATCTGCTGGGTGTCCCAGAACTGAGTCACTGTTACCCCACTCAGCCTCAGCAAGTCCTATTGTGCTGAGCACGTGCTATGGCTAAGCTATGGGAAAACTCAGTGACACACCAGCTTGTCTGCCTTTAGGACTCAGCCAGTCCAAACCTTGCCTTGCAGGTATCAAACAGTGAGGGCCGAGCTCCCTAGAGACATCTCCCTGCTGTGTCCAGCCCCGTCCTGCAATACTTACAGAAGTTGTTTGTTGCTCCTTTTAAAGAGACAATACACTACAGTTCACTAATTTAATTGGGGTTTGACAAACTCTTATTCCAATCACAGCACTGAAGTGACTTATAGAAAAAGTAAAACATGCTGTTTATTTAACAAAATGATTTAAGATTAAGTGATACCAAGTGCAAGGAATAAAGATAGTAGAAATAAGCTTCTAAAACTTTAATTTCAGCAAGTTACAATCTTTGCCTATGCAGGTTTCTCACCTAAACTCAGTTCCCCGAGTCTTCAACCCCCCTTGGTTGAAGGATACATTTTTATCAGATGTACAAGTGCTTTGGCCTCTTGTATCTGCCCATTAATGGATAACTATGGGGTTCTCTCCCCCCCCCCCGCCTTTTCTTTTTATAGTCCAGTGAACCTTTGAAATGTCATCTTTGGAAAGTAAGTCCAGGCAAAACTTTTCTCTTCTGCTGGGGTATAGACATCATGCTGTCTTCCCAAAGTTCATTGACCCTGCTTCCGGAGTCAGGAAGACTTCCAGGGGGTGCAGTCTCCATCCCCCATCAAGATTAAGTATTCATCTTTCCCCACTTGCTCTCCAGCTGTCTTTGTTTACCTTGCATCTAAATGTGATTTTTCTTTGTTTTTGGTCAAACCTTCCCTAAGGGCTTGTGTCACCACAGCCATTTTTTCTACTACTAAAATGTGTGACCACTCCCTGACGCACCAGCTTGTCTGCCTTGCCATCAAACTCTTTAGGATCCACCAGTTTATCAGGCTATTTTATGTTTTCTTCCAGGTCATTAATTGTTCAGTAGCATAGGGCCAAGAACTGATCCCTGCAGGACTCCCCTAGAAACACACTCACTGGATGACTATTCCCCATTTACAATTACATTTTGAGACCCATCAGTTAGTCAATTTTTAATCCATCTAATGTGTGCCATGTTAATTTCATATTCTAGTTTTTTAATCAAATGTTGTGGTACCAAGTCCAAATGTCTTACAGAAGTCTAAGTATATTATATCAATATTATTACCTTTATCAAGCAAACTTGTAATATCAGAAACAAGATATCAAGTTAGTTTGACAGGATCTGTGTTCCATAAACCTATATTGATTTGCATTAATTACATTACACTCCTTTAATACTTTGTTAAGCAAGTCCTGTATCAGCTACTCCATTATCTTGCCTGGGATTGATGTCCATCTTGAGAAGCCTATAATTACCTGGGTCATCCATTTACATGTTGTTGTTTTTTGTTTTAAAAAAACTGGCACAACATTTCTTTCAGTCTTCTGGTTCTTCCCTGGTGGTCCAAGGCTTTTTGAAAATCAACTTTATGTCCAGTGAGCTCCTTATCCAGCTTTTTTAAAACACTTGGATGCAAGTTATCTGGATCTGCTGCTTTAAAAATGCGTAATTTTAGTAGCTGCTATTTAACATCCTGCGATACTAGTGGAGTGGAAAGAGTGTTATCATATGATATGACTACATCTGTTTATTTTTTCCAAATATAAAACAAAAATATTTATTCAACACCTCTGCCTTTCCTACATTATTATTATTGGTAATTCTATCAATTCCATCTAGCAATGGACCAATACCATTGTTAGAATTCTTTTGGTTGCTAATATACAATAAAAATCCTTATTGTCCTTAACTCTGCTGGGTATAGTATTTGCTTTGTGTCCCTTTGCTTCCCTTACCAATTTTCTACAAATCCTAGGTTCTGATTTGTATTTATTATCAACTTCCTCTTTCTTCCATCTGTGTGTGTCACACACACACATGATTTCGACTCCTTATATCTTTCTATTTCAGTTTATTACATTTACTTCTGCCCCAGTGTCTATCTTGTATGTCACATAAGTGCCATTAGTGCACATTTTAATTAGCCAGTCTTTTGAGTTCTTTAGCTTCCTCCATTATTGTGCACAAGAACAGGTCTTCCTCTTCATTTGATGAATAAATTATTGCACTAAATGCATACAATTTCCTGCTTTCTCTGCACATTTTAGCATAATGGTTGGGCTTATTACAGCTTCTACATATTTACCCGAATGATGGGCATTTCCTATACTCATGCTGGTTGTCATGTCACTGGAATTGTTTCCTGCTTTCCATTTTTCTTATCCCTGGCCAATCTAATTTCTTTTCCCTTGCTGATTTAGCTATGGTTCTGTCATATGCTCCGTACTTTTCTCTAGGCTTTATTTGTATCTGTTTGTTCTGCTGCTTGGCATATACATATCTCCCTTCCTAGCGTCAGATCCATCTTCCTTAGTACCCATTCACATACTGTGGTGTTGCATCCCAGGACAATCTGGTCTTTAATGAGTCTTTTAATTTCTGTAATCACAGGATTGACTTTTTTAGTAGTTTATCACAGACTTAAAACTGTTTTCCCTTCGTTCTGTATTCTCATCCTGAACACACATCTTTCAAAAGTAACATTTTTTTTTCTAGTGACTCAATGATCCTCAAACATTTTCATTATTTCTGCAAAGCTTTACTCTCTCCCCACCACCATCTGCATAAAATGCATTGTATACATCTAGGGCTTCTGTGCCAGTCATTGCGAGGAGAGCAGAGTTATTTATTTGCTCCTGTCACTTTAACGTTCAGCTCCAATTGTTTGAACCGTTTCCGGGCATATTCAGCATTTCCCCCGATTCTCAGGGCTGATGAGGGAGTTGCTAGCAGTCATTGAAATTGTAGGAATAATAGGATTATACTTTGTTTATTGAAATATAGAATGGACTCAGAAATTACGTAAGGATTTTACTTTTTTGCTCCTATGTAAGTTACATGGTCTGCATTGAAACTTTGGAAAATACACTGAACTGGTTTCTCATTTAAATTTAATTTCTCATTTAAACTTAAGATAAAGCAGGAAGTTACAAAATGTCAGTTTAAGTGAAATATGTGCCTAGCTAGGTGAACTTATAGTTCTCCTATCTCAATTTACAAGAGTACATTACAATGGCCTAACTGACTCTACAATTAAAATACAACCAGCAAGTTGTTAGTTCAATTTACCTGGCTCACCCTTTACAATCTTCTAAGAGGAAGCTCGTAGAAGGAAGAAATTATGGAAGGTGAGTGTTCAGCTGTTGTAACCTGCACAGGTTGTGCCATGTTTGTCTTTCTTC
>QXTE01000145.1:3809070-3850919 GCA_003942145.1 Platysternon megacephalum
GTCTCAAGTTGCAGTGGGGGAGGTTTAGGTTGGATATTAGGAAAAACTTTTTCACTGGAATGGGTTAACTAGGGAGGTGGTGGAATTTCCTTCCTTAGAGGTTTTTATGGTCAGGCTTGACAAAGCCCTGGCGGGGATGATTTAGTTGGTGTTGGTCCTGCTTTGAGCAGGGGGTTGGACTAGATGACCTCCTGAAGTCCCTTCCAACCCTGATATTCTATGATTCTATGATTCTAAATAGTGATTAAATTCACATGAACAAGTTAAGGAGAACAATCCATTTTATAGTTTTACAGAAAGATTAATGGGAGAATCCTTTTCCTCTAACTTGATTGATTTAACTCAAACTCTGCTGAAAGCAGCAGCTATTACTTCATCTTGATTTTAAGGATGTGCGACTCTTAACATAATTTGGTAGCTTCCTTTTAGTTACCTCTCTCGTTTTGTGTGGGTGTGAGCCCGGTGGAAGAGGCCTGCACGTGAACTCTTTTTAACGTGGGGAAACCGATGCGCAGGCGGTGACCACACGGGACTTGACAGGAGGAAACCCCTGACCCAGTGGCAAGGGGATCCAAGACAACCAGGGGCCTCCTTCCTGCTGCAGCCCTCATCTGCCTTCATAGCCGCGGAGTACTAAAGGGTCCTCTATATGTGCCTGATCCACCATTGGGGTCTTGTGAAATTTGGACCACGGTTAGTCAGGAGCCTCGCGGATGGATGAGTGGCGGTGAAGTGAGGAGCANCCCAAAGACTAAGCAAAAGTGGTACAACGTCAAAGCACTTCAAGACCAAGCCAGCTGCAAGACATTCGGGGGGAGGGAGGGATAGCTCAGTGGTTTGAGCATTGGCCTGCTAAACCCAGGGTTGTGAGTTCAATCCTTGAGGGGGCCACTTAGGGATCTGGGGCAAAATTGGTCCTGCTAGTGAAGGCAGGGGGCTGGACTCGATGACCCTTCGGGGTCCCTTCCAGCTCTATGAGATAGGTATGTCTCCAAATTTAATTTAAATTCCAGCAACACCTGTTTGAGAAACTCTCTAACTTGCCTGATAACATCATTTGACATTCAAGAGCACTGTGATCAACTTAAAAATACCATTCACAGTGCATGTGCTGAAACCATAGGATATTCCACTCATTGGCACCAAGACTGGTTTGACAAAAAGAACGAGGAAATCCTAGCATTAATTCAACAGAAAAGAACTGCATTCTGTAACTGGCAAAATGACCAATGAACCAATGAAAACACGAGGCTTATCACTTACTCAAAGCCGAAGTCCAAAGGAGTCTACGTGACATCAAAAATAAGTGGTGGCAAGAGAAGGCATAGAAGCATAGAATCATAGAACTTAAGTTCAGAAGGGACCATTATGATCATCTAGTCTGATCTCCTGCATGATGCAGGCCACAAGAGTTGACCCACCCACTCCTGAAATAACTCTCACCCTTGACTCAGCTGTTGAAGTCCCCAAATCATGATTTAACGACTTCAAGCAGCAGATAATCCTCTAGCAAGCGACCCCTGCCCCATGCTGCGGAGGAAGGCGAAAAACCTCCAGGGCCTCTGCCAATCTACCCTGGAGGAAAATTCCTTCCCGACCCCAAATATGGCGATCAGCTGAACCCCGAGCATGCGGNTCTGGAATGGCACAATAGGCAAAGAAGGGGTGGGAAATGTAAATCCCAATGGTATTCTCCTCCTCAGAAAATGCGTGGAGCATGACCTGCTCATCACAAATACCATCTTTAGGAAGGGTAACAAATTTAAGACAACCTGGAAACATCCTCAGTCTAAACACTGGCACCTCCTTGACTATGTTATAGTCAGAGTCCGAGACTACGCCGATGTCCAAGATCAATCATGTACCTGCAGCTCACTCCACCACACCACAAACAACCAAAGACTAAGCAAAAGTGGTACAACGTCAAAGCACTTCAAGACCAAGCCAGCTGCGAGACATTCGGGGGGAGGGATAGCTCAGTGGTTTGAGCATTGGCCTGCTAAACCCAGGGTTGTGAGTTCAATCCTTGAGGGGGCCACTTAGGGATCTGGGGCAAAATTGGTCCTGCTAGTGAAGGCAGGGGGCTGGACTCAATGACCCTTCGGGGTCCCTTCCAGCTCTATGAGATAGGTATATCTCCATATATTANAGGCCACAAGAGTTGACCCACCCACTCCTGAAATAACTCTCACCCTTGACTCAGCTGTTGAAGTCCCCAAATCATGATTTAACGACTTCAAGCAGCAGATAATCCTCTAGCAAGCGACCCCTGCCCCATGCTGCGGAGGAAGGCGAAAAACCTCCAGGGCCTCTGCCAATCTACCCTGGAGGAAAATTCCTTCCTGACCCCAAATATGGCGATCAGCTGAACCCCGAGCATGCGGGCAAGATTCTCCATCCAGACACTCAGGAAAAAGACTTTCAATATCCCAACATTTACCATCTACCAGCGGTGGCACATTATTGACCTATTGTGCAAATCAAGTTATCCTATCAAACCATTCCCTCCATAAACTTATCTGAGATCCAGGGTTTTATAGACCAGGATGACATGAGAAGCTTCTTTCAAGCAACAAAAAGTGTATATGGGCCCAACTCCCTTATGTTCCCGGGATGGCTCCACCCTCCTCAAGGACAATGCAGCCATTAAACAACGCTGACAGGAGCACTTTGAGAGTCTACTAAACTGCAAATCCACGGTCTCTGAAGACACCATTGCATCTATTCCACAATACTCAGTAATACCTTGCTGATCCCGCATCTTCTGAGGAAGTCCAGCGTGCCATCACCCAGACAAAAAAATCACAAGGCACCAAGCCCAGACGGCATCCCAGCTGAGGTTTTTAAAAGTGGTGGAACAATGCTCCAGCACAAACTTTTCTAACTCCTCAACACAAAATCTGGATCTGCGAAAAAATCCCACTTGACTTTAAGAATGCCAATATTGTTACAATATTAAAGAAAGGGGACAAATCTTTGTGCGGGAACCACAGAGGTATTGTCCTCCTCTCCATCGCAGGGAAGATCCTTGCCTGGATCCTACTAAACCGCCTTCTCCCCCTTGCCAAGGAACTCCTCCATGAATCACAGTGTGGCTTCAGGCCATCTTGAGGCACAACTAACATGATCTTCGTGGCACGACAGATTCAGAGAAGTGTAGAGAACAACACCAGGAACTGTTCATGGCATTCATCGATCTAACCAAGGCCTTTGACTCTATAAATCATGATGCCCTATGGAAGGTGCTGTGTAAGTTTGGCTGTCCACAGAAATTCATTTCCATCATCAGACTAGTCCATGATGGGATGACTGTCACCATTCTGTTTAACAGCTCAGAGACCGAACCATTCATCATTCGCATTGGTGTCAAGCAGGGCTGTGTCATTGCTCCAGCACTCTTCTCCATTTACCTTGCCTTGATTCTGATGCTCATCCATGACCGCCTTCCTGATGGAATTGGTATTGAGTATCATATGGATGGTCAACTCCTCAATCTCTGACATCTCCTAACAAAATCTAAGATCACAAGAATTGGCATCACTGACCTTCAGTATGCAGATGACTACGTCATTCTCGCGCACACACACAGACTGACCTGCAAAGCACCCAAAATCTTTTTTCAGATGCCTATCACAGCCTGGGTTTCCCTCTCAGCATCAGGAAAACCAAGGTACTCTACCAGCCCTCACCAGCACAAACTACTCTTCGTACCCCACAAATCACCATCAGCGAAGAACCCCTGGAAAATTTGGACCATTTTCTATAGCTTGGCAGCCACCTCTCCCAAAGAGCCAGCATCGACACAGAAATTGAATACAGGATCCCCTGCGCCAACACATCTTTTGGAAGACTACTCAAATAAGTCATCAATGATAGGGATCTGCAAACAGGCACCAAGATCTTGGTTTACAAGGCATTTGTCATCCCCACCCTTCTCTATGGCTGTGAGACATGGGTAACCTACAGACGACATCTCAAGTGGCTGGAGTGGTTCCAGCAGTGCTGCCTCAGGAGGATTCTCAGGATCAGCTGGGAAGACCGATGCACTAACATCAGAGTTCTCTCTGCAGCCAACATCAGCAGTATAGAAGCGCAGGTCATGAAATACCAACTCCGCTGGGCTGGACACGGTGTACGTATGCCTGACACTTGCCTCCTGAAGCAAGTACTCTTTTCTCAGTAAAGTTAGGGAAGCAGGGCTCGCGGAGGGCAGCGGAAGCGCTTCAAAGACATACCGAAAGTACACCTTCAAACGGGAGGCATCAACCCAACCAACTGGGGAGGACTCTGCGCGGAACAGAACACAGCAGCGCCACACCACACACCAAGCCCCAGCTCACTTTGAGGAGAACAGACGTGCTCATGAGACAGAGAAGTGACAAAGGATGAAAGAAAAGGGCACAACAGTCCAGCCAACAACTATGTCTCCACCAAGATTACACCTGTCACTTCTGTGGGAAAATATGCAGGGCACGAATTGGGCTCCTCAGACACTTAAACCCACCAATAAACCCTCTTGGCAGACATCAACCTCGCATTGAGGGATAGCCGATGTTAATCTTTACTGCTTAATATAATCTTTGAACAGTAAACAAATTATATTTATCTGCTTTAATGTTGCACTCTAGTCTGTCTGGTGTCAATGGGCCTTCCTTGTCAGGCAGGGCATAACACCTTCTGTTGGAGATGAGCATTTTAATGTCTCTCTCCTGTCTGGTTACTTACACAGTTAGAGGCTTACAATGCAAACCACTCAAATATTGCCTGATTCATACTGAGAGAGCAGGGCAATTGGCTAGTTATCTTAGGTGCTTGAATGCAAGAAGCCTGGGAAACAAGCAGGAAGAATTGGAAGTCCTGGCACAGTCAAAGAACTATGATGTGATTGGAATAACAGAGACTTGGTGGGGTAGCTCACATGACTGGAGCACTGTCATGGATGGGTATACACTGTTCAGGAAGGACACGTATGGGAGGAAAGATGGAGGAGTTGCATTGTATATAAGAGAGCAGTATGATTGCTCAGAGCTCCAGTATGAAACTGGAGAAAAGCCTGTTGAGAGTCTCAGGGTTAAGTTTAGAAGCGAGAGCAACAAGGGTGGTATCATGGTGAGCGTGTGCTATAGACCACCGGACCAGGAGGATGAGGGTAGACAAGGCTTTCTTTGGACAATTAACTGAAGTTTCCAGAACACAGGCCCTGGTTCTAATGGGGGACTTCAATCACCCTGACATCTGCTGGGAGAGCAATACAGCAGTGTACAGACAATCCACAAAGTTTTTGGAGAGTGCTGGGGACAACTTCCTGGTGCAACTAGTGGAGGAACCAACCAGGGGCCGTTCACCTCTTGACCTGCTGCTTACAAACAGGGAAGAATTGGTAGGGGAAGCAGAGATGCGTGGCAGCCTGGGCAGCAGTGACCATGAGATGGTTGAGTTCAGGATCCTCACAAAAGGAAGAAAGAAGAGTAGCAAAATACGGACCCTGGACTTCAGAAAAGCAGACTGACTCCCTTGTGGAACTGATGGTCAGGATCCCCTGGGAGTCTAATATGAGAGGGAAAGGAGTCCAGGAAAGCTGGCTATATTTTAAAGAAGCCTTATTGAGGGCGCAGGAACAAACCATCCCAATGTGCAGAAAATAGCAAATATGGCAGGCGACCAGATTGGCTTAACAGAGAAATCTTCGGTGAGCTTAAACACAAAAAGGAAGCTTACAAGAAGTGGAAGCTTGGATAGATGACTAGGGAGGAGTATAAAAATATTGCTCGAGCATGCAGGGGTGTAATCAGGAAGGACAAAACACAACTGGAGTTGTAGCTAGCAAGGGATGTGAAGGGTAACAAGAAGGGTTTCTACAGGTATGTTAGCAACAAGAAAAATGTCAGGGAAGGTGTGGGACCCTTAATGAATGGGGGAGGCAACATAGTGACAGATGATGTGGAAAAAGCTGAAGTACTCGATGCTTTTTTTTGCCTCAGTCTTCACAGACCAGGTCAGCTCCCACACTGCTGTCCTGGGCAACACAGTATGGGGAGGAGGTGAGCAGCCCTCAGTGGTGAAAGAACAGGTTAGGGACTATTTAGAAAAGCTGGACATGCACAAGTTCATGGGTCCAGATCTAATGGGTCCAGATCTAATGCATCTGAGGGTGCTGAAGGAATTGGCTGATGTGATTGCAGAGCCATTGGCCATTATCTTTGAAAACTCGTGGCGATTCGGGGAGGTCCCGGACGATTGGAAAAAGACAAATATAGCGCTCATCTTTAAAAAAGGGAAGAAGGAAAATCCGGGGAACTACAGACCAGTCAGCCTCACCTCAGTCCCTGGAAAATCATGGAGCAGGTTCTCAAGGAAACCATTTGGAAGCACTTGGAGGAGAGGAAGTTGATCAGGAACAGTCAACATGGATTCACCAAGGGCAAGTCATGACTGACCAACCTAACTGCCTTCTATGATGGATAACTGGCTCTGTGGATATGGGGAAAGCAGTGGACATGATATATCTTGACTTTAGCAAAGCTTTTGATATGGTCTCCCACAGTATTCTTGCCAGCAAGTAAAAAAGTATGAATTGGATGAATGGACTCTGAGGTGGATAGAAAGCTGGCTAGATTGTCGGGCTCAATGGGTAGTGATCAACAGCTCAATGTCTAGTTGGCAGCCGGTATCAAGTGGAGTACCCCAGGGGTCAGGCCTGGGGCCGGTTTTGTTCGGCATCTTTATTAATGATCTGGATGATGGGATGGATTGCACCCTCAGCAAGTTCGTGGATGACACTAAAATGAGGGGAGAGGTAGATTCGCTGGAGGGTAGGGATAGGGTCCAGAGTGACCTAGACAAATTGGAGGATTGGGCCAAAAGAAATCTGATGAGGTTCAACAAGGACCAGTGCAGAGTCCTGCACTTAGGACGGAAGAATCCCATGCACTGCTACAGGCTGGAGACTGACTGGCTAAGCGGCAGTTCTGCAGAAAAGGACCTGAGGATTACAGTGGATGAGAAGCTGGATATGAGTCAGAAGAGTGCCCTTGTTGCCAAGAAGGCCAATGGCATATTGGGCTGTATTAGTAGGAGCATNTGTTGGTCCTGCCTTGAGCAGGGGATTGGACTAGATGACCTCCTGAGGTCTCTTCTAACCTTAATCTTCTATGATTCTATGACACAGATGTTATAAACGATATTCAGGCATGGAGCAACTTACAAGCACTGAACTGTATCTTTATGCTGATTGGACTCTGTGCGCCAGGGATTACTAGGCATAAGCAAAAGCTCCCCAGTGCTTATTGGAGAAGCTTCTATTACCTTTTGAAATGTAAGTTGTCCCACAGTGACTTGAACATGCTTACCAAAGTAGTTATATTAACCTCCTTCCTCATGTTGCACAATGCCTGTAATTTTCTGACTGTCTGGCACAAACACAAAATGATTTATAAAACTCCTGACTTATGGCAGGTTTAAAACAACACTGCTTTTAACCCCAAATCCATTACTCTTTCAATATCAAACTTAAAGGTATAGTGTCTATATTGGGGAACAGTTAGTAATGCACAAGGTGTAGGAGCAATTCAAGCATCCTCAAAATACTCTACAGAAGGATCTTCCACCTTCTCTCGTAGTCTTTAACTCGTGATTAGCTTAAGCCCAGTTTCTTTGCTGATATGATATAACTTGAGCTTTCACATGAGGTGAGTCTTTGATCTTTACCTCTCTCTTGATTGCACCTCAGGCTTTGACTTAGTCCAGCATTACTGAAATGTGGACACCGTGGCTGCATGCAGACACCAGCAGATTTCCCCCTCCCCGTCCAGGATAATCTCCAAATCATGGGCAGAGATGGGGGGGTGGGTGTGCAAAGCAGTAGCCCCTTCCTGCAGTGCCCAGCTATTGCTCCTGAATAGCTGTTCCCCAGGGCAGCAAGATGCGCTGCCTTGGTGTTTGCGCTGGTGCTGTCAGCAGCGATTGGAGCCTTGCACCACGCAGCCTCCGCGGGGGCTCCAGGTAGCACCTCTGGAGACACGTGGGGCCAGTGTGCGTGGCACTAGAGGCAGCTCTGGTCAGTGGAGGCAGCTGCAAGCGTTTGGTCGCCATGGCACTCTCCTGGGCAGCTCCCCAGCTCCCACCTGCCTGTCCCAATGAGGAGGTGTATATGGGACAAGTAACTGGGGAATCTGGTGGCACAGCGAGCCAGGACCTGTTTTTGACTTCAGAGCAGTCGAGCCAATCCCTACAGCTCAGCACGGGCGAGCCTGATGCAGGGGAAGGAACCTCTGGTAAGTACGCTGTTTGCTTTGATATTGCAGGGACACATCTGTTCACTTCCACTTTTTTTAATCATGCTAGAAGAGGAGTGGAATAACCAATAAAGGTAGAGTTGCTATCTGTCTCTCATTCCCTCATACAGTTAGGCAGATGGAGCCCTGCAGAACAGTTTGTTTATGTGCACCAGGATGTCCTGTGAATCCTCCATAGAGATCTCGAGGAAACTTTCCTGAAGGGTAGTCTGCAGTCCTCTGTCAAAGGTTTCTGGGGGAGGGCTGCCTTATTTCTACTGCCTCGGTAGGACACGTTCCCACACCACTCAGCAATTACTTCAGCCGGCACCATTGCAGCACACAGGCTAGCAGCATATGGCCTCTATCTTTAGCCAGAAGCAAGCAGGAGCTGTTCCCTTTCACCTGTTACCCTCAGGAGGAGATTAGCTAAAATCACCACCGCCTATGGAAAATGGTGCCAGTATTCAGTTCAATTGCCATATCTGCATATGCTCATGCCTGTGAGCTACCCCCAACTTGCCCCCTCCCTCCCCAGGCCACACTCACCATGGCTGTGACTGCCACCATTCTCTATACATCCCAAAGAGAAGTGAGATCTGTGCTTGCAACTTGTGTGGATCAAGGGGAGTGAAAACATCTCAATAGTACCTTTGTGCATTGCTTCCTTTGCAGCTAGCAATTTGGCCTTGAGGGTCTCTCCATCCACATTAGCAGAGTGGCTCAGCCAGATAAGGAGAAGGAAGAGGAGGTGGGATGACGTTGCAAGAGATCATGTAAGCCTCTGGTGCTTTGGATACTGAGCACAGGGCTTGGAAGATCAACCTCAGGGACAGAATGGACAAGGATAGAGCAGAGAGGAGAAAAGGCTGGATGTGCAACAGGAGATGCTGGTGCTTTGCAAGAGGCAAACAGACATGCTGGAGACTCTTGTTGACCTTCAGGTTCAAGAGACCTGTACTCCCCTCCCTCTGCCACCCACAGAGAACTGCATTCTGGGACCTCCCTACACCCCCCCACTCACATTCCACATAGTATCAGAAGCCACTGCACTACCACTTCACCCCAGGGGAGAGTACAGACAATCACAGCTGCCTGTACGCTGACCTGTGGGAGATTCACTTGGTGCATGTGTTTGTGAAATTGACTGTTCTTTCCCTTTCAAAGGTTCTTTCCCTGTATTTATAAAGTTTCATTCAGTTATAAATGTCTGTTTGGAATAAAAGTCTGTCTATGGGAACTTAATTCATCTTTATTTAGTTTAGCCCCAGCCAGCATATGTTGTGACATTGTTCACAGATAATAGCAATAGGTGCATTTGCAATGTTATAGTACTACATACACAGCACTCATTACAAGGTTCAGCCCAGAGTGCAAAAACAAACAAAAAAACCCTAATGCTAGACAGAGCACCCTATAACACATTACTATGGCTCACTATTGAAATGGTCTTGCAAAACTGGTGGTTAACACTGAAGTTAGACTAAACAACCAGTCACAAACTGTGCTTCAGATACCCCACCCTAGTTATTAAGAAGCTAAAAAAATAAATCACACAGCCCCTTTTATTGCATTCCAGTTCTCTGGCTCCCAGTCAGCACCTAGGTCCAGTACAGTGAGAAGTTATTTAAAACTCTGCTTGCTATACAAAATGTTCTTCTGATCCCCAAAGGGCCAGCTACATTACCAAATCGATATTAATTTGGAGCTTACCCAAAATACCATGCTGTCAACCAATCCTTTAGTATCTAAAACTAAAGGTTTATTACAAAAGAAAAGAACAAGAAGAGAATTGTTAAATGATCAAAGCAGTCAGTTACATACATAAGACTTTCGAGTCTATATATCAGATTCTCAGCAGTATTGTTGAGTTTGCTGGCTTGAAAGTCCCTCTGGAACACATCCAAAGCTTGGATGGGTCATTCAGTCCTTTGTTCAGAGATTCAGTTTGTAGACAAGTTATTCCAGAGTTGAGAAGCAGGATTGAAGACAAAATAGAGAAGATGCAGCTGCCTTTTTATAATCTTTGCCATGTGGCTTGTACTTCCTTTGTCCCAAATGCAAGCTTCACAGCACATGGCATGGAAAAGCCTTAGAGTTCTCTGTCCATAGGCATGCCCTGGCATGTCTTACTGACTCATAAGAAGTAGCCCCTGCCTTCTCTCAATGGGTTAATTGTAATAGATGGTTGCCTTTGACAGGCCATCAAGCAGGCTGGATAGTGCTGATGTCAATCTGTCTGGGGGTGTCACCCAGAAACACAGCACAAGTTTGAAATACAGATGTGTCACACATATTTGTAATTCCTGATACTTGGCAAATCATAACTTTTCCATGGATACCTCGCATGGCATATCTTGTAAGAATCATTGAAATTTTGAAATATTGATATCAATAATATTATAAATGGTTACTCATATTTCATAGAGCCTCACAGCAGCTTTCTGAACAGGCCAGTGTTCTTAAAGATGTGTCTGTCATGCCCCTTCCCTGACCATCTCACATCGGTAAAACATCACCAGTGATTCACCAGCACTTGCAATACATGGAAAAGTAGCCCTTTCTGTTGATATACTCTGTGGCAAGATGGTCTGGTGCCAAAATAGGCATATGCGTGCCATCTATCACCCTACTGCAATTTGGGAACCCCCTTGCTTCAAAACCATTCACTATATCCTGCACATTGTCCAGAGTCACAGTCCTTCATAGCAAGACATGATTAATGGCCTTGCACACTTGCATCACAGCAACTCCCACCATAGATTTCCCAACTCCAAATTGATTCCCAACTGATCAATAGCAATCTGGCATTGCAAGCTTCCACACAGCAATCACCACTCACTTCTCCACTATCAGTGCAGCTCTCATTTGGTGTCACTGCGCTGGAGGGCTGGGGTGAGCTCAGAACATGTATCCAGGAATGTGGCCCTGTGCATCCGAAAATTCTGCAGCCACTGCTCGTAATCCCATACCTGCATAATCCCACTAGTCAATGCTTGTTTCTCTGGGCCAGAACCAGCGTACCACCATTTGCAGCTGCTCTGTGAATGCTAACAACAACCTTGAATTGTTTCTTTCTATGTCCCACAGCAAGCTAACTTCCAAGGAATCATCGTGTTCCCCGCAGTTCCTCTAGCGGCTCTGCAAATAGTGCAAGATCAGGTGCCCTGTGCTCACAACGCTCCTCACAATAGTGCAGAGCTGTGCAGGATCCATGCTTCTCACACAGATGGCAGAGGTGCAGGTTTGTGGAGCTTTCAAAAAGAGGTGCAAAACATTCTGGGATGCAGATACAATTATGGGATGGAGACAAATGCATCAGGGGATGTTGAAACCATGTCACTCCTGCCCAATTTATTTGCCACCATGAGGCACTGCAAGCCCTTCCCAAACATCCTGCACTAGATGGTGGCGAGTTGCACGATGGCATAGCTACCCATCGTGCACTGCTCTCTGGATTGATGCAAGCTCTGGTAGTGATGATGCACACTGCTAACACAAGGAGCCTAGTGTGGATGTGCAAAAGCGATTTAATTACTGTGGTGGCTGTAGGTCGATGTAACTTAGGTAAACTTAATTTTGTAGTGTAGACTTGCCCTATGCATATGCAAGGGATCCCCAAGCTGTTTAGTTTAGGTTAGCCCTAAAGGACATAGAACTTGCATATATAGCAGCTTTTGGAACCTAAGACTGTAACTCATTTGGGTGTGTATGGGCGCCTCTAAGAGGCAATTTCCCCCTCTTTCAAGCACAGAGGCTGAGGTAGAAAGAGTTTCTTTAATGAAACTAACCTAGCATTAATCTGAGAAAACAGCACTAGCGGTATTCATAAACATAAAAGCATGAGCAAGTCACCCTCCCCAGTGTACGCTATAGGCAGTGTCCTTTGCTTCAGGTTCTTGAGTCCAACACCAAAGTTCCTATAATGTGCCCCCCCCCCCCACCTTAACACCACACTCACAGTGGTTGTCCCTGGTCAGTGCAGACCCAGAGTTCAGTGGTGCATATGCATGGGTTCTCCTCCTGCCATGAGTGGGGAAGGAAAAGCCATCATGCTCTCTCCACTGTCCAGGCTCCGGCCAGCCACCAGCTCGCCGTAGCCGCCTGCTCACCTCTCCTGCTGGCCGTGCCTGCCCACCTGCCTCTCCGGTGTGACCTCTGCGAGTCAGTCTCTCAGTGATTTTTAGCTCTTGGCAGAAACACGGTCCTGCCACAAGTGATTTCACCTCTCAGTGATTTTGAGCTTTGATTGAGCATTTTAAAATAACAAAGAAGCTCCTAATGAAGCCCATTTAGCTCTTTCTTTAAACAGTGGGGAGGAACAGGCTAAACCAGTCCAGGAAGGACCTTTGGTGAGGATGTGCAGCCTCCTAGCTGGGACATCTGTCCCTACCCCTCTTACTTTCACAGGGCTCTGGCATTCAAGCCCCTGGCTTAACGAGGTCCTTTCAGCTGATTTGGGACAGGTTAAGCACAGTCCTGCTTCCCTGTACAACATTTTGGTAACAGCATTTCACTACCCCTGCATTCAGTACTAAAGTGTACCCAGCACTAAAATATTTGTACCCAACACCTGCCAAAATTGATTACTTTGACACCGCTCTATGTGCTGAATATCTAAGCAGAGGAGGAGCAAACTGTATTTACATAAACACACCCAAACTTCCCAGCTAGCTGTCAGGGAAGCATTCATTCAGACCCTACTTACACCCTGAACTATACAGTATAGGGTAAAAGCATGCGAAAAAAACAGATTTCAAGGGAGGGAGACCAGATTTCACAGTCCATTACGTGTTTTTCATGGCCATGAATTTGGTCAGACCCTATTCATGACTTAGTCAAGATTCACTCATTTCCACACATTCTCATGATAATAAGTTTGTTATGATATGGGGAAAATACCTAAGAATCGGGGTAGCAGCTAGGATATGTATATATTCTTTTGCCTACCTACAGAAAGCTGCTTTAAGCATTTCATAGCAATGCTACCATTTGTTAAACATTTGGCCAACCAAAGTTACTTAGGCCTGAATCAAGATACAGCCTAAGTTCCTTAAGCAATGTTACCTCTCTCATTTGTTCTTCCAGCCTGGCAGCGTGAGAAAGTTCCTGTTCATAACAGAATTTATGTAAGCTAGGAGACAACAAAATATTCTACTGCTCTGTGTAGCTGCAGCCTGCAACTGCCCTGTCCTTGTTTCTGCTCCCAGCAGGAAGTGTCACAGGAAAGCAAAGACAGCATCTAGAGTGAAGCATAAGTGTGGCATCTCAGTGCTTCCTGGAGGATGCACACTATAGCACAGCCTTGATCAGCCTCAAGCAATTGCTTTCTCTAGACTATTGGCACCTCATGGATGATATATCAGCCATGATCACTGCTGCCTTTAATAAGTTTGGCAGTATTTCCTGCACTTTCCCTACACTTGTTGCCTGGTAGAGCTGCAGACCCTACCACTTAACACTACAGAGTTTTCAATCGTTACTATTTACTGTTTATATTATTGTAGCACCTGTGTCGCTGGCAGACCAGGTGTCAGCTCATGCCAAGGTTCCCATGCCTCAGTGGAACACTTACAAATACTTTGCTGGAATCAGTCTGGCTCACTTGTTAGTATTGGTAAAATAGGTATTAGAATTCTAAGAATGTGTTTAGTCTTTATTATGGAATGCTTGTGAGTTGCTGCATGCATGAATTTCACTTGTAATATCTGTATCCCATATTATAAGGCAATATTTGAGTGTTTGCATTGTAAGCCTCTCTAAGGCCTTGTCTACACTACAAAGTTTTGTCAGCAAAAGTAATGCTGCTTTCATTAAAGTGCTTTAAATAAAAGTTGCATGTCTACACTAGCTCTTGTGTCGGCAGAGAGCATCCACACTAACAGCTTCTGCATCAACATAGAGAGCAGTGCACTGTGGTAGCTATCCCACTGTGCAACTGGCCACAGGTTGCTTTGGGAAGGGTTTGCAATGCCTTGTGGGGCAGGTACAGTGTCACATGATGCAAGTTTCTCAATCCCATCTTCCAGGGGCATCCTAATAGATTGTCAGCTACTTTTTCAACTGAAGTGGGGGCTGGGGAGGGAGAGGAGAGTGGTGTGTCTGGGGTGGGGGAGACAGCAGGATGACTGACCTATCCTGAGGCAGGAGGAGGGGGACATCCCCCATGTCAGCCCCCAGCTCTACTCAGTACAGCAGTCTCTCCCGAAGCAGCCCGCTCTGCCTATGGTTCTGTGATTCCCTCTGAGTTTTCCACAACCTCCTCAGATGCCGGGAGCAGCACCCTGAGCTCTCCCTGCTGAGGAATGTCAAAGCAGCACAGCAATCTCCCCTCTCTCCCCCTCGTCCTCCTGCTTCCCTGCAACAGCAGTCTGCCTGCCCCTGTGTTCCTAGTATAGGGCAGAACAGAAGCATTCCACATTAATGATTTGCTCTTTGTTCACCAAAAGGAGCAGCATGCTCAGCTGTCAGATACTTCCCGGAGCTTTGAAAGGGGAGGGGCGCATGCCTTCAGGGCAGCAGAGATCCAAACAGTGAGCAGGGCGGTCATGGCAGGCATTGTGGGATACTGGTGGAAGCCAATTATGTCGACAAAACAAACAGCAGTGTTTACACTGATGCTTTGTTGCTTTAAATTTGCCACAAAAAGCTTTATGCCTCTCATTGAGGTGGTTTTATTTTGTCTGCAAAACAGCAGAGTTTTGCCACCAAAACTAGCTTTATAGTGTGTACAGTTTTTGCGGATAAAACTTTGTAGTGTATACAAAGCCTAACTGTATAAATCATTAGACAGGAGACAGACACTAACTAGTGTAAAGTGCTGATTTCCAACAAAAGGGGTTATATGCCTGACCAGGAAGGCCCATCAACACCAGACAGACTGGAGTGGAACATTAAAGAAGACAAAAGACTTTGTTTACTTCCCCTCGCCCCTCCGCCCTTAAAGATGAGTCTTGCAAGTGAATTCCTCCCATCAGCTGAGTTTGCAGCTTAAAGCAGAAGGGAAGAAGTGGTGGGAGGGGAAACCCTAACAAGGAAGAAATGTATCTTTATGCTGCTTGGACTGGGAGGGCGGGGGGGAGGGGTGTGGAGGGCAGGATTACTAAGCAAAAGACCCCCAGTGCTTATCCTGGGTTAGCCCTAAAGGACATGTAGACCTTCCTTATTATGGAAGCTTCTATCACCTTTTGAAACTTAAGACTGTAACTCCTTTGTGTTTGTATGTATACCTGCTTTAACCTTGTAAATAATTCTTATTTCCTACCTAATAAATCTTTAGATAGTTTATTATAGGTTTGGCTACAAGCGTTGCCTATGGTGTGAGATATAAAGTGCAACTGACGTAGGGTAAGTGACTGGTCCTTTGAGACTGGGAGTAACCTGAATATTGCTGTGGTATAAAGGATCATCTATCACAAAGGTAGGCTTGCCTAAGAGGACTGTCTGTGACTGTGCATGTTAAGGCTGTTATGGTGCCTGAGAAGTTTATCGAGTGATAATTGGTCAGTGGAATCTAAGTATAGAACTCACAGCCAATTTGGGGTTTGTGCCCTGCTTCTTAACAGTCTGCCCTGAGGTTGGCGCTCATGATCTTGAGTCACTGCAGGACAGCTTGAGAACACCTACGAACCTTAACGCCAACAATATACTCACCATGGTGCAAGCTGCTGAACTGTCCTAAAGCAAGCGGCCCTGAAGCTAGTCTGACCAACTTAATATTTTTATGAATATCTTTATGGGAACTTTTATGGGAGTTTTCTGACCTATCTTTTTCTGTCTGGCAAGCCTTTAAATCTAACAATGTCTGCCTGTCTTGGTGTTTATCAGTGGATTTGGCTGGAGTATCCTTGAGAGGCACCCCTCCCCACTTGTTGAAAGACTGATCTTGATTAGGAGGAAGAAGAAATTGACCAGGGAGGATATGTTCTCAGATCTCCTCAGGAGCTCTGAGTCTGGGGTCCAGGAGAGAAGACAGTGGAGGGAGTGCATGCTTGAGAAGAGACTGAAGGAATGGGAAGACAGGCAGAAGGAGTGGGTGGTGCATAGTGAAGTGAACAAAGACATACAGCTCCTGAGACAGCAAACACAAATGCTACAAAGCATTTTAGATCAAAACTCCCAACATTTGGCACCCCAGGAGCCATTGAACTGCATAGCCATCACCATGTGTCCAGGCCATTTCCCATACATCCCCCTGCCCCCCACCGCCAAGATGACACTATAGTGTGCCGCACCATCCCTTCTCCTCAGTGGGAAACCAAAGAGAACTGCTAGTACCAGCCTTACCCTGACCTTTGACCAATGCAGAAAAGCTCTTCGTTTGAAATGTGTGTGGGTTTTTTTTGATTGGATGCTTTTATCTACCTGTTCAATAAAGTTTTGTTTTGAGGAAATTAAGATTTCACACCCCCAACTTTCTAATTGCAGAAAACCGAACACTCCTGCCCCA
Source organism: Platysternon megacephalum (assembly GCA_003942145.1). Lineage (NCBI taxonomy): Eukaryota > Metazoa > Chordata > Testudines > Platysternidae > Platysternon > Platysternon megacephalum. Next base: position 3,825,793 of record QXTE01000145.1, read on the forward strand.
CCCTTTCCCCAAGGCCCTGCCCCTGCACCATCCCTTCTCCAAATCCCCACTCTCACTCACTCATTTTCCCCAGGCAGGGCCAGGGGGTTGGGGTGCGGAAGCGGTGAGGGCTCTGGTTGGGGGTGTGGGCACTGCGGTGGGACCTGGGATGAGGGGCTTGGGGTGCAGGAAGGGGCTCCAGACTGTGGGGTGGGGCCAAGGGGTTCAGAGTGTGGGAGGGGGCTCCGGGCTGAGGCAGGGAGGTTGGGGTGCGGGAGAGGGTGAGGACTCTGTCTGGGGCTGCGGGCTCTGGGGTAGGGCCAGGGATGAGGGGTTTGGGGTGTAGGAGGGGGCTCCAGGCTGGGGCTGAGGGGTTCGGAGTGCAGGAGGGGGCTCAGGGCTGGGGCAGGGGGTTGGGGTGCGGGAGGGGGTCAGGGTGTGGGCTCTGGGTGGTGCATACCTCAGGCAGCTCCCGGGAAGCGGCCGGCATGTCCCTCTTGCTCCCAGGCTCAGGGGCAGCCAGGTGGTTCTGCATGCTGCCCCCGCCTGTAGGTGCCGCCCCTGCAGCTCCCATTGGCTGCGGTTCCCGGACAATGAGAGTTGCAGAGCTGGCACTCGGTGTGGGGGCAGCACGTGGATCCCCTGGCAGCCCCTATGCCTAGGAGCTGGAGGGACATGCCGGCCTCTTCCCAGGAGCCATGCGGAGCTGTGTAGGGAGCCTGCCATCCCTGCGCCAACCGGACTTTTAACGGCTGCTCACCGGAGCCGCCGGGATCCCTTTTTGGCCAGGTGTTCTGGTTGAAAACCGGACACCTGGCAACCCTACCCACACAGTAGAAGTGGCAGCTTCCCCAACAAGGCTCAAAAAGAAGCAGGCAAATTGAAAAAGCTCCCAAAATGTATTATTCATGTAAAGCCTCATGCATTTCAATCCAATATCATAATTTTTTGAGGTCTTACCCATGCTTTTAGAATGGCTGGCGTTGGCAATACTGATGAGATTTGTGGTAGCCCATATTTGGATGAGTATGGTGAATCTCAGTTCCAGCACCACCCTCGCAGTAATTGGCAGATTCAACAAAAATGCCAAGAACTTAATGAGTCAGGGAGACTTAACTACCTTTTGTGATCCTACAGGAAGTCCCAGCCCTCGGCTCAGGGTTGAGGCAGGCTGGCACAGCAGCCTGTGTAGGAAGTTTTCTCTCCTGCTCCCCTGAACGTAAAAGAGGACTTAATTTACCAGGACTGTCAAGGCAATGCCTTTCAACAGCACTAAATCAATTCAATTTTTTGTATGCAGAATTTCATGCAAATTATTTGTAAATATGCAAGTTTTCTGATTAAATAATTTGCATGAGGTCACACATGAAGCTGAACCAAACTTGATAAATATAAAGATGAATAAATATGGTGTGAGAATCAAAGAAAAAGGTGAGGGGAAAATAAGATTAAAAGTAAATATGCTGCAAAACTGAAGATGACTGAGGAAAAGAGATCAGGGAGTGAAGTAGGGATCACACTGGAAAAAATAGGCAGTGGAACTCTGCTAAACTCTGCCCACAATCCAACCTCCATTCATTCATGACACTAAAATGAGATATCACATATTGGGGTGCATAGCTTCACACTAGTATTGTTCTTTTCCTTTGTTTAATAGGCAGTGAAATAGTTACCATTACTGATATTTAAATAGTCATCAGTAGGCTTCAGAGTTTATATGAATGGGGCAGTTCACAACGCTCAGAGCTATTGTTTCAGGGAAGCTGCAGGGTGAGGCAGATGTCACTGCATCTGTTAAACCTGAGCTATATTTAGAAGGGGTTTTTTTTTTGCAATACTAAAAACTAGAGATTTAATTTTTATTTAAATGAAAGCTCAGATTCTGAAGGCCAAAATAACCATCAGCCGGGAAATCCCCCAGCTCACTGAACTGACACGAACTTGCCCAATTTGGCTCCTGGAGTGAAGGAAGACAGAGAAGAACAATAAACAAAGGAGACATAATACTTTCATTTTTTTAATTTCTGTATAGACATTTTGAAATACATACACTTTTTTATTTTATAATATATGGAGACATTGCTATATAGGATGATTGTGCTTGGGAAAGCTGGTTGCGATTAATAGATGTACAGTGGGCTTTTCCCCTTTCATTCAGCAAATAGCTTGCATTTTTTTTTAAATATTCCCCAGGGGAGGATACCCCAGCGATGTGCAACAAATATCTGCTCAAATGACATTGCTTTGGCTGCTTGTATCTTCCAGACCAGCCCTGCCCAACTGTGCATATCCTTTCTGAATAAGTCTGCAAAAAGTTGAAGAGTGTAAGCACCAAGGAGGGAGAGGAATCATTGAGGGAGGTCCAATGGAGAGGTGCGTGGAGCATAACGAAGAGGCATGGATGAAATTAAGCAAAGGAAAGTTATGATGAATATCAGGAAATATTTCCAAGCAGTTGGCTCTATTCAATAGGGATATAGTCTCCCCAGGGAAGTGGAACATTTCAAAACTAGTTTGGAGGAAGTCCTGGAAAATGTACACCAGGGAGTAATGCTACATTGGCAGCAGGGGGGATGGAGTAGATGTGACCTTACTGTGTCTCTTCCATTTCTATTTCCTAGTACAACAGTTACAGTTCTTTTGCAATATGGTAAATATTTAAAAAATCATAGATACAAACCAAACATATTAAATAAAAAGTTACGCCAATTCAATCATGACTTTTCACCTTTTTAAACTAAGACAACAGGGATGAAGAGGGAATGAGGTTGAGCTTTTTAATCCTCTTTGTTTAAGGCTAACTCACATAGGACACGCCTTCACAAGACTTGTTCAATAACATTTGTGGAGCTCAGCCTAGAGTTGTTGTTGGATTGTCCTCAGTCCCTAGAGCTGCTGATGTTATCGAATATATATTGGGTGTGAGCTCTCACGCTCGCTCTCTGCCAGGCCTAATGCAGACTTTGCCTGCCATGTTTTAATCCTAGCTTGTACCAGTAGATCCAGCTTGTGTAGCATAATGCCAGTGTGATCCCCCCCAGGCTACCTGGGATTGTGAGGCTCCTCACCACCACCTGCCCTTAGCGTGAAACAGTTTCTTGGCTGTGTCTGTTGTGGCTCAGATCCCTGCAACCAACAGCCTCTGGCAGCACAAGCACTGCCTTCCAAGCCTCTGCAGGCCTCCTGCTCTCTGTACAGGTAGTGACAGGCACTGGCAAACCCCCCAATACTCGGAGTGTTTCCTGCAGTGTCAAGTCCCTTATCCACTGAACACTCACAGAATTACTGGATCTATTGTTCTCAAAGGAACAGTACACACCAGCTTGTTAGAATCAAGTCAGGACCAGCACTTTGCTTAATACCACAACACTTAAGCTTATTCTTGTATTCATTATAAATATATCTATTACGAAAAATAAAGATTTGGGAGATATAAGTAAGAATATTGGAACCAAATGGTTACATATAAAACAAAATCATAGAGACTACTTTCCGCTTTCTAGATACTACACTTAACTAACAAGGTATTCTCTTTCCCAAGGCCCCCCAAACCCCTTTCTGGCTATCAAACAACCCCCCAACCTCATCAGGCTCATCATCAGAAGCAAGATCCCCATAGACCAGGACACAACTCAAAGTGGCGCCAAACCCTGCCAGAACAACAGATGCAAAACTTGCAGCCATAGCTCCACCGTTATGATGATCAATACCCCCCACAACACACCTCTCATGATCGTTGGATCCTACATCTGCCTATCACAACATGTGGTGTACCTCATCCAGTGCACTAAATGCCCTAATAACAACTATGTGGGTGAAACGACATAGTCACTATGCTCTTGAATGAACTCCCATAGAAAATGATAAAAGACAAAAACACCATATCACCCATTGGTGAACACTTTTCACAAAGCAACCACTTCATGGGTGACCTCTTAGTCCTCATCCTTCATGGAAACCAGCACACACCACTTTCAAAAGATGAGCCTGAGAGCTTAAATTCATAACTTTTCTAGACTCTAAAATTCAGGGACTTAATCCACTAACACTAATTTTTGTCCTACGATTTCAGAAGTATTAACTGGCCACTTCACCTTGAATGGTCTCTTTGTTGTTTATTTACTTCCTAGGTGCCAAAGTGTCTTCTTTGCCCCCGAAATATAGTAGAGTATACCTTTGAAGTGCACCTCTATATAAGGGTTTCTTCCCATTTTTCTATTCATAGTAGTTTCTTTTTGAAGTTCTTACAATCCTTCATTTGCATTCAGTCAGACTGATGATAGGAGACCCATTGTGAACAAGACAATACTCAACATCTTTGTAAACAGATAGATGGACAAACATCTCCTGTGTGACAGAAAACCTGGTTTTCACCTGTGCTGGTGACCAACCCCTTGACATACAGGCTTTAAGAATGTATTTTCTGTATATATGCATAACCCCTTACATAGTATGTGCACCTATATTTCACAATGCTATTGATGAACAGTGTGACCCTGGTTTTCATTTGAGACTTCACATAACATTATTTAGTGAACTAGAATGTACATGCCTGACTCAAGTGACTCCTGTAACCCATCTGCACCTACCCTGTGCATCTTGCCAGTTGTCACTAAGAGGTTCCAGGGTCACAGCCAGTCTGGCTTTTAAAGCATTTAGTCATCTTGAATTAATTGCTCCCATTTCCTACACCCATTGAAACAACCTCAGCCTCCCCCATAATTGCAGATCTGTTCCTCTGTAATGAATCTGTGTGTTGCAGACACGCAGACATGATGGTCATCAGCAGGAAAGAACCTTTGGCTCAAGAAACATAGGTATCTGCTAGCTGAGCAAAAGGAGAATCCGTATAGTCCAGCAATAACAAAAGTTTGCATAATTTCTGTGGGCCAGCCATTGCATTATCACTGCCTGCGCTGTAGCTATGCGACAGACAGAAGACTGCAGTCTGCAAAGCTGTCAATACTACCCCTTATACCAGCATTAAAAATACATGAAGAGAAGTCTAGCATTTGAGAAAGCAGGTACAATATTTGCTATGCTGTCTACTACCATAAGAATGTGGATTAGAAAAAAATAACAGAGAACTATAGAGTTTGTAGAACTAGTTCAACAGGATTCTCTGCATCTCAGGCAGTGTGAGACCAAAAAACGAATGCCAGTGGACGTAGGTGCTGGAACTAGGGGTGCTGGGGTTGCTGCCCCATCCCCTGGCTTGAAGAGGTTTCCATTATATACAGGGTTTACAGTTTGGTTCAATGGCTCTCAGCACCCCCACTATACAAAATGTTCCAGCGCCCCACCAGTGTGTAGCAGCTAGGGTGACCAGACATCCTGATATTAGGGGCTTTGTCTTATATATACAACTATATCCCTTCCTCCTCCCCTGAAAAAAAAGTGTCTTGATTTTTCTCAGTTATCTGGTCTCCCTAGTAGCAGCTGTGACTGTGCTATATTGTAAAATGGAGATGCAGAGTATTGAAAGGCAGTAGCCATGGTACAGTGAAAACATTTTTCTTCTTTGCCTTTGGGCACAGTTCTCAAATTAACCATAGCCTGGCTTTTCTTTGTTTATACACAGAGGTGGTACTAGCCTATTAGGGGCCCTAAGCAAGAATATCCCCCCCCCAAACACATAATAAAAAGAGAATGGGGGCCCCCTTGAGCTGCTCAGGGTCCTAAGCAAATGCTTAGTCTGCTTATGCCTAGCGCCACCACTGAATGTACAGTTCTGTACGGATCAAATATTGTTGATAATTCCAAGCAGTCCTCAAAGCACATTTTTGACTTGTCCCTGACCTTCAAAGCACAAGCATCTTCACTTTATCTGCTATTCTATACTCCACCTTTTCCCCTTAATCGCAAACATTTTCTAAACTGAAAGTGAACTATTGTAGTTTCATTCATATGTTATAGTTTCATTCATATGCACTGTATCCCAAATCACTTTCCTGTGTTAGTAATGCAAGACATCGGACAATATATGATATGGATGACAGGAAACAGGTGGGTGTTAAATAATAATCATACAATAATAGTAATATTAACTAAATAGGTGCAACATCACACTTTCAGTTACATCTTAAAGGCTTGTCCAATTGTCTCTCCAGTGTCCCTGCTTATTGGTGTAAGCAGCTTATGTTCCTTATGTTATCATGATAACAGGGGTTATTACCAGGTGATGAAATATCATGAGGTCATGAGTAGATCATGGAAATCAATAACTAATATTCAGAGTATTCCAAAATGAGTACACTCATTACATTACCACATGAGGAGTAACCATGTCTGGAATACTGGGCCAATTTAATCTGTGGTATACCTTCATTGCAGCCTCAATGCAGTTACATCAGCAATGAATATAGTCCATCATGTTTAATTCTAGGCATCTCATAACAGAAATTAGAGGGAATTTAGAGAACAACAACAAAAATGATCAGGGGCTGCAGTGGTTGAAGAAAGATTAAAAACGCAAACTCTGTTAAGTGTAACACCTCTTGAGATCTGAGTACTGTACTACAGTAGTGTGTGTATATTGCAAACCTGTGGCTACACTCACACACACACAATCACAAGCATCAACTAAACTTCACAGATGCAACCCAGAATCTTCAGCTTCAAAGACACAGTTTTGTAGTATCTCCATTACCTATTCATAGTATTAGGGTCAACTGCCTCAACTATAGTGTGGCATACAAGAGTGGTAAACAAATATTATTCTCTTATAGACTTTAAGGTCAGAAGGGACCGTCGTGATCATCTAGTCTGACCTCCTGCACATTGCAGGCCAACCTCACCCACCCACTCCTGTAATAAACCCCTAACCTCTGACTGAGTTACTGAAGTTCTCAAATCATGGTTTAAAGATTTTATGTTACACAGAATTCACCATTTACACTAGTTTAAACCTGCAAGTGACCCGTGTCCCATGCTGCAGAGGAAGATGAAAAACCCCAGGGTCTCTGCCAATCTGACCCAGGGGAAAATTCATTCCCGACCTCAAATATGGCGATCAGTTAGACCCTGGGTATGTGGGCAAGACCCAGCAGCCAGACACCTGGGAAAGAATTCTCTGTAGTAACTCAGAGCCCTCCCCCTCTAGTGTTCTGTCTCCAGCCATTGGGGATTTTTGCTACTGGCAGTCATCGATGGGCCACATGCCATCATAGGCAGTCCCATCATACCATCTCCTCCATAAATTTATCAGCTCAGTCTTGAAGCCAGTTAGGTTTTTTGCCCCCACTGCTCCCCTTGGAAGGCTGTTCCAGAACTTCACTCCTCTGATGGTTAGAAACCTTTGTCTAATTTCAAGCCTAAACTTGCTGATGACCAGTTTATTTCCATTTGTTCTTGGGTCCACGTTGGCACTTAACTTAAATAACTCCTCTCCCTCCCTGGTATGTATCCCTCTGATGTATTTATAGAGAGCAATCATATCTCCCCTCAGCCTTCTTTTGGTTAGGCTAAACTAGCCAAGCTCTTTGAGTCTCTTCTCATATGGTAGTTTTTCCATTCCTCGGGACTATCCTATTAGCCCTTCTCTGCACCTGTTCCAGTTTGAATTCATATTTCTTAAACATGGGAGACCAGAACTGCACACAGTATTCCAGATGAGGTCTCACCAGTGTCTTGTATAATGGTTCTACACTTTCATTTAATAATAATAAAATAATAATAATAATAATAATAATTAATTAACCATTATTATTATTATTTATTTCTGTCTAGGAGCCCCAGTCAGGGTCTTGTGTTCACAGCACTGAACTAGGATTCAGGTGATGTGGATCAATTCCTGGCTGTGCTACATGCTTCCCTGTCACTTGGGGGCAAGTCCCTATTCTCCACTCTGCCTCAGTTCATGTAAAATGAAACACAACCCTACCTCATAGGAGTGTGCTGTGGATAAATTCCTTGTTCCAGAGATTCTCAGATATTGTGGTGATGAATGGGAACGCTAGTAGTGCCAGAAGAGCTGCAAAAGTGGCCCGAAGGGGGAGTAAGGGAAGGGGCTCCGCTGTTATGCCACCTTGGCTCCAGTCAGGGGCCTAGGGAGGGGGACGCCCCCTGTTGCACTGCTCCCGAGTTCATGTTCCCACAAGTGGGTATGGGGGTCGGTGCCCCCCCCCCCCTATGCTGGTAACACATGCAGAGCCAGTATATCCGTATATTACACGTGGAATGTGAGTCCAGTATATTCCTGGTATAGGATGGTTGCATGGGTGTGCTGTGGCAGCTGAGATTTGTGTATGCTCTTTCTGTGCACCTGTGTAGTAGGTGTATTTTCCTGTCTGAACTTGTGTGTGTGAGGAGCTGGGGTGAGTGATTTATTTGTACACTGGGATGTACACACAACACAGTACGTGTGTGCAGCAGGTGCCTCTGTGCATGCAGGTGTGTGTTGGTGGGGGGGGGGTGTAAGTCCTCCTATCTTCAGACGCGTGTCCATGTGGAGCGTGTGCCTGGGCGCGTGCCCACGTGCTGGGGGAAGGGAGCGGGAGCTGACCAGGGGCTTGTGCCCCTCCCTTTCCGCTGGCTCCCGCGAGGCTGCAAGTGCCGCCGCTGCCGCTGGGGGATCTGCGGGAGATGCTGCCGCTGCTGCCGCCCGGGCCGGCGCCGGAGGAGGGGTAGGAGCGGGGGGCAGCCCGAGCAGCTGGAGCATCTCCGCAGCCGCAGCGCGCAAGCTGCTGCCTCCCCTCCGGCCGGGCACCGAGCTGGGCGCCGCCGAGGCAGCGAGCCGACCCCAAGGCGGAGCGGGGCAGGAGGTGAGCGGGGCTAGGTTGGGGCGGGGAGCCCGGGGGCGCTGCTACCTCCCGGCTGCAACTTAAGCAGAGGGTGCCCCAGAGAGGGGACGCGCCGCTTCCCCGGCCGCTCAGGGCTCCCAGCTGGTCCAGCTCGGCTCTCGGTAGGCAGGCCGGCGGGACCGCCAGGGGCCGCGCTCCCCCTGCGCTGGACGGGACCTGGGGAAGTCCGACCTGCTCCTCGCAAGGTCAGCGCGGGATCGGGGCCAGTGACTGGACATGGCCTTGGCACCCCGTCCCGCGAGCTGCCTTCACCCGCGGGGAGGGAGGTGAGTTTGCTGAGCAGCCCGGCAAAGGCTGAGGAGCGAGGGCGGGCGGGCATCGGGGCGGCTTTGCGCCAGTGACTGCGGGAGAGTGTGCTTGGAAGTGAGGCGCGAGCAAACACCCCAGCTAAATCCAGAGCTGCTGGTGGTACCAGCGCACCGCTTTGCCCTCTTCGACTCCCAGCTCCTTGGGGGCATTGGTTTTTAGTGCAGGTTCTGTTGTGCTCGCATCAGCCCAGGACTTAATTCACCTGATTTTCTTCCTGAGCAAAGGAACTGACGGCTGATACGTTTTGGTTGATTTGGAAGGTTTTCACCGATGGGGACAAAAAGTGGGAAGCACAGTGGGAAGCGTACGGTTTTGCACAAATCCGATTCCAGGCCTAAAAGGTGTTCATGCCTCTGGTTATATGTACCGGGGTTAAGTGCCATCCTATGATGCATGGCTAGAAGGAACATGTTGTAGCATAAAATTCTGCTGCTGGGCTTTTCTGGTGCCTCTCTAGAGTTGTCCTTGGATACTTTGGAAAATGGGAGTTTTAGAGCATTTGAAAGGGGAAATGGTAAGAAGGCCAATGATTAATGTGCCATTGAAATAACAGGAATTAAATAGCGAACTGTTTCCCAATATTGTAGTCCTTACTCAGGCAAAACTTCCATTAAGGACTGATTTTAAAACCCGTGAATTTGGCCCTAAAGTATTTTGTAAATATACATGTCCAAGTGAAAGAAAATTCATTGGCAAGCAGTACTACTCATACATGTTTTCTCAAGGTGAAGGTTTATGGAGAAATTAGTGGAGCTAAGACAATTACCTAAAAATAAAACTATTTAGTCACATATTTTACAGAAATCACACAGGCTGCAAAAAATTGTCTCAAATGTGCTTGATGGAAAATGAATAATAAAAATAGTGTCTCAGAAAATGTACCAAAAGAATTTGCCTGGTAGATTATGACACCATTAAAAGAGATTTCATCCTAAGTATAAAGAAACATTTTGTGAACTAACCTATCTTGCTTTGAAGTTTTCATTTTGGCCTCAATTTTCATAGAATGTTATTTGTAAAATAATCTTGACATTTTTACTTTGATTTTATAAAATATTTTTCTATTTTACTTTTTCTATTGTAAAGAGTAATTCTTGAGGTGGATCCTCCAATTACATGGCTACCCTGCTCACAGGCTAAACTCCCCTTAATTTCTTTGGATCAGACTCTCTGGTTGCTAAATCAATTTTGCACTGCCTACTTCACTCATATAGCACAAAGTGAGCTTAATCCTGCTGGAGGTTCCTCTCGGAGAATTTCCCCTGTATAGAGGCAATCTCTGCCAATATAGAGACTCTGTTTCCTCTTACAACAGCTCCATCACCTGCCAGAAGAGTAGGAGGGGCAAGTCTGAGGAGGATAGGGAGTGTGGCTGAGAGAGGCTTTGTTGTGGCTGGTTCCCTGCCTCCCTGAGGTACCTATTGCCAACAACATAAATTAAAGCTGCTACCCAGTATTTTTAATTTATGCCAGGGCTGGGCAGCTAAGAATCAGCTAGCCACCATCCCATTTCTCCTTTCACTGCACCCAAGATCTGTTCAGATACAGAATTGAGCCCTTAGTCTAAATAAGAAATGCAAGTTTATGCCTTAAGGACGTAGAATCCAGTCCTGCTCTTATTGAATTCAGTGGGAGTTCTGTCATTGACTTCAGTGGGGCCAGGATTGGGTTCACATGCGTTTTCATTAGATTTATTGAAGTGGTAAAATGTGAGTAATGTGATTATTAAAAATATTTTTAATGGGGCTAAATGACTAGGTAGTAAAGTGACTGGGTAGTTGTGCAGCTTAAATAAATGTTTTAGTAACCCATGTTTAATGGAATAAACTAAAAGCTGTTGCAATGGTTGTGCAGTGTAGATTAGTGAAAAATAGAGCAGTTTTAAAGCAAATTGATGGGTGACAAAGAGGATTAGTAATGAGCTACAGAACTAGCTGTTCACCTCTATGTCATCTCTGTCAGTCCAGCTCAGGTATATAGTGACTTGTGTTTGATGGCCTGTATGAAGTGATTTGTTTTCAGCTCACTTCCAAATAGATAGGTGGTCTCATCATAAAAACTGCCACCACACTGTCATCTCAGCAGTCTCCACATGGAGGCCAAGGACTGAATGGGCTATGAAGATGGTATGTCTACACTGCAATGTAAGCCCAGGGTTAGTAGTAGAGCTCGAGTTAGCACACCCTGGGTTTGTTAAACTAGGGCTTGAGCATCTACACTCATTTGTAACCTAGGTTAGGAATTGTTGATCCCTAGGTCCCAGCCTGGGGCATCTGCGTTTACACTGCATTGTGCAAGCCTGAGTCCAACCACCCATATCCCAGACTTCCTAGTGCCCTTTCAAAATGTGGCCGCTCTAGCCCTTTGTTCATGGTGCAATGTGGAAAAACATGACTGTCCACCAGACTTGACTCTCTTAAGGACAAAGAAAGTTGGCCCGTGGGATTGTGGGATACTTTTAGCAGACTCCCAGAGCACGAGTCCAGTGGGGCTGTGTCTACACTGCAAAACAATAGGGCTTGAACTCTGGGTCCCGGCTTGACTCAGGCTTGGACCCAAGGCCGTCCTTAGGCATACGCAGAATACGCAGCTGTGTAGGGCACCACGTAATTTGGGGCACCAAATTTTGTGGTGCCCTAGGCAGCAGCATGCTGCGTATGCAGCGCTGGCTGGCTCCAGTGGCCAGCCCCATCCCCCGGCCAGCCCCCCTGCTCTGCCCCTGCCCTTGCCCTGCCCCCATTTGACCCCTTTCCCCAAGCCCCCACCCCTGCTCTGCCCCGCCCCACCCCACCTCTTCCCACCCCTGCTCCACCCCCACCCTGCCCCCATTCCACCCCTTCCCCCAAGCCCTCTCCCCCAAGCGATGCGGCCCGCGGGATTAGTGGGGGGTACTGGAGCCAGCAGAAGGGATCGGGCCTGCCCCCGCACTCACCAGTGGCGGTGGCAGGAAGCAGCCGCGTTGCTCCGCTTCCTGCCGCCGCCGCTGGTGAGTGCGGGGGTGGGCCCGACCCCTTCCTCCAAGCCTCCTCCCCCCAAGCGACAGGGCTGGGAGCTGGGGGAGCAGAGCGGGCTGGGTCTGGGTCGCTCTGATTCCTGCCACCACAGGTGAGTGCAGGGGGGGCTGGGGGCAGGCCCGACTCCTGCTCCCAGCGCCAGGCCCCCCGCGCTGCCCTTGGCCTTCCTGCCCTGCTGCTGCCCCCCACAGCTCCTGCCCCTGTGGCCCTGCAGCCCTTGAGCGCAACCTCACCCCCCCCCACCAGCAGAGCGGCCGCTCCCCCTGCGGGGGTGTGTGTGTGCAGGTGCTCGGGCTGCGTAGGGCACCACCATAGGGTTAGGGTTAGGGCTCGGACCCTCCACCCAGGGGGGTCCTGGAACTCTGGGTTAGCATGATTTGTGTGTCGACTGAAGAAGGGTTAGGATTGAGCCTGACTTCACTTTCCCTTCTAGAAAGGGCAGAGGCATGTTGTTGGGGCAGTCTGTGCTGCTGTTGCCTAAGCTGTACTTTATGTTGTGCTGTAAGCATGGGTGCGTCTGCACAGCAACCCCCCGCCCCCCTGCCCAACCCCTTGCAGCAGCAGGTCTCAGAGGCTGGATCAACTGACCTGGGCTCATGGGGCTTGCAGTGTGGGGCTAAAAATAGCAGTATAGGCATTTGGGCTTGGCTGGAGCCTGGGCTCTGAGACTCTTCACCTTTACCTGGCTTCAGAGTGTGAGCTCCTGCCCAAGTCTGGATGTCTACACTGCTATTTTTAGCCCCTTAGCATGAGCCCTGCAAGCCTCAGTCAGTTGACCCAGGCTCTGAGACTCATTGCCGTGGGTCATTTTGTGCTGAGCAGACGTACTATAAGGGGAGGACTTCAGACTCCATGTCTATCAATCTGGTACCTTTTGCACAGTTTTCAAACCTCAGTGCTTTAAAAAAACAATTAATATTTTTATAATTGTTTTATTAAATCAACATAAAACCTGTCAGTGAGACTTTGTGTTGCTTGGGAAAATGACAAAGCTTAGGTTGGCCATCAATAAACTCCCGTTTTATCTGCATATGTACTGCTGGTTGCAAACAGCTCCTACTGCATGAGTTGATATGCCTCTCAGTCACTTATTAACTGCAGGAGTGAGGAATGCTTTACCTGCGCTAATTGCTGCTGAGCATTGTAAGATCATTGTCCACCCAACTGTCCATTAATAGAGTGGAGCGCTGACAGAACTGGTAGCTTTAGTGTTGAATTTTTGCACCTGTCACATCCAGGGCTATTTCAAGTGTGAATGCTACATTTCTGCAGAGTCAAGAAAATCTTGCCTGCTGAACTCATTAGCATGCAAAATACACTGGTTTGTAATCAGTTCCCATGTGGCTATAATACACATGTGGTCTAGTGGTTAAGGCAGCAGACTGGGATTCAGAAACCTTAATTCTTTTCTGGGCTTGGCCTCTGACCCTGGGAAGCCACTTCAGTTTGCCTCGCTGTAAAATGGGGATACTAATATCTACTTCCTGGTGTTCTGTCTTGAGGATTAATTGAGGTTTGTAAGGCCTACTGAAATCCCCAGGTGAAAGGCTCTATATACGTACAAAGTAGTATTATTACTATTGGTTGTTGGGCCAGTTTTTCAAATGATCTTTCAAATGTGCATCTTTGACTTGGTCAGAAGCAACTTCCAATCCACTATACATTGGGATGCTCAAATTTGCACATTTGAAAGTCTGTCTTGTTATTACCTAAGGCTCTGGCTACACTACAGAGCTTACAGCGGTGCAGCTGTATTGATGCAGCATTGCTGCTGTAGTGCTGTTAGTGCAGATGCACTAAGCCAATGGGAGAGAGCTCTCCTGTCGACTTAATTACTCTAGCTACTGCGAGCAGCGGTAGCTATGCCAGCGGGAGAAGCCAACATAGCACAGTCCACACCAGCGCTTCGGTCGGTGTAACTTACGTTGCTCGGAGGGGTGGCTTATTCATGCCCCTGAATGACATAACTTATATTGACTTAAGCTGTACTGTATACATAGCCTCAGAAAGTGTCTTGGAATTGCCAAGTTAAAAGATACTGTCCAGGCTGGGAAGCTCAAAATTTGAACTTTTAAAAAGATATCACTCTGCAACTCCTTATGATTATAATCACCCATCCTCTGTCTACTACAGAGTCAAATTTGGGGAGAGGTCCTGAGATCTCCAGTTCCTCTTCTCTGGCATCTTCAGGGGTGGTCAACTGACTGCTGCGACCCTTATGCCCAGCTAACTGCCCACCCCCCCATTCTGCAGTCTTCAAGAGGGAGCAGCAAATAGATCCACTGTCTCTGAAAACTTCCCGTACCCTTTGTCTGTCTTATCTATTTTGATTGTAAGTTCATTGGAGCACGGACTGTCTCTTACTATGTGTTTGTATAGCAGCTAGCTCAGTGGAGCCCTGATTTCCATAGGTTCTCGGTGCTATTGTCTCTAGGTGTTATTGTCATGCAAATAAATAATGGATGTGAAAGGTGCTTCTCTGGTCCCACTATTGACTTTTTAAACACTGTTTATACCATTGAGGCCTATCAAAATGCGCTGCACAGAATGGGGATCCATGTGAAGAGGGAGCCAACTGTAAACTGAATGAAGCAGGCAGTGCTCAAGGTTTCATATGACATCCAGTGTTGTTTAATACATTTATTAATGATCTGGAAATGAAGGTGAGCAGTAAGGTGATAACATTTGCGCAAATGATTCAAAACTGTTTAAGCTACTCTTGTCCATACAAGAATGTGAGTAACTTCAGAGGACCAGACCAAGCTAGGTGAATAATTCAGTGGGCAAGAACAATGGCAACTGAAGTTCAGTGTTGATAAGTACAAAGCATTGCACATGAGAGGGAAAATGTAAATGACTCATATTACGTAACAGGTTTCTAAATTAACAGTTTCAACTGAAGAAGAATATCTGGGCATCACCGTGGTCCCATCAACAAAGATATCTGCCTAATGACCACCTATGATCAAAAAGCAAACAAGATGTTAGCATGCATAAGGAATGGGATGGAGAATAATATGAAAAGTATGTTAACACCACTAAATAAATATATGGTTCACCCTCATTTGAGAGACCATGTTCAGCACAAGTCACTCCATCACAAACCAAAATACTGCAGACTTAGAAGTGATTCAGACAAGGGTGATGGAAATGGTGAGAGGCATGAAAAACCTCTCGTGTTAAGAGAGATTGAAGAGATTGGGATTGTTCACTTTAGAGAAGAGATGAATAAGAGGAGGAGCCATGATAAAAGTATAATAAGAGTAAGTATAGTGAATGCTAAACAGAAGGTGGATTGAGAGATTCTTTTCTCTGTATTGTAACACAAGTACAAGGGGATGATTAATAAAATTGAAAGGCAGAAAATTCAGAATTGATAGAAATACTTTCATACAAGACTGTGGAACACATTGCCACAGGATGCTGTTGATTAGCAAGATTTAAAGAGGAACTGGAATGTATATAGGTAACAAGAATATCCAGAGTTGTTATAGTTAATAATTCTTTAAAAAGGGTTTTAGAAGGCAGATAAAACTTAATGATTAAGGGTTTTACCCAATTTTAACTATTAGTGGCTAGCATGAAAACTTGAAGGAAGCAAATTATCCCACATCTGTCTACTGTAGAGTTTCTTGCACCTTCTTCTGCAATATCTGGTTCTGATCATTGTGGGAGACAGGATACTGGACTACATGGATTGATAGAGCCATAGATTTCATGGCCAGAAGGGACCATTGTGATCATCCAGTCTGACCTTCTATAACACAGACCATAGAACTTCCCCCAAATAATTCCCAGAACATATTTAAAAAAAAATCAGATCTTGATTTGAAAATTGTCAGTGATGGAGAATCCACCATGACTCTTGGTAAGTTGTTCCAGTGGTTAATTACCCTCAGTGTTAAAATGTATACCTTATTTCCAGTATGAATTTGTCTTGCTTCAACTTCCAGACATTGGATCATGTTATACCTTTCTCTGTTAGACTGAAGACCACATTATTGAATATTTGTTCCCCATTTAGTACTTAGAGACTATAATCAAGTCACCCACTAACCTTCTCCTTGTTAAGCTAAATATATCAAGCTCCTTGAGTCTATCACTGTAAGGCACGTTTTCTAATCCTTTAGTCATTCTCATGGCTCTTCTCTGAAATCTCTCCAATTTATAAACATCTGTCTTGAATTGTGGACACCAGAACTGGACATAGTATTCCAGCAGCAGTTGCCCTATTGCCAAATACAGAGGTAAAATAACCTCTATACTCCTTCTCAAGAATTTCCTGTTTATGCATCCCAGGATCACATTAGCTCTTTTGGCCACAGCTGACAGGGAGCTCATGTATTCACCACAACCCCCACATCTTTTTTAGAACGAGGAGTACTTGTGGCACTTCAGAGACTAACAAATTTATTTGATCATAAGGTTTCGTGGGCTAAAACCCACTTCACTGGATGCATTCAGTGGAAAATACAGTAGTAAGATATATATACACAAAGAACATGAAAAAATTTCTCCTGCTAATAATAGCTCACCTAATAGCTGACCTTAATTAATTACTCTCGTTATAGTTGGTATGGCAACACCCATTTTTTCATGTTCTCTGTGTATATATATCTTCCTACTGTATTTTCCACTGCATGCATCCGATGAAGTGGGGTTTAGCCCACGAAAGCTTATGCTCAAATAAATTTATTGGTCTCTAAGGTGCCACAAGTACTCCTCGTTCTTTTTGCTGATACAGACTAACATGGCTACCACTCTGAAATCTTTTTTAGAGTCACTGTTTCCCAGGTTTAAGTCCCCCATCCTGTAAGTATGGCCTGCATTCTTTGTTCCTGGTGTATACATTTACATTTAGCTGTATTAAAACTCATACTGTTTGTTTGCTCCCAGTTTACCCAAGTGATCCAGATTGCTTTGAATCAGTGACCTGTCCTTTTCATTATTTATTACTCCCCCAATTTGGGTTATCTGCAAACCTTATCAGTGATGATTTTGTTTTCTTCTAGGTCATTGATAAACATCTTAAATAGCGTAGGGCCAAGAAGAAATCCCTGCAGGACTCTACTAGAAACAAACGCATTTGATGATGGTTCCCCATTTACAATTTCATTTTGAGACCTTTCAGTTATCCATACAGAGGCAAAAAAGCAGGCTGGAGAAAAGAAACAAGACTATGGAAGGAATATAGAAGGCAGAGTGAGCACTGATTCTAAAGATGAGAATATTTTCCAGTGAGTGATGCTGAATGTGATTTAACAAATAACTAAAAGTTTTAGTTTATTACGTAGAAGCCAGATTCTGCCCTGGACCTCTGTATAAACTTCCTACTGACATCTGTGGGCGAGCTCCTGTGGATCAAGAGGAGTATGAGTTCTAAATGTATGCCCAAGCCCATAGACCACAATTAAACGTGGAATTCAACTTTCTCCAAAAATGAATTTGTAGTTGTGCGTGAACCATATACTTGTTTGTTCACACAAACATTCCTGAAATAAATTGACAAAAATCAAAGTCTGTTCATAGATAATTCACAAACCAAAAAGTGGCTAAATTATCTGAGTAAGTTCATTGTGAGTTGTTCATCCAGCTTTAATAGCAACATAGAGTAATGGTGAAAATGGGCCAGCATGTACAGAGCCTTAAAATTAACTCAATAACCACAACACAACTAGTGCTTCATTAATATATCTCACAATGAATATACTACTGCTATTTAATACAGTTACAGGAACTCCTCACTTAAAGTTGTCCCGGTTAACGTTGTTTCGATGGTAAGTTGCTGATCAATTAGGGAACATGCTCGTTTAAAGTTGTGAAATGCTCCCTTCTAAGTCGTTTGGCAGCCGCCTGTTTTGTCCACTGCTTGCAGGAAGAGCGGCCCGTTGCAGCTAGCTGGTGGGTGGTTGGAACCAGGGTGGACCAGCAGCCCCCCTATCAGCTCCCCACTCCCCTAAGTTCCCTGTGCAGCAGCTGTCCCTCCCCCCACTGCCATGTGCTGCTCCTGCCCTCTGCTTTGGAGCTGCTCCCAGAGACTCCTACTTGCTGTACGGGGGGAGGGGAGGAGTGGGGGGCTAATGTCAGGGTGTCTTCCCCTCCCCCCACTCCTTCACCCCGCTTACCCCATCTTCCATAGAGCGGGGGGGGGACAACATACGTCGGAGCGAGGGAGCTTCTAGGCAGTAGCTGCGGGTCTCAGGTCTCAGGAAGCTGATTGAATTAACAAGGCAGTGTACTTAAGCCTGGGGTCAGCTACTTAAAGGGGAAACGCACATTTTTTCTCTCACACACAGGGTGTGTCTCTCTGTCTGCCCCCCCTCCTTTCCTGCTGCCTTGTAGAGTGTTGTGAGAGTTAACCCTTGAGGGCTCAGTCAATTGCTAGTTCATTTAGCAGTAAGGCATTCCCTGGGAAATATCCCACCCTCTGACTCCTCCACCTCAACCAAGCTTCACAATCATCATCACTGTGTACCAGTATTAAATTGTTTGTTTAAAACAAAAAATTTCCCTGGAACCTAACCCCCTCATTTACATTAATTATTATGGGGAAATTGGATTCGCTTAACATCATTTCGCTTAAAGTCGCATTTTTCAGGAACATAACTACAGTGTTAAGTGAGGAGTTCCTGTATTTAGAATATTCAGCAATTAGAAACACATTTTTCAATTTACATTTACTTGACTAGAAAGATACTAATAACTTTTCAAATGAATAACAAGTAGTTATAAATTGCACAATCAGCTGTTTAAGAAACAGTTGAACAAGTTTTTTAAATACACACATTACCTAGAAAAAAAGCAATATCTGAACTTTATTAAGAAATATGAGGGCAGATGACATAAAACATACAAATGAGATACATTTCTAACCCTAACCCTAACCCTAACAGAGAAACAAGAACTCTAATATTACAACCCAGACTTTACTGAGCACTGAGGGATTTTAGAAATCCATGTATGAATTTTTTTTAGTTAACAATTGCAACATTCACTGTAGCCATACGAGGTGGGCTGGAAGTCAGAATTTATTTAAGACAATCTAAGCTATTTGTAAGTGCTTATCACCATTGTATCAAGACACAATACAGTAATGTCTATTTTTTCACACACAAAAAGTTGTAAATATGGACAAGGAAGGAAAAAATCATAATTCTTAGTCAAGAATAATGCAGTAGTGACACTTCCACCGTCTAATGATACACATTTCCTCCTAAATGAATTTTTTTAAGTGAACAAGAGTTCATATACTGTTAGGGGAAGGGATTATGAGATGTATGCCTGTTAATTAAGAGAACAAAATTTTCACTAATAGAGGTGGCAGTGGGTTTGCAAATCTAGAACTGTAATCCTTTCCCTGACTCCCTTCAGTATTACAGACTCACAGAAATTAAAGATGGAAAAGGCTTGTTGCAGTAAGTACTTGCCTATCTCCTCCCATGCATGCAACTTTAACCTAGAGTAACCATTTTGGTACATAAGGCATATACATCTGTCTTGGGGCCTGATCCTACACCCCTGAAGCAAGGGAGTTTTACCATTGGCTTCAGTGAGTACAGGCTTGAACACTAGGGGTTCAGTCCACAAAAGGGATTTAAACATTAGATATTGCAATGACTAATGTTTAGGCCTCCTGCCACCCAGTGGAATCCACAGCCCTGTGTTAAGGGGAATAAGAAAGGTATTCTTCAGAAGCCAGGAAGGAACATGAGCATGGAGCCATCTGAGGAGGGAAGTGGCCTAAGCATCATCCCTCAAAACAGGGGCACCTCCTTCCACTCAGGATTTGCAACTGTGAGCCCTCTCCTGGGGGTAGGTGCCTAAGCCAGGTCAGCTCTTTCTCTCTAAATAAATAAATAAATGAATGAATGAGACGAGTGCCCTAACCACTGGTCTGTGGGGATATTCTGGAGTTTCTGCTGAAAATGTTCCATTATGAATAAAACACTCAAATATTCATTGGGATGGCAAGTGAGAATGACTCTATAGCTTGTGGTTAGGGCACTCACCTAGGAAGATAGAGAACTGTGTTCAAGTCCCTAATCTACAGCAGGTAGAGTGGGGAATTTAAACTTGGGTCTCCCACATCCCTAGTGACGGCTCTTAAAAGGGAGCAGTTGGGTGTGGGGAGACAGTGATACACTAGTCAGCCTCTGAGAATCCCTATTAGATTGGACCTCACAGGCAAGATAAGCAGAGGAATGCCTAGCTTGAAGATCCTGCATGGGCTAGGCACTGGGCTTCAGGCAGGGCCTGATGAAATTCACCCTACGGTACTTAAGGAACAAGTGAAGCAATCTCAGAATTGTTAGCAATTACTCTGGAGGACAGATGAGGTCCCAGAGGACTGGAGAAGGACAAATATAGTACCTATCTTTAAAAAGGGGAACAAAGAGGACACACGGAATTATAGACCAGTCAGCCTAACTTCAATACCTGGAAAGATACTGGAACAGACTATTAAACGATCAGTTTGTAAGCACCTAGAAAATAACAGGGTTATGAGGAATAGCCCAACATGAATTTGGCAAGAATAAATTATGCCAAACCAACCTGATTTTCCTCTTTGATAGAGTTACTGGCTAGTGGAGGGGGGGGGGAAAGCTGTAGACGTTATATATATTGATTTCAGGAAGGCTTTTTACACTGTCCAACATGACATTTTCATAAGCAAACTAGGGAAATGCCATCTAGAAGAAATTACTATAAGGTGGTTCCACAACTGGTTGAAAGACCAGCACAAAGAGTAGTTATCAGCTGTTCTCTGTCAATCCGGGAGGGTGTATATAGTGGGGTGCTGCTAGGATTAGTCCTGGGTTTGGTAATATTCAATATTTTCATTAATGACATGGATGGTGGACAGGGTGGATTTGATTAAAATCAAATTGATTAAAATCATGATTTAAATCACTAGTCAGGAAGACTTGATTTATTCACGGATTTGTACATAAAAGTGCATACTTGTTGGTTGTTATAACCTTAATACATATTCTTCACAACTCAGAGACAGATGTAGGTTTCATTTTTAGAAGGTACACACTATACATTTTTAAAGTGATTTATTTTGAAAACTTTTCAGATTAGTTTTACAGCTATCTCAGAAAATGAATGATCGTTTGGTTATTTCATTTACTAAAGGTAACTGAAGCAGATATTTATGAAGTTATTGGGAGGTGAACTATCTCCAATTCAACAGGTTAATCATTAATATCTGGAGGATTTTCTTGCCATCCTGTATTAGGAGGAGAACATCATCAGACAGACATTTAAATTGTTTTATTTAACTAAAACAATAGTGTTATGTATTCTGGATTTTTTTCTTCAACAGCAAACATATAATATTTGAACAAAACAAGCATATGAATTTTTGAATTTAGTTAAACATTCAAGTTTTTTTAAAATCAGGTTTTTGTTAAAATTGTTTTTAACTAAAATAGTTAAATGAAATATTAAAAAAACAACAACAAAAGTTCAATCAACTATGTCAGCCAGGTCTACATGAGAAACTTAAAATATTGGCTTCTGCAGCTAACTCAGTCGTCTTCACCTTCATTTTCCTGTTTGTTCATAATCTGGAAAAGAAAAACAAGCTTTCCTGCTTTTTCAGGACCCAAACAATTTCTCAATTTGGAATGAATTAGTCCGAAGGAAGAAAATACTCTTTCTACACTGGCAGAAGAAGCTACTGCTGTTAAAAGTGAGATTATCACTTCAACAGTCTCTGAATCCAAGTGCTTAAGTGACTTCCACCAGTTCACTGGTGTGACTTCCTTTAAAACATCATCAGCAAACATATATTTCTTGAATGGTTCTTATTCCCAAACTGGGTCTCTTTTACAGCCTGCTGCCATTATAGGTTTTCCCTTCTAGTGAGAGAATGGTATGGTAGATCTCAAATCAATGAAGGCTACACTCAGAAAGACCTCAAGACTTCTGGAATATGCTGCTCAAACAATTTCACTTTTGTTTCTACTGCCTGTCCCTCCATTCTCACATTTATCTCCAGACTTGTTCTCCTTGTCCAGATCTATTTCGCCCCCAGCAATTCATTGAAATTTTTGAAACTTTACACTTTTAGAGAGAGGTAAAGGATTGACTCTGTGTACACAAATTTGCAGAGGGACTATAGGGTTGAGATCTGTTATTTCTCACCTCTATATATTATTTATTTATTTATTTAAAAACATTTTTGCTGGAGACACAAATCCACAGTTTGAGAACTGCAAAACTAAGCATCTCTGATGGTATCTGCTAGGCTGAGCACTGAGTCCCATTGGGTAGATAGAAACATTACCCTAAATAATCTATACAGAAGCCCCTGGAACCCCATAAAATCAGGTCCCTAATCCATGAATGATTGGAACTCATTTACAAAACTTTTCTTAAACATTACATGAATATATTGTCTCATACTATAGAATTATAATTTATAATCCCTATTCCACGATGAGATATCTTTGAGCTATACTATATCTTAATTAAAACTATCTTTAGATAGGTTTTTTTCTCAAAAAGCATTTCATAAAAAAAATCCAGTTTAAATAAATAAAAATCCAATTTTTTTGAATTTTTAAAAAAAATCAGTGATTTTTATCCACCCTGATGGTGGAGTGGATAACATGCTTATAAAATTTGCAGATGACACCAAACAGGTAGGGGTTGCAAGCACTTTGGAGATCAGGACTATAATTCAAGATGACCTGGACAAATTGGAGAATTAGTCAGAATTCAACAAGGTGAAATTCATTAAAGACAAGTGCAAAGTACTTCACTTATGAAAGAAAAATCAAGTGCACAACAAAAAAAATGGGGAATAACTGGCTAGATGGTAGCAGTGCTGAAAAGGATCTGGGGGTTATAGTGGATCACAAATTATTGGCTTATATACAGTGTGATGCAGTTGCAAAAAGGGCTAATATAATTCTGGGGCGTATTAAGAGGAATATTTTAATGTAAGCCAGAGAAGGTAATTGTCTCATTGTACTTGGCACTGGTGAGGCCTCATCTGAAGTACTGTGTCCAATTCTGGGTGCCACACTTTAGGAGAGATGTGCACAAATTGGAGAGAGTCCAAAGGAGAGCAGCAAAAATTATGAAAAGTTTAGAAAACGTGATTTATGAGGAAAGGTTAAAAAAACTGAGCATGTTTAGTCTTGAGAAAAGAAGACTGAGTAGGGACCTGATAGTCTTCAAATATGTTAAGAGCTGTTATAAAGAGGTCTGTGTTGAATTGTTCCCCATGTCCACTGAAGGTAGGACAAGAAGTAATGGGCTTAATCTGCAGCAAGGGATGTTTAGATTAGATATTAGGAAGAACTTTCTCACCATAACAGTAGTTAAACTCTGGAATAGGCTTCCAAAGGAAGTCATGGTATCCCCATCATTGGAGGTTTTTGAGAACAGGTTGGACAATTATGTGTCAGGGATATTCTAAGTTTACTTGGTCCTGCCTCAGCTCAGGGGGTGGGACTTGATGACTTTGTGACATCCCTTCTAGCCCTACATTTCTATGATTTAGGTAGCTTTCTGATTGCCCACCAGCAGAAATTTAAGTATCTAGGGAATTTATGTACCGGCAGGGTTAGGTGGTACCTAATTGCTGGTTTTGAACATAAGAACATAAGAATGGCCATACTGGGTCAGACCAATGGTCCATTTAGCCCAGTATCCTGTCTTCTGACAATGGCCAATGCCAGGTGCCCCAGAGGGAATGAACAGAACAGGTAATCATCAAGTGATCCATCCCCTGTCGCCCATTCCCAGCTTCTGGCAAACAAAGGCTAGGGACACCATCCCTGCCCATCCTGGCTAATAGACATTGATGGACCTATCCTCCACGAACTTATCTAGTTCTTTTTTGAACCCTGTTAGTGTCTTAGCCTTCTCAACATCCTCTGGCAAGGAGTTCCACAGGTTGACTGTGCGTTGTGTGAAGAAATACTTTCTTTTGTTTGTTTTAAATCTGCTGCCTATTAATTTTGTTTGGCAACCCCTAGGTCTTGTGTTATGAGAAGAAGTAAATAACACTTCCTTATTTACTTTCTCCACACTAGTCATGACTTAATAGACTGCTATCTTATCCCCCCTTAGTCATCTCTTTTCCAAGCTGAAAATTCTCGATCTTATTAGTCTCTTTTCATATGGAAGCTGTTCCATACCCCTAATCATTTTTGTTGCCCTTTTCTGTACCTTTTCCAATTCCAATATATCTTTTTTGAGATGGGGCAACCATATCTGCACAAAGTATTCAAGATGTGGGCGTACTGTGACGGGTTAGTTCACAGAAACCCACTTGGGAGCTGCCAGCTGATGTGCAAAGGCCACCTCTGTTTCTATTCTCCCCTGCCAGCTACTGGTAGTTCCAGCACTCAGTTTTGCTGGAGCCAGACACACCTATCTGCTCCAGACACAGACCAGAGTCTGAACCACCTATCCCAAAGCTGCAGGGTTTACCTGAGAACAGCTCACAGAAGCCTGCTTGCCCTTAGCACTCAGATGCCCAATTCCCAATGGGGTCTAAACCCAAATAAATCCGTTTTACCCTGTATAAGCTTTATACAGAGTAAACTCATAAATTGTTCGCCCTCTATAACACTGATAGAGAGATATGCACAGCTGTTTGCTCCCCCAGGTATTAATACATACTCTGAGTTAATTAATAAGTAGAAAGTGATTTTATTAAATACAGATAGTAGGATTTAAGTGATTTCAAGTAGTAACAGACAGAACAAAAGAAGTTACCAAGCAAAATAAAATAAAATACGCAAATCTATGTCTAATTGCACTAAATACAGATAAGATCCTCACCAGTTCCAAAATGTTCCCTTTTACAGGCTAATCTTCTTTTAGCCTGGGTCCAGCAATCACTCACACCCCCTGTAGTTTTCAGTTTCCTTCAAGTGTCCTGTGGGGGTGGAGAGGCTCCTTCTTTAGCCAGCTGAAGACAAAATGGAGGGGTCTCCCACAGGTTTAAATAGACTGTCTCTTGTGGGTGGAGACCCCCTCCTCTCCCTCTGTAGAATCC
>QXTE01000145.1:3851362-3960705 GCA_003942145.1 Platysternon megacephalum
GGGGCTGCGCACTACGGCGGATCAAAGCAAATTCGATATAACACTGTTTCACCTATAACGCAGTAAGATTTTTTGGCTCCCAAGGACAGCGTTATATAGATATATATATCTATATATAGCGTTATATGTAGAGGTGTATGTTTTCCAGTGTGCATTACTTTGCATTTATCAACATTCAATTTCATCTGTCATTTTGTTGCCCAGTTACCCAGATTTGAGGATTTAATTTTGGATTTAGATGCCTAAAATGGCGGTTGGGCATCTAAATCTGTGGATCTAGACCTGAATTTGTTTTGGGAAAATGGCCGTAATCCAGCAGAACCAAATTTTGAGGCTGTTTCTCACTCATATGGGTAAATATTCCAATTCTGATTTTGTGCATTTGTGGACCAGAGATCAGAATCTCTAAAATTATGCTGTATAAGTGTTAGGGGGAAACATCCCTAACCTTTCATTATCAGGGTTTTAGGATGCAGAATCAACGCTACAAAATCAGGAGAGATCCCAGCAGAAACAGGACAGGTGATAATTTTATAAGAGAGGCCTAAAACAGGAATAGCAGTGGGTGCTTGAGGTCATGATTGATCTAAGAAGAAAGGGGAATAATACATAGCTGGAATGGGATGCTGCCAGGCAGGATTAAGGTGCACTGGCAGAGCTGTAGATGGGCCCAGGATTAGAATAACAGATGATCCTGTTCGGGATCGAGGTGACTGGTAAAGCTCTGTGTTGGAGAAGCTTGCCTGGTGTTAACCTACACTGTGCATAAATCTAGCTTGCACTACAATTTCTAAGAGTATCAAATTCATCCTAAAATTGGGGAAAAAAATTTAAAAGATCATTAAAACAAAAGCCTATGGCATAAACATACCAGGTTTATATCTGAAAAGCATGCTTAGAGATTTAGCCCCTGCTAGAAAAGTTTAGGATTTATTAGGCTCTCGTGGCCCTCCACAAGATACAGAGATTTGAAACAAGTAACATCCAGCAGTTAATTCAAGAAATAACAGTAGCCAAGCCACTAAATAATAATGACCACAATATAAGTAGATTCTACAGTTTATGAAGAGGTATGGTGCAAAAAGTGTCACAGTGACATTAAGCTTTAGAGAGGGTGATTTCAATAAGATGAGGATGTTAGTCAAAAAGACCCTAAAAGGCAAAAGTAAAGGCAGCAAAATCCTTACATGTGGCATGGATGCTACTTAAGGAAGCAATAATAGAGTTTCAGAAGATACGTACCACTGAACAAACAGGGAAACAGGAAGACAAGAATATGGCTGAATGGCAAGGTTCAAGAGGCCGCTCAAGCCAAACAGAAATTCTTTCAACACTGGAAATTTAATCCCAGTGAAACCAATAAACAGGAGCACAAATCACAGCAAGTGGTATGTAAGAGGGAAATTAGGAGGGCTAAAATGGATTTCAAAGAGCAAATAGGTAGAGGTATAAAAAACAAACAGTTCTTTATGTAACCCTTCTGCCCAGCTGAGTTGGCAGCAACAAGGGCCGGGTTCAGTATCTAGGGGTTCCGTTTCAATAACACAATGCAAAGCTGGCTCGAGCCCCCACCCAGTGACCTGGGACAATTTCATACCACCCCCCGGGCGCCTCTAAGAGGCAATACTTCCCCTCTCGCAAGCACACAGTCTGAGTGTAGCAAAATCCTTTTAATAAAGGAGGGAAACAATGCGGCATTATATTGGGGAAACACCACAAACAGGATTCATAATACAAACCATGAGCAAAAGACCCACCCCCAAGTAAGGTTGGCAGTGTCCTTTTCCCCTCAGGGTCTGAAGTCCAACAACCCAAAAGATCACCCCAAAGTCCCAAAAGTCCAACACCTCTAAAGTCTCTTGAGTCCAACAACCCAAGAGTCTCTGTCCTTGGTCAGTGCAGCCCCAGAGCTGCAGAGTTTTTGCCCCCCACAGCCTGGGTGGAAGGGGGGNTGAGCAAAAGACCCACCCCCAAGTAAGGTTGGCAGTGTCCTTTTCCCCTCAGGGTCTGAAGTCCAACAACCCAAAAGATCACCCCAAAGTCCCAAAAGTCCAACACCTCTAAAGTCTCTTGAGTCCAACAACCCAAGAGTCTCTATCCTTGGTCAGTGCAGCCCCAGACCTGCAGAGTTTTTGCCCCCCCACAGCCTGGGTGGAAGGTGGGGGGGGGGAGAAAGGGTACGCAGGGTGTTAAGGGGCACCTTACGTGGTCCGAGGCCAACTGCCCTGCCTCTCCGTGGGGTTCTGCTGCCGCCTTCACCACGAGCCGCTCCACTCCACTATCCGTCCCGTGAGCTGCACCAGCCGGCCCACGAACGGCTCCGCGCCGCTCGCTGTTCTGTGGGCCACGCCAACCGTCCCACAAACTGCTCCACTCTGCCAACCGCTTCGCAAACTGCTCCGCACACCAACCGTCCCACAAACTGCCCCGTTAGCCGCGCCGCCAACTGCTCCACTCCACCAGCCGCTTAGCAATATAGCTTCAGGCTCCCCCACTAGTTAACACAGCACTCAGTGATCTCAGCTCTTAGTACCTTTAGTGATTTCAGCTTGTAGTAGGGGAGCCCCAGTGCTGGTGCACCATTGGCCCAAAGCAAATTCAGCTCAGCAGTCTGTAACTAGACTCCTAATGGAATCAAAGTTAGCTCTGACATTCAACAGTGGAGGGAGGTACAATTGGTGTTTCAGGCCCTCAAAAGGGGCCCATCCCATCAGGTATACATACCTGTCCCCAACCTCTCTCAATTCACTGGGTTTTGGAACCCATGTCCCTTGTCTAGCAAGTGCTACTTAGTTGATGGTGAGTCCCTCTGTCATAAAACAGTTCCACTGGTCTTGATTCACATAACCATGGTAACAACACTTTATTCTTCCTGCTCCAATAACAGAGAAACTGGGGATCCTACAACAGCCAAAGTTACCATTTTGGGCTGCTGTAAGCTCATGCTAGGCGGAGTGGGTGTGCCTATGCAAACAAGATCAGCCCCTGAAGTTCTTTTCCACACTCGCCATAATTCATCACCAGATGTCAGGGTAGAGCTCATCCTGACTCTGCTTACATCCTCCCCCCAGCCGAGAATTTGTCGTCCCGACAAATCACACCCCCTATTATACCAACTCACTGGTTCCCTCCAAAGGGCCTCAGATAGCCCACTTTAGCTTCCACAAGCCTGTGTGCTAAATGTATTGACTCCTCACTAGTCACCCCAGGTGCATCATAAGTTAACCGTTTCACTGGTCTTATTACCCTGTCTCGCCTATGGAGACTCTCTGTTGCCGTGGTAGAGGGGACATCCTCTTGAGCGACGGATGGAGAGGTTTCCTTTGAGGGCCCCTCGGCTACTGGCATAGGCCCCTGCATTTCTAATTCTAACAGGGAAGGGTCCAAGGTGCCCAGGACATCCTCCACCGGTATGTCTCCACTGTCCAATAACCTGTGTGTGTCATCATACGGGGGTCCCACCAACGGCTCAGGGATGTCAGGAATGGGCCTAAATACTTCTGCCGTGGGGTTTAGGGCGGAAGAGGAGGAGCTCTCTTTTGATTCAGCTGATCGAGACCGAAATCGTGTCTCCATCCCAGGATACACCATGGTTGTGTCTTCCTCCTCAGACTCACTCTCGGATGTGCTGCATAGGGGTAGGTTAGCTGCAGGGGGCCGGCTGTCCACGTTGGAGGGCGGCTTTGGTCCAGCACCTTCGTTCTGCCCGGTTGCCCTGTTGTAGCCCATCTCATAAGGGGTGCCTACCAATTCCCCCACAGGGAGCAAAAGGTTTCTATGCACTGTCTTTGTCTGCCCTGGACCCTCTTCAGGTTTGATCTTGTAGACCGGCAGGTCTCCCAGCTTTTCCATCACCAAGTAAGGTATTGCCTTCCATCTGTCAGCTATCTTGTGTTTGCCAGCAATACCCAAATTTCGCAGCAGGACTCTGTCCCCCGCCTGGAGCTCTTGCAGACGTACCCTAGCATCATATCGATGTTTGTTGCGGTCTGCGTTCTTCTGAGCCGCAGATGTAGCCAAGTGATAAGCATCCCGCAGCTGTTCTCTTAGTCGGGATACATATTGCTGATGAGTTTCATAGCTATCTCCATCCTCTGATACACCAAAGCACAGGTCTATGGGTAATCTCGGTTCTCGCCCAAACATTAAGAGATATGGGGTGACTCCCGTAGCATCGTTCTTTGTGGCGTTGTAGGCGTGCACCAGAAATGCAACATGTTGGCTCCAGGTTGCCTTCTGCTCTGGCCGCAAAGTCCCCAACATATCTAATAGGGTTCGGTTGAACCTCTCTGGCTGAGGATCACCTTGAGGGTGATAAGGCGTTGTCCTAGACTTTTTAATTCCTGCTATCCTCAGCACCTCCTTCAGAAGGTGACTCTCAAAGTCCCGCCCCTGATCCGAGTGTATCCGGGCTGGGAATCCATAAACTGAGAAATATTTTTCCCACAGTACTCGAGCGACAGTGGTGGCCCTCTGATCACGTGTGGGATATGCCTGCGCATACCGCGTATAATGGTCAGTCACTACTAGAATGTTCCCAACATTCTTTTTGTCTACTTCTAAAGACAAGAAATCAATGCATACCAGCTCCAGAGGTTTGTTGCTGGTGATGTTCTTGAGATATGCAGCCCTCGTGGGCAGAGTTTTCCTTTGAACACATCGAGCACAAGTCTCACATTTCCTACGAACATCTTCAGCCATCCGGGGCCAATAGAACCTACTACGAAGAAGTTCCAGGGTCCTCTCCATCCCTAAATGTCCAAAGTCATCATGCAGGGCCCTCATGGCCAGGGCTCTGTACTCTTTTGGCAGCACTAGTTGAGTCCGTTGCTTTTGTAAAGGGTCTGTGGTCACTCGGTGTAGCACCCCCTGAATCAGTTTTAGTTTGGTCCATTCCCTCAATAGTAGTTTACCCTCCGGGTTAGGTGGGACAACCGCAGCTGGGCTTCGCCCCTCCCTTTTGGCAAGTAGTGTATCACGAATGTCAATATCTTGCAGCTGGGCTTCCTGCCAGTCAGCCGCATTGAGCATGGGCAAGGGAGATTGGTCCAATGCAATATAGTTCACTGAAGCAGAAGGCACGCATTCAGGGGGCAGGCCCAAAGCTTCAGCAACACATCCATGAAGACTCTCATGGGCCTCTGGCTCTCGGCGACTCACACTGCAAATAGCTCTCACCCCATCCGTGGGTATCACAGCAACTTCGGGTGCCTGCGGACGCCTGGACAATGCATCTGCATCTACATTGCTTCTCCCTGATCGGTATTGAATGCTGAACTCATAGCTAGCCAAGGCGGCCACCCATCTCTGTCCTGTAGCATCCAACTTAGCACTTGTTAACACATAAGTCAGTGGGTTGTTGTCTGTCCACACCTGGAACTGAGCACCATACAAGTAGTCTCGAAATTTCTCAGTGATGGCCCATTTCAAGGCCAAGAACTCCAGCTTGTGGGTGGGATAGCGAGTTTCACTATCAGACAGTCCTCGGCTGGCAAAGGCTACAGGTTTACATTTGCCTTCCATTTCCTGGTACAGTACTGCTCCTAGACCCTCCAAACTGGCATCAGTATGCAGGATAAACGGCTTGCTTGGGTCAGCAAAGACTAGGACTGGAGCATGAGTTAGGCAAATAATGATTTCTCGAAAAGCCCTTTCACATCTCTCCTCCCACCGTGACCCAAATGGTTCGAAGGGGCCATAGTGTCTCTGCACAGGAGGCTTTGGGGACCTCCCCTTAATCTTGGTCTTAGATTTGTTCTTGCTGGACTGGTATCCCCTGGTAAGATCATTAAGAGGTTTTACAATAGTAGCATAGTTTTTCACAAATCTGCGGTAGTAGCCACTAAACCCAAGAAAGGTCTTGAGTTCTCTGTAGTTTCTTGGACATGGCCATGTAGTGAGTGCTTCTATTTTATCGGGATCAGTACTCACACCCTCTTGGGACACGATGTGACCCACATACTTCACTGAGGTCCTGCAGAACTGGCANATGAGGCGTATGGGCTGTGGGACTCTGTAATGATGCCATTCGCACCCAGCTCCTGAAGATGTTGTCGCACATCTTCCATCCTGGACGAGCCCCCAAAAATGTAACCCTTCTGCCCATCTGAGTTGGCAGCAACAAGGGCCGGGTTCAGTATCTAGGGGTTCCGTTTCAATAACACAATGCAAAGCCGGCTCGAGCCCCCACCCAGTGACCTGGGACAATTTCATACCACCTGCCAACTCAGATGGGCAGAAGGGTTACATTTTTGATGGTGAGTCCCTCTGTCATAAAACAGTTCCACTGGTCTTGATTCACATAACCATGGTAACAACACTTTATTCTTCCTGCCCCAATAACAGAGAAACTGGGGATCCTACAACAGCCAAAGTTACCATTTTGAGCTGCTGTAAGCTCATGCTAGGCGGAGTGGGTGTGCCTATGCAAACAAGATCAGCCCCTAAGTTCTTTTCCACACTCGCCATAATTCACCACCAGATGTCAGGGTAGAGCTCATCCTGACTCTGCTTACATTTAAGTGTTTCAGAAGCAGGAAGCCTGAAAAAGAATTGGTGGTTTGATGAATCACCAGGGATTAAAGAGAACAATTAAGGACATTGCTGAGAAGCAAAACAATTTCTTTGCCTCAGTCTTCACTGACAAGTATGGTGAGGAGAGATGCCTACCCAGGATTTGCTCTTTTACAGTAATAAGGGTGAGGTTATCACAGTTGCTGAACAACTGCACCTGTGTTCCCCTTCTGTGGTCCACCAAGGGAACCCACTTTAGGTCCTCAGTTCCCAGCTGTCACCTGACTTGGGCTGAGACAAAGTCTCACTCCCTCTTGACCAGGGGTTTTAAATCTGCACAGCTACATGGATTACACTGCGATATGCACAATAGGCCAGACTCCCAAAACAGGCCAGTGTCTGCACTTCCCTGTCTTTCTGAAGGTTGTGACCATTGCATTGCCCACAGTTATAAGTTACCATGCAGCTCCTTCTAAGCGAGCACATTAATTCTTAAGGTAAAAGCATTAGAGAGAAAACATATAAAAACAATAAAAGTTCCTATACACATGCTAAAAGCTTACTGGAGGTCACCCACCAGTCTTATGGGGCCCTTGTAGGGCAAGTTCTTCCAATCCTTCCATAAGAATTGCTTCCCTCCCTTTCTAAAACAGAAGGCCCTGTCTGTTTGCTGGATCAGAAAGGCAGCCACGAGTCAGGCTATTTGTCCAAAAGTCCTTTCTGTAGCTCCCTGGAGAATCCAGTTTGAACTAGTATGTGCGAGTATCCCCAGGAGGTGGTACCTCTTGGGGGAGTTACAACCTGGCTGATTTGCTATAATCACCACTCACTGTTTTTAGTTCCTGGAGGAGCTGTGGTAACCCTCCCCCGTGGAGTAGAAAACAATCATACATAAACTGGTAATTTAAAACAATGGACCCCAAAGATACTGCATGGGGTTGCAATGTCTGTCACATCTCCCCCTTCGAGAAGTTACATGCAGTCCCAGCCTGCAATACATAAACTTATTGTATTGAGGTCTTTCAAGGATATTGCAGGAAATTGCCATATCTGTCACAGAGGTGTTCTCAGAGCTCTAGCTGTCAGAAGAGTAGATGCTAGAAAACATTGACAATTTTTAAAGAAAGTTACAGACTGTGAAGTCTTACATGTGTACCTGGTAAATTTCAAGAAATGATAATTAAAAATAGAACAACAAAACACATGAAATATTGAGTTATGATATGGTCTAACCAGTACGGTTTCTGCAAAGGAAAATCATGCCTTATTAATCTACTAGAATGCTTTGAACATCTCAATAAAGTAAAGGAGAGTGGTTGACATTGTTTATTTAGACTTTTAAAAGGCCTTTGACAAGCTCTCTCACAAGAGGCTACTAAAGAAACTAAGTAGTCCTGAGATGGGAGGGAAAGTATTGTCATCTAAAATTGGCTAAGACACAAGAAGCAAAGAGTAGGAATAAACAGTCAGTTTTCATCATGGGAAAGGTTAACAGTGGAGAAACCAGAACGTTCTGACTAGGTCCCATTTTGTTTAATATATTTATTAGTGATCTGGAAAGGGGGTTGAATGAAATAACAAAATGTGCAGATGACACAAAGTTATTTAAGTTATTCAGAACCAGAGAGGCTGCAAGGAATTTTAGAGGAATCTAAACAATCTAGGTGAATGGACAATGTGATGGAAAATAAAGATCAATGTTGATAAATGGAAAGTAATGAACATTGGAGAGATAAATGTAAACAAGTCATACACCTTAATGGGTCTAAATTAAAGGCGGGTATGTCTACACAGCAGCAGGGAGAGTTCTTCCCACTGCAAGTAGACCTACACACATAGCTTTGCTCCAGTCTAGCATGTTAAAAATAGCAGTGTGACCATGACAGCACTAGTGGTGGCGTGGTCTAGCACCTAAGTACATACCCAGGGGGTCAGGTAGGCTTGTACTCAGGCTGCTAGCCCAAACCGCCATCCACGCTGCTGTGATCACATGGCTATTTATAACATGCTAGCTTAAGCAGAGCCAGTGTGTCTGTCTGCCCATGCTGGGAAGCACCATCCCAGCTGCTTTGTAGACATACCCTAAATCAATTAATAAAATTGATGTAGATGTCATTGTGGACAACTTAATGAAGACCTCTCTTCAACGTATAGCTGCGGTCAAAAAAGCAAAGAAGATGTTAGAATGTGTGAGTAATGGGATGAAGAGTATTGAAAATACAATGCCTTTTGTGATGGAGCAAGGCCGGATGGCTACAGGAAAGTACTGAGGAACAGGTATATTAGCCCCAGGCTAAGCAAATCCCTAATACCATGGGAACCAAAATGGCAGTTGCTCCAGGGTAATCAAGGCACCTGGGGCCACTTAAGTACTTTCTAGAAGGCACCGGAGAGAGCTACATTGATTGGAGCACTGCAGCCAATCAGGCCAGGCTAATCTGGGCACCTGGTATAAAAAGGGGAGCTCACTCCAGTCAGGGGAGGAGGAGCCAGAGGAAGGAAGTGTGTATGAGGAGCTGGGAGCCAGAAACACAAGGGACTAAGAACTAAGAGGGTGTACTACTGGAGGATTGAGGTAACACCATACAATCAAGGAGTATCAGACACCAGGAGGATCCTATGGTGAGGATAAAGAAGGTGTTTGAAGGAGGCTATGGGGAAGTAGCCCAGGGAGGTGTAGCAGTCAAGCAGCAGTTACCAGTAGCACTATAGAGACTGCTGCAATTCACAGGGCCCTGGGCTGGAACCCGGAGTAGAGGGCGGGCCCGGGTTCCCCCCAAGCCCCGCTACTCCTAATCAGACAGAGAAGGAGTTGATCCAGACTGTGGGTTTCATTCAAGGGGAAGACCACTGAGGGGAGGAAATCCGCCAATAAGCGCAGGACCTACTAGAGGAGAGGAGGAACTTTGTCACACTTTGTATAACTCAATGGTGCAACCTCATCTCAGATATGTGCAGTTCTTCTCACTCATCTCAAAAAAGACATTGCAGAATTAGAAGAGGTTGCGATGAGAGCAATGAAGTAATTCGGGGCATGGAAAAACTCATATGAAGAGAGATTGGAAAGATTGAGTTTGATTAGTTTAGAAAGGAAACAAATAAGAGGGGACATGATAAAAGTGTATTTAAATAATCATTGGTATAAAAAAGGTAGATCGGGAGCTTCTATTCTCCCTTCCTCATAATACATAAGGGGATTATCAAGGGGCAACCCACTGGTTAGAGCACCCCCTTAGCACTTGGGCATGACTACATCAAGTTTTCAAATCTCAAGAACCCCCTCTGGACATCCAGGTGTTCCCTTCCTCTTCTGGAAACTGGGTCCTTCAGCCAGACCATAGAATCATAGACATGTAGGTTCTATGAGTCTATGATCTGGTCAGAGGGCCAATATCCCAGAAGAGGAATGGGGCCCCAGAAAGGGTGCTTGAGAGATTGGAGACTTGGGGTAGTTACAACTGAGTGCTAGGAGATGCTCTAACTGCTGAGCCGTCCCTTATGTTGTTAAGAGGAAGGGAGAACAGAAACTTTCCCTTTTGTGATAATAAATCCCATGTCCAAAATAGATAAGTAAACACCCACAGTCACACTATCTTCAGGCCCTCCTTCCTAGGCCCCAGGCGCTCAGTTCATCCCTACAACAAAAGGCACTCAATCAAAACTCTGAAAAAGATTTGGGGGTTGTTATCACACACCAAGGTGTAGGTGGTGCAATTTAGTGGTTGGAGCAGGAGTATGGCCTAGTGGTTGGAGCAGAATTGCCAGGCAGAACTGGAGGCATGGTCAGCAGACAAGTCAATGATGAGAATCAAGAGCCAGAACAAAACCAAAGGGCAGAGCTGGAGTTGGGGTCAGGAGACAAGATAGTGGTCAGAGGCAGGAGTTAGGAATCAGGTGTTCAGAGGTAGGCAGGGACTGGTGCTGGAGCCAGGGCAGGCAAGGGCTGGACAGAATGCAGATGTGGAATGCATCGAGCAGCCACCGTGCGCTGTTGCTACAAGGCTTAAATGGTGATCTGTTGGCTCTTCTGACCAATCAGGGAGCGTAGTCACTTAGGCCTGGTCTACACCACGGGGTTAGGTCGAACTTAGCCGTGTTAGGTCGATTTAAAAATGAATGCGTCCACACAACCAACCCCGTTCCGTCGACCTAAGGGGCTCTTAAAATCGACTTCTGTACTCCTCCTCGACGAGGGGAGTAGCGCTAAAATCGACTTTGCTGGGTCGAATTTGGGGTAGTGTGGATGCAAATCGATGGTATTGGCCTCCGGGAGCTATCTGAGAGTGCTCCATTGTGACCGCTCTGGACAGCAGTTTGAACTCCGATGCATTAGCCGGGTACACAGGACAAGCCCCGGGAACTTTTGAATTTCATTTCCTGTTTGGTCAGCGTGGCGAACTCAGCAGCACAGGTGACCATGCAGTCCTCCCAGAATCGTATAGCGTAGAGTGTTTCTACGCTACCCATATCATCTCCGTCCCTGAGGTTATTGCAGATTAGAAGGCGAAAAAAACGCACTCATGATGACATGTTTTCTGAGCTCATGCAGTCCNTCTGAGGTTATTGCAGATTAGAAGGCGAAAAAAACGCACTCATGATGACATGTTTTCCGAGCTCATGCAGTCCTCCCGCACTGATAGGGCACAGCTTAATGCATGGAGGCATTCAGTGGCAGAGGCCAGGAAAGAATTAAGTGAGCCTGAAGAGCGGAGGCAGGACGTGATGCTGAGGCTAATGTGGGAGCAAACGGACATGATGAAAGTCTGTTGGGGGAGCAAACGGACATGATGAAGCATCTGTTGGAGCTGCAGGAAAGCCAACAAGAGCACAGACCCCCGCTGCATCCACTGTATAACTGCCTACCCTCCTCCCCATGTTCCATAGCCTCCTCACCCAGACACCCAAGAACCACTCCACTCCAGAGGATGGCCCAAGCAACAGAAGGCTGTCATTCAAACAGTTTGATTTTTAGTGTGGCTACAATAAGCAATATGGCCTTATCCTTCCCACCTCCCCCACCCAGGCTACCTTGTCCGTTATCTCTCTTTTTTTTTTTAATTAATAAAGAAAGAATGCATGGTTTCAAAACAATAGTTACTTTATTTCGAAGGGGGGAGGGTGGTTGGCTTACAGGGAATTAAAATCAACAAAGGGGGTGGGTTTGCATCAAGGAGAAACCCACACAACTGTCACACCGAAGCCTGGGCAGTCATGAAACTGTTTTTCAAAACCTCTCTGATGCGCAGCGCACCTTGCTGTGCTTTTCTAATTGCCCTGGTGTCTGGCTGCTCAAAATGAGACACCAGGCGATTTGCCTCAACCTCCCACCCCGCCATAAACGTCTCCCCCTTACTCTCTCAGATATTATCGAGCACACAGCAAGCAGCAATAACAATGGGAATGTTGGTTGCGCTGAGGTCTGACCTAGTCAGCAAACAGCGCCAGCGAGCTTTTAAACATCCAAAGGCACATTCTACCACCATTCTGCACTT
Source organism: Platysternon megacephalum (assembly GCA_003942145.1). NCBI lineage: Eukaryota > Metazoa > Chordata > Testudines > Platysternidae > Platysternon > Platysternon megacephalum. The sequence goes on from QXTE01000145.1 coordinate 3,863,368, forward strand.
GCTCAGCCTATAGTTGAACTGCTCCTTACTACTGTCCAGGCTTCATGAATGTATCCCCCAAGCAGGAGAGCAGAGTTGCAGGAGAGCAGAGTTGCAGTGGAAGTGGTGGAGCAATACACCATGCCCTGGAGGTTGCTAGGAGCCGGGCAGGGAAGACGTTCCCAGAACCCCCAGCCAAGCTACATGTACGACGAGGACGGGTACCAGTCCTACTGCACCGTCTGCTGCGAAGGCAAGGAGCTGCTGCTGTGTAGCAATGCCAGCTGCTCCAGGTGCTTCTGCGTTGAATGCTTGGAGGTCCGGGTAGGGCAAGGTACCTCGGCCAAGGCAAAAGAGCAAGAGCCCGGGAGCTGTTACATGTATCAACCACAGAAGTGCTATGGGGTGTTACAGCACTGACCAGACTGGAATGTACGGTTGCAAGACTTCTTCACCAGCGACAAAGGACAGGAATATGACGCACCTAAAATGTAAAAAGGCCCGCACATTTCCCAGAGTCACTACCCTTGATAACAGAATGTCAATGATTGCATCGGCTACTTGGATCACAGCAGCCCCCACAGTAGACTTGCCCAGAACAGCAGCGGTTACGGTGAGCTGAGCGGGCTCCATGCTTGCCGTGGTATGGCGTCTGCATGGGTAACCCAGGAAAAAAGGCGCAAAACGCTTGTCTGCCGTTGCTTTCACGGAGGAAAGGGTGACTGACGACATGTACCCAAAACCACCCGCAACAATGTTTTTGCCCCATCAGGCATTGGGAGCTTAACCCAGAATTCCAATGGGCAGTGGAGACTGCGGGAACTGTGGGATAGCTACCCACAATGCACTGCTCCGTAAGTCGATGATAGCCACGGTAGTGAGGACGCACTCCGCCGACTTAATGCGCTTAGTGTGGACATACGCAATNATGCACTGCTCCGTAAGTCGATGATAGCCACGGTAGTGAGGACACACTCCACCGACTTAATGCGCTTAGTGGGGACATACGCAATCGACTGTATAAAATTGATTTCTAAAAATCGACTTCTATAAAATCGACCTAATTTCATAGTGTAGACATACCCTGAGTGATGGTTTATTGGGCCCAACTGAGCTCATTGGGTTGCCAGGCAACTGAGCTTGAGGCAGTTGAGTTCCTGACAGTCATGGTGGATAATCAGCTGAACATGAGCTCCCTCTGTATTTGGCATTGGTGTGACTGCTGCTGGGATGCTGGGTCCAGTTCAGATGTCCACAATTCAAGAAGAATGTTGGTAAATTGTAGAGGGGTCAGAGAAGAGCCATGAGAATGATTAAAGGATTAGAAAACATGTCTTATAGTGATTCATTCAAACACAGGCGCCGGCTTTTTCCTTTGCTCGGTGGTGCTCAACCCTGCTCAGCCCCAGGCCCTGCCCCCACTCCACCCTTTCCCCCAAGGCCCCACCCCGCCTTACCTCTTCCTGCCCCGCCCCACCTCTTCCCTCCCAGTTCCGCCACCTCCCCTGAGTGCGCGCCATCCCTGCTACTCTCCCGTTCCTCCCAACGCCTCCTGCACACCGCGGAACAGCTGATCGCGGCGAGCGGAAGGCGCTAGGAGGGAGGGGCCGCTGGCAGATGGCCGCTGGCAGATGGGAGGCGTTGGGGGAAGGGTGGAGCTGGCTGCCGATGGGTGCTAAACACCCGCTAATTTTTTTCCATGGGTGCTCCAGCCCTGGAGCACCCACAGTCGGTGTCTATGGATTCAAAAGCTATTTAGCTTAACGAAGAGAAGGTTAAGGTGTAACTTGGTTACAGTCTATTAATATCTACATGGGGAACAAATTTTTAATAATGGTATTTTCAGTGTAGTAGAGAAAGGTATAACACGATCCAGTGGCTGGAAGTTGAAACTAAACAAATTTTGACTGGAAATAAGGCATAAGGCTGACAGTGAGGGTAATTAACCATTGGAACAATTTAGCCAGGGTCATGGCGGATTCTTCATCACAGACAAGTTTTAAATCGAGATTGGCTGTTTTTCTAAAAGATGTGTTCTAGGAATTATTTGGGATGAGGTCTGTGGGCCTGTGTTACAGAGGAGGTCAGAGTAAATGATCACAATGGGCCTTCTGGCCTCGGAATCTATGAAAACTCACTCAAATATCTCACACTCTGGCTGAGTACCCTGAAAAGTCCTGTTCCAGTGTCTTAGGCCTGGTCTACACTAGGAACTTACATCGGTATAGCTTTGTCTCTCAGGGGCGTGAAAAATCCACTGGTGTAGAGAGAAGAATTCCTCCATCGACCTAGCTACTGCCTCTCCGGGAGGTGGATTACCTCTGCCGACAGCAGAATCCTTCCCATTGGTGTAGATAGTGTTTACTCTGAAGTGCTACAATGGCGCAGCTGTGCTGCTGTAGTGTTTTAAGTGTAGACATACTCTTAATCCCTTACAAGGCCCTGTGTCAGGCTCACCACAGTGAGAGTCTCCCAATTCCTCTTTCAGGCTCAGCCCCTTGTCTTCCTCTTGTCCTCTCTAAGGCTTCCTACTAAGCTGGGAGCTCTGGCCTCCTGCCACCCAGGCCTCTCTGTTTCTGGCCTGGCTCTCACGCTTCCCAGTATGCTGCAGGCTTTCTTTATTGGCCTGCCCTCACAGACACCTCTTTCCCAGGTGACACAAAGGTGTCCTAATTAAGAACCTGTCAGTTTCATTAGCCCTTTCCTAGGTCCTGTTCCTTCTTACCTAAACTCCTCTGGGGTATAGATGTCTTATCCTTTCAGGCATAGAGCTCTAAACCAGCCCCGTCATGAGGACATTTAATGAAATTGAAAGGTGGCAAATTCAAAACTGGTAACAGGAAATACTTTTTCACAGAATTCAAAAATAAACCATGGAATTCATTGCCACGGGATGTCTATATCTATATAAAGGTATTGGATGTTTATATCAATAATAACAAGAATATCTAGCGTTAATGCTGATATAAATTTAGGGGGGAAAAACATTAAACCTCATGCTTCAGGACTTCAGCAAATCTCTAACTACTAGGGGCTAGTGGGAAATCCTGATGTAGGAGACAAATTATCAGACATCTGCCTACTGTAGGGATTCTTGCACCTTCCTCTGAAATATCTGGTGCTGTTCACTGTCAGAGTCAGGATACAAGACTAGATGGGCCATGGGTCTGATCCACTCTGGCAATTCCGATGCTCCTGTGTAGACTCTTTGTGGTGCTCTTGTGGAATACCGCTGCTCTATTGTCCTTCCTTTTACTCTTTCTGTCTCCCTGTGCTCCTCATTTCCCTCTGTTTTCTTCATTCCATCCTGTGAGATAACCCTTCTGCTCATTTTCTTTCTTTTCATTTTCCACCCTTTTTCTAATGACTGTTGCCCCAGAGGTGCGGTAGTCTGGTGGTAGGAGCATGGGAGTGAGACGGAGAGACTCCGAGTTCCAGTGCCGGCTCAGACACTGACTCTCTCTGAGGACTTGGCCAGTGATATAATCTCTTGGCCTGAATTTCTCCATCTGCAAACTGAGAGTCCTAATGATTAATTATCCACTGCATATGGCTGCTGTGAAAATTCAGTATGTAACGTTTGCAAAGTATATTTATCAGTTCTGTGTGAATACTAATACTAAAAAGTATTATTAGCCGATACTGCACCTTCGATTGGTCCTGTCCCTGCAGCACATTGATTTCCTCTAGGTGAACCAGAGGAGGTGATATTTCCAGTATTTGTCTAATTCAGTATTGTGAAGAAGAATGTGTAGAGAAAATGAAGGGCACTTTCATGCATTTAAAAAAAAAGTTGGGAGAAGAACTAATTTTCAGATATGTCCAAGATACCAATAGAATAATCAGGACTGAGCCTCCAAACAGAGACATTGGATCTAAAGGCTCAGTTGTAGCTGCTACATGAAGGTCAAGGGCTGGAGAAGGGCTGACGTGAAATAACACATATTTTTGTTCATTTAACTCTTGGGAAATAAAAAATTACACATTTTAAAATCAAATCATGAATATAAAGTCATTAAATGAGACTTGCAGGCAATAGCTTGCTCATTATATACTCCCAGATGCAAATTGTGGAAAAGATCTATTTATTCCCCAGTGGTGTTTTGAGGTTTAATTTAATATTATTTGTACAGATCTCTGAGATTCTTGGAGGGAAGGATAAAGTATCATATATTCTTTTTCCACAATTTTGATGATAATATTTTGCCCTTCCTGCAAATTACTAACATTAATTAAACCTTCTTCTGCGCTCCCTCCCACTTTCCCAGTGAGATATATTCATAGATTGTAAGGCCAGAAGGGACCACTGTGATTATCTAGTCTGACCTCCTGCATAACATAGGGCATAGAACTACCCTGAATTAATTCCAGTTTGAACTAGAGCATATCTTTATTTTAAAAAAAATTCAATCTTAATTTGAAAATTGCCAGTGATAGAGAATCCACCGTGACCCTTGGTAACTTGTTCCAATGGATAATTACTCTCTCAGTTAAAAATGTGTGCCTTAATTCCAGTCTAAATTTTTCTAGCTTCAATTTTCAGCCACTGGATTCTTTGCTAGATTGAAGAGCTCATTATTAAATGTTTGGTCTTCATGTAGGTACGTACAGACTACAATCAAGTCACCCCTTAACCTTCTCTTTGTTAAGTTAAATAGATTGAGTTCCTTGAGTCTATCACTATCAAGCATGGTTACTAATCTGTTAATCATTCCCCGTGGCTCTTCTCTGAACCCTCTCCAGTTTATCAGCAACTTTCTCAAATTGTGGAACCAGAACTGGACACAGTATTTCAGCAGCGGTTGCCCGAAAAAGTTGTTGATAAACTGGAGAGGGTTCAGAGAAGAGCCACGGAGAGAAGTAAGTCACATGGCACCTTAAGTTCCCCAGCTATTAAACGGAGGTGCCATATGACTTACTTGAGATCACACAGCAAGTCAGTGGCTGAGCAAGAAACAAAAATGTATACATATATCCCCTAATTGCCAGCCCGATGCTCCAACCACTAGCTGACAGCCCTTCTCAAAGTATCTGCTCAGTGCAACATCTTTTAATTAAAGTCTCCTAGACAGTAGTGTTTTTTCCCCACTGTTGTTTTGAGGCTTGGAAACAGAATATAAATGCTAACATTGGGTTTGTGCCTGTCTTACCAGAAGGACTGGAAGGTTTTGTTTTCCCAAAAATATTTTTTCCTCTTTTTATCGTTAGATATATCAGGAAAGTAAAGTGTGCTCTTTCCTAGAGAACCTGCTATGGGTCTAAGAGGTGTCATTTTTGAGCTCTTACACATTAATTTTGTCTGAATTAGTCATTGAAGTTAAATAGCTAGAAACAAAAAACAAAGAGTTTAAACAGTCTGATTAAAAATCCTTTCCCCTTCTCAGTTGCTAAATTTTAACTTTCTGGACTATTATGATTTCATCATTTCACTAGCCCTCCAGAATCTCCATAGCATTTTTCAGGATACACAGATCCTGAATTTCTAATATAAAATACCTTCATATATTTAGGCCTTCTTTCTACAGCAATAAGAAGGAGTAAAGGGGGAGCTCCTTAGCAGGTCAATTTTAAGGGTTATTTCTCTTTAACTCATATGATACTTCCAGTGCTTCTAAATTCATTGGTCTTTGCTTCAGGACATGGCAGGGATGGATTTGACGTGGTACATTCTGAGAATTCAATCTTTGTAGTTAAACAAAAAGGACAAAATACTGTAGAACTTTAATGAGGAGCTCTGGAATGGCTGTAGAATCAGTTTTCAAAGCAGTGGCTGCAGTTTCCATTTTGAGTGTGGTAATTGTCAGAAAAATAAACTGTCAGTAAAATGACCACTTGTTATACCATATTTATTCTCCTTCAGCGACTTTGTCTTTGCTCTACTCGGTTTACATGTCAAAACAAGATTTCTCACCATTGCTGACAGTGCAAATTCAGCCAGCTATCTGAAAATCAAGCAGGGTTTGTTCTGCTTCAATACAGTATCACCCACAGTATAAGCATTCTAGAGTCTGAACTCATCTGGGTTTTTTGATTATGCTCAAGGCAAATACACATGGAGCCTGGACTTCAATGCTCACTCTGCTGACTCTATAGGAAAAATGTCCTTTGTCAGTAAATTAAGTGGATGCAACCTAGTAAATACAAGGAACAGATAGTAGTAGTGTCCATTTTTTCAGTTATTTTTCTGATCCTTTTCCCATTTTAAAAAAATTGCTTAATCAACTAAATGGTAACTGTTCTGCTGTGAAATAAATTAGTCTCTCAGCAACTGAAGTTTAAAGTCTGCAAGAAAATCATGTCACCATGTTGCCATTTTAATGATGATGAGACATTTATGTTATGCCACTTGCATGTTGGCTTTACCTAATAAATCATAAGTCATGGTTCCTGTCACAAAGTGCTTAAACTGAAACTCAGATTAGACAAAACACAAAACAACAGCTCAGATAGGGGAGGGTGTGCAGAGACCACTCACAATTGAGGAAAGACTCATTGAAGGACTGGGCTTGAAGAAGGGAATTGAGAGATCAAGGGAACAAGACGAGGGAGACCATTTCAAGCAAAGAAGGTAGTGTGATAGAAAGTGTGAAATCAAGAGTGGGAGAAGGAAATTAAGGGAGCAGTCAGATGAGAGGACTCAGATGAGAGTAGGGAGCATAGGCGCCAACTCCATGGGTGCTCCAGGGCTGGAGCACCCACGGGGAAAAATTAGTGTGTGCTCTGCACCCACCGCAGCCAAGCTCTCCTCCCCCCTGCCCCACCTCCCCTGAGTGTGCCACGTCCCTGCTCCTCCATCTACCTACCAGCGCTTCCTGCCCGGCTGCCGCCAAACAGCTGTTTGGCCGCTCCTGGAGGGGAGGAGAGGGAACGTGGCACGCTCAGGGGAAGAGGCGGGGCCGGGGCAGGGATTTGGGGAAGGAATCAGAATAGGGGCAGGGAGGGGGCGGAGTTGGGGCGGGGACTTTGGGGAAGGGGTTGGAATTGGGGCCGGGCAGGGCCTCATGGAAGGGGTGGAGTCAGGGCGGGGACGGGGGCAGAGGGGGGTCGACCACCCACCAGCGGGAGCAGAAGTTGGTGCCTATGGTAGGGAGCAGAAGGGTAAGCAGGGGTAGATGAGAGCCAACATATAGGTAGAGGTGAGATTCTTTAGGACTATGTAGGGCCCCTTCTTTCAAACAGCATTTCTTATTCTGACGGGACAATCTGTGTTTTTCAGGCCACTATGTCTTAAAATATCCTCATGGCTGTAATATGGCAAAGCAGCATCACAATACACCTATCAAAATGTCCCAGTTCAACAACATTATCCCAGAGGACAAAGGTTAAAGTGGCAGGTCTACTCATTTGTAAAAACAGAAAGAATGCATGAAGTACAATTGAGCAGACATGATCAAAACTCAGAAAAAGTCTCATGACATTTTTTTCAATTTTTTCCCCCACTCATCAAAATTTTGGATCATTCAAATTTTTCTGATTAGCTCTACAATGGAGACAGAAATGCATAAGAAGAGTGAAAGGGATTGAGAGTGGTTGTGGCACTGTCATGCAGCAGAACTGGGCTCAGTTAGAGTGACCAGATGTCCCGATTTTATAGGGACAGTCCCGATTTTTGGGTCTTTTTCTTATATAGGCTGCTATTACCCCCCACCCCCGTCCCAATTTTTCACACTTGCTGTCTGGTCACCCTAGGCTCAGTTGCCATTCAGCTCTTTTAATAAAACCACTGTAGACCTTTAGCCCCATACTTCGCCAGGCTAACATCATCACTGTTGAGGCCCAGTGTTATGGCTGCCACCTTTCTGGACAACAAGGAATGCATAGATCACTCACTCACTCAGCCAGAGAAATCACTATTTAGTGTTACAAAGTCTTCTCTCCCTCAGGGCTTGCGTGACAGCACAGGCTTTCAGCTACTACTAATTATTATGATCACTGTTATTGATAATGATGATGATTTTACTATCCCTGTCTAGTACTGGACATACAATTGCTAGGGTTTCTTTTGTTCCTGATATATTTTTGAAATACATTTTTATTGTCTTTAACTCTACTGACCATAGAGTTTTAATTGATGCCTTTAGATTCCCTTATCAATTGTCTGCATTTCGTTACTGCCGATTTGTAGTCACTGCTATCAACATCCTTATTTTTCCATTTGTTATATGTTTTCGTATTGTTTATTGCTGCTTTCACATGTCTTCTTAACGAGGATGGCATTTTTAATGGAAGAAGCCTTCTTTCAAGATGGTAGCATTGTGAGTGTTTATGGCATAAAGTTCTCTTAAGCATCTCCCAATTATAATTCATACAGTTTTGTTTAAAATCAGTTTTGCTCATGATTGTTTGGCCTTTTAAAGTACCAAATTTATATATAACTGGTCAGGATAATAGTTAATTTGCACATAACAAATACAACTAGGTCATGATAACTTGCACTTATGCAACCACTAAATATTAGTGCAGTGATCAGTTCATTTTTATTCATCAGAAGGAGTTATAATATAGAATAACCCTAAATTAGGCGTGAATTTTTATATTAGTTGTCATCTATAATTTTTAGAAAAGGTTTTACTTATGAAAGCATGAGAAAGTATATGTCCCCCAGATTTAAATTATTCACGTTAATGCAGTTTTTCTTTCACATTATAGATATATTTTTAAGAAGCTGCTTATCCTGTTCCCTCATCTCACGGTCTATCGCAAACCCCCATCAGTATCACATCTTGTGCGTTATCACTTGGAACATTGATCCATAAGCATTCCAAAACCTACACTTCTAAATTGTGAATAATGCTAAAGCAGGATAGCGTATCTTTAATGTAAAGTACCACCCCACATCCCCTTCTGACCACTTTGTCCTTCCTGATTTTAACATTCCAGTCATGTGAATCCTCCCATAAGGTTTCAATAATGCCAGTTATATCAAATATCTTCTCAGAAATGAGCACTCTTAATTATTCTTGTTTATTACTCAAGATTTTAACATTGGTATATACACAATTGAAGGATTTATTTTCTTACATCACTTGATTCATTATATTACATTCTTTATGATACCTTGAGTATGAGTTTTATGGTTGTGTATTTCTACTATGTTTATCCCCTTAACACTCTACTCTTTTGTTATTAGTTTTACACCCACCCAACTAGTCTAGCTAGTCTGTCATCAGGAGATTGTTCCCCTTCTGCTGAGATGGTGGCTAAGCCAGACATCCTCCTGTCTCCATAGCAGGTGGCCTAGTCTTCGTATTTTCACGTACCTAACCAACAGTTCATTTTTAGTATGTTCTGTTATTTGTCTTCTCTTGCTCATCGGATAGAAAGGCTCTCCAAGATTACCTGTACTTTCCTCTCCTTTAGCTCCCTTCTTAGCTCTCTGAAGTTTTCAGCGATCTGTGAATTATTACCTGAAGCTATGTCATTTGTGTTATTATATGTCATAACCAATGGAGCCTTGTCTCCTGTGTTCAGAACCCCATCTCGTCTTGCAGGCACATGGCTTGTCTTCACTCTAGGAAGACAGCACACTATTTTGTTTGTCCGTTAGGGCTCTGGAAAACCTAATATTAAATATATCTAACCTGGCCAAATGACAACCAAAGGAAGACATCATAACTGTCCACAGGGATTGGAAGGATGTAAACACCAGGGAGGAAAAGAGATACATTTTTTGGCTTCCCATAAAGAAACTGGGAACAGGAGAGCAAAAAGACATCAGTAAAGAATTTCCATTGGTGAGCTTTATCAAACTGCATTAGCAATCTCCCAGAGGAAATGGTGGGAGACTAATGCTTTGGACTTTTAAATTAGATTGGACAAAGGACAAGAGGATGTCCTGTGGGTAGTGGTCCTACAGTAGTCCCCAGAGGGATAGTTTAAGTCAGTGGTCCCCAACCTTTTCCTTCTGGCGGGCGCCAAAAAACAAAACAAAAAGAAAACCCCGAGCGCTGCTGGCGGAGCAAAAACAAAAAACCAAAAAAAAAACAAAAAAAACCCGAGCGCTGCCGGCGGAGCAAAAAAAAAAAAAAAAAACCACCCCGAGCGCTGCCGGCGGAGCAAAAAAAAAACAACAACAAAAAAACCCCGAGGGCTCCGCGGGCGCACTTAAAGTCCAAAGCAATGGCGCCCGCGGGCACCGCGTTGGGTACCCCTGGTTTAAGTGAATAATCCTGGTCTCGACACAAAGATGCACCAAAACAACTAATTCAGCTTTAATTCATCCTTTTGGTTATTTTAGTGGAAAGCTGTGTGTGGACACTTTTGTCTTAGATTCAGAACATCCTGTTCTGATTTACCATTAATTGGTTAAAAAAAAAATCCTACGCCAAAAGAAAAGGGACCCATCTGGAGATGGAAGAAAACACTTTTGGATACTGGTGTGCTATGCACACATACACCCCACTCCACTCTCTAGTTCCTCAGTCACTGAATATGAGGGGAGACAGAACCTCCAGCCAGATCGCTCTCCGAGAAGATAAGCAACTACCCAAAACAGTCCTCTGGGATCCTAACTCTAAAAATAAAGAAGAGAGCCATCAAAAAGCTAGGGCCTTTCTAGGGGCCACAGGGTTCCATAATTAAGGACAAGTCACCAGAACCCTGTGATGACTGGTATCAAAGGCTCAAATAGAGCTAAAAGTATGGCTAGCGTGTGTGTGTGTGTGTGTGTGTGTGTGTGTGTATTTTCTGGATTTATAGAATAAAGGGCACATTATGGGAGGTCTTCTGGAGAGGACAGCATGGTGCCTTCTCTGAAGTGTTTGTATAACCAGCACACAGTATCTGGGCTAGGGAAGGTGTACCTTGAGAAGAGAATAGAGTGTGGAACTATGGAATAGAAATGGTGGAACTTCTGGCTCACTACATGAGATGTCAAAATGGATCTGTGTCTTGAATGGCAGTAACTCTCGTTATTAGAATTCCCTTAGTTCTCCTCCCACACATCTAATGAAATCATCCATTAACTCTATGGCTACTGGGAACCATTCAGGGGCGGAGTGAAAGCCTGTCGGTGAGAGAGGGGGATATATTACTGTGGAAACCATTATAGGAAGTGAAACATATATGAAAGCTTCATGGCTTTGCCCCTTTCCTGCTGGCTCACTTGCTTATGATGTTAGCCCTGCCAGTGGCAGCACCAGAATCAGCATAATTATAAACAGAGATAGATGAATAAATAGCTGGTCAAAGTGGGAAATGTTTTTTCTGTTCTTTTTTTTCCGATGGCTTAAATAAGCACAGCAAAGCTGGTTTTTATCACGCTCCTGCTCCTGCATTTTTCCAACCCAATTAGGCCATTACCAGGGCTAAATGAGGCATGGAGCCTCCAAAACTCACACCGTCGTCCTGGAGATGGAACGCGTATTGCTGCAGAGTTGGCAGGCAGGTGAGTGGCTGGGACTCACTGGAGTGTGACCCTGGGTGTTTTTGTGTTCCACCTTACGCAGAAAGATCACCTTCACAATAAGTAAAAACAGTCAATTTTCAAATTTTATTGGAAAAGACACTGCATGGTGGGTAGGTTGCCCTGGGTACTGTCAGGTAATGAGACTGTATTCTCCAGAGTTACATGCACTGAGAAGGTACAGGTGGTTGTAGCTGGGAGTACAGTGTATTGTACAAATTTTAATGATGATTATATTAGTCATTGTGCTATTTGCTTTCTGCTCTCATACATCTGTTGTCCCAGACTATTTCAGGCCTATTAAGCTTCCTATGGCCATGCAATTCCTGGGCCCTCACGGCCAATCCATCAGACAGAGTGCCATCCTCCAATTCTCTGTCCCAAATCCCATCTGATTCCAGAGCTGCTGAGTGAGCCGACAGGAAGGGGTAAAGCTGTGAAAATGTTCACATATGTTTCACTGCCTGTAATGTTTTCAACATTCATTTACCCCTGCTTCCCTTCCTGCCCAGAGGCTTTCACACTGCCCCTGAATGGTCCCTAGGATCCGCAGATTTAATAGATCATTCCACTCAGTGGGGGCAAAGGGGCAAATCGAATTCTAGTGACGAGATTTGCCATTCAAGAGACATTGATCATGAGTGGCCATTATTTTGCCAGCTCATGTGTTAATCCAAGGGATTCCTCAACCATTTCCATGCTGTAAACCCATCCTCTATTCTCTTCCCAAATCCCTGAGCACCTTTTGTGTTGGTTACAGAAATGTGTCAAAGGAGACTTTCCAGAGCTCCTTCTATAATCTGCCCCTTATTTATTAAAGCCAGAGCTGGAAAAAATTCATACAAGATAACAACCCAAGAAACAGAGACTCCATTTAAAATATCAAAGGATAGGAGGCTTAGAAAAAGATCCACTGAGTGCAGATTTGGGATCTCATGCTTTCTTTTGGATGGGAAGGCCAGATGGGATGGAGGATCAGGCATGATTTAGCACATTAATGTTTTGGTGAATAATTTGTTACACGCTGAAGTCTTACTGTCACATGCAGTGTTATGCATACAGGTCTGTCGCATCTTAGGCACATTTAACATGTGCGATTTCAGCTTTATGCGGTCGGCAAAAACAAGAAAAAAAAACAAAAAAAAAGAGAAAAATAACAATTTAAATACTGTTTCTCTAGGGCGGGCGATTCTGCCCGCCATTACACTCAATGTAATTTTGACTATACGCGGTTTTCGCTTTAGGCGCTGACCGCGGAACGTAACCCCAGCGTAAGTTGAGACAGACCTGTATATGTTTTCACATGTAGTGAAAGTAAATTAGCATGTACAGTTTTATACATGTAACATTTATGATGAAAAGACTTTAGCCCATAAAAACTCCTTCTCAGAATACTTTAAACAAATGATTTCATGAGCTGAATAGTGCTTAGTCCTCTCTCTTCCCTCCTCTTGCCTCTAGGCCCGATTTGGCCACCCTTACTTGCAATAAGTAGTACCCCACTCTGGAAGTAGACCAAATGGTACTAATTGCTGAGTAAAATACTGCTCAAGGTGGTTGATTCAGGTCCAGTATGGATTTTGCCAGCTGAAATCAAGCCAGGAGTGAGGAGGATACAATTCCTACCTAGGATTAGAGCTGATACACTGATAGCTCTATCCCTGAGCCTATTCTATTGAAAAACACCATATAGACTGGGCCAGTTGAGCATGAATGCAGACAAAAGGACCCCAGACTTATTTTCATCTGAAGAGAGGAGTTGGAGCTTGTAGCAAGTGGAAAACTGGAGCCCTTCAAGGATAAACTTTCATAAGATGAAAAGCAACATTTGCAGGAGTCCATGCAGACCTTTTAAATGCTGCAGGAACATAATTGATGCTCCTAATTATGGAGAAAGACTGTAGCTTGAATATCATTAAGGTTGCAACCATGACATTATAAGTTTGATTTTCATAAATCCTCTTGTTTCGGGGCATAAGCCAACTACCGACTAATAGGGCAAGGAAGGAACTTCCCCAGTGGAAGTTATTCCATAACTGTCCACTGTGATGGTTTTTCACTTTCCTTTGAAGCATCTGTTACTGGCAGCTGGCAGCGACAGAATCCTAGGCTAAATAGGCTGCTGGTCTGAATAAGTATGGCAATTCCTATGGTCCTACATAGGCTATAGAGTGGATAACGGGTAACTGTGGGAATTTTGGGAAGAGGTAGTTAGCATCAAAGTGTGATTGTTGAGAAAACCTTTAACTTACTTTCCCCATCTTGTAGATAGGGAAAATTGGCCAGGGAAAATGTATTTCACCCAAGAGTAGTTAATAGTGTTGCAGTGGAAGCAAGGGGACTTTTGTGGAAGTTATGCTGGGTGTTAGGACAACTGTTCCTTTTTGAAATGCCACTGGTTGTACTGGCTGAGAGTCATATGCCTGAGGTATCATCCCTTTGGCATCCTCAGCAAACATGCAGCCTTGCAGGAAGTTTTCTTTAGTGAATAATTGATAATAACTTTGCCCTTCTACATCACCTTTGATCCAACAGTCTTGCAGTGCTTTGCCCAGGAAGACAAGGGTTATTGGCCCCAATCAGGATTCATTAGACAGCATAAGATTGTGTCTTCAGTGCTGCATCATGCTCTCCTGCCCCCATGGAATATGCTGGCACAGGGCCCGTCCTACAGTGAAAAGCAGCACGGGGGAGTCAGCAAAAACAACGCTGCTGTTTTCTTCCCACAGACCCCAATACTGTGCTGAAGTTCTGCGGCCTGCGGTGTGCACGAGGTCAGACTAGATGATCATGATGGTCCCCTCTGGCCTTAAAGTCTATGGATATGTCTGCACTGTGATAAAAAACCCATGGCACCAAGACTCAGGCTCATGGGGATTGAGCTGTGGGGCTAAAAATTGCAGTGTAGACATTCAGGCTCAAGCTGGAGCCTGGACTCTGAAACCCTGCAGAGTAGACGTACTCTGAGTATGACCAGCAGGATAGATCTGCATCCCACATAGCCACTTCTTCCTCTTTACTGCCCACTTCTGTTCCCCTCTCGCAACTGTAGTCCCCCCTATCTAACTTTTCTCTATTCCTCTGCAATTGGTGTGAGCCTGATAGGCTTTCCCCATTCATTGGCTCACCCAGACTTCTGTCCTCCTTCCTACCACCTCTAGTGACCCCTTTCACAGACTCCCTCTCTAGAGAACTCATCTTCCCCTCCCAAAAGACTCTTCCAAGATCCTTTCCCACCATATATAATTATTTCTTGGGAGTAGTAGTAGGAGAGAGATTAGACATGGTGTCCAGGAGCAGAGGAGGGGAGAGATTGGGAGGAGGGAAGAGAGAGGGAGAGAGATGGAGGGAGTAGAAGGAACAATTATTACTCAGTTTAGAAAAATAAGAACAAGGGGAAATGGCCACAGAAAAATGGACAAAGAGATATATCAAGATACAGTATATAAAAATAAAGTAATATAGAAAGGAAAGGGGAAGAAAAAAGGACATATAATAAGATCCAAAATGGTTTATTAATAAACAACATAGAATTAAATAAAAAAATTACAATAAATAACCCAACAAAAAGGGTTTTTAATAAAAGGGGCAAGCTACAGTACAGCAGTTAGGGCTGGGGATAATTTAGGCTCTGATTCAGCAAAGTACTAAAGCATATATATGACGGGTTGGTTCACAGAAACCCCCTTGGGAGCTGCCAGCTGATGTGCAAAGGCTACCTCTGGTTCTATTCTCCCCTGCCAGCTACTGGTGGGTCCAGCACTCAAAGTCTTGCTGACAGCCAGACACACCTATCTGCTTCAGACACAGACCAGAGTCTGAACCACCTATCCCAAAGCTGCAGGGTTTACCTGAGAACAGCTCACAGAAGTCTGCTTGCCTTTAACACTCAGATGCCCAATTCCCAATGGGGTCTAAACCCAGATAAATCCGTTTTACCCTGTATAAGCTTTATACAGAGTAAACTCATAAATTGTTCGCCCTCTATAACACTGATAGAGAGATATGCACAGCTGTTTGCTCCCCCAGGTATTAATACATACTCTGAGTTAATTAATAAGTAGAAAGTGATTTTATTAAATACAGATAGTAGGATTTAAGTGATTTCAAGTAGTAACAGACAGAACAAAAGAAGTTACCAAGCAAAATAAAATAAAATACGCAAATCTATGTCTAATTGCACTAAATACAGATAAGATCCTCACCAGTTCCAAAATGTTCCCTTTTACAGGCTAATCTTCTTTTAGCCTGGGTCCAGCAATCACTCACACCCCCTGTAGTTTTCAGTTTCCTTCAAGTGTCCTGTGGGGGTGGAGAGGCTCCTTCTTTAGCCAGCTGAAGACAAAATGGAGGGGTCTCCCACAGGTTTAAATAGACTGTCTCTTGTGGGTGGAGACCCCCTCCTCTCCCTCTGTAGAATCCTGTCACAGAATGGAGATTCGAAAATCACATGGGCAGGTCACATGCCCATGCATGACTCAGGACTGCAGGTAGCAGCCATTACCCACATGCTGCCTTGAACGTCCTCAGGTAGACTTCTGATGTGGATTGGAATCTTCCAAGCTCTTTTGTCTGTTAAGTGCCCCCTGACTGAACACCTAATTTGCACATTCCTTTCCCCAGAAGTCACCAAATGTTCTAACTGAGGCCCCTTAGGAATCAAGCAATTACACAGCCCATGTTCATAACTTTGAACACACAAATGGTGCCTGCATACAACTAGGGTGAACATAACTAGTAGATCATAACCTTTACATAGATATGTACCTGGCACAGGCAGCACAAAACATATTCCAGTTATGTCATATTCCCACAAAGCCTTATGGGAGGTACCGTCACACCCTCCCCCTGAACTTACTGCCAGAGACTTGGACACTGTCCATGGCGGAGGCAGTACCCGTAAAATTCCTGTTTGTCTTTGATCACACTTCTTTTCAGTACCTTGAAACCATATGTCAGTTCTAGGGGTTTTAGCCCATTTTGAGGTTCCTGATCCCCAGATGCCTGAAAACAGGTTGGGGTGTAGCATTAACAGAATGCAGACAGCAATACCTGTTAAAGTGGAGGTGTCTTGACCTTTAACCACCAAGGCCATGAGGCGGTGTGCCTCAGTTTCCCCTTCTACACAGCAGCATGGGCCTGTTATACTTTTGCTGCTGTGCCAAGCTTCCAGTCTATTTACAGGTATAGGCTGCAAAGTAATATGCTTGTGGGGCTGTTTTGTTACCATCCCTAGCATGTACAACAGTTTGTTCCATAAATCAGGTATGTTCCACGTTTTTAAAGGGTTTACCACTAGTATGAATTCTTTTGTTTTATCCCAGAGGTGAATCAGCAAAAGACACAAGGTTAACAGCAAATCTACGGTGGACAGGTTTCGTTCACTCAATTTGACTTGTTTAACATCTATTGCATTTTCCCAGTTCACTGTGCCTTCTGGTAGGCACTCTGATGCAGATTCTTCCGCCTCTTTGGGGAAAGCTTCTGATTCAGGCATGTGTATGGGTCTTTGGCCAGGAAAGGGTGTACTACAACCATGCCTGCCCTCGGCCCCTCCCTCTAGAATTCCTCTGGGCTGGACCCCACTCCCTGGTGGAGTGTCACCCATGCAGAGATTTCCTCCCCCCTGTCTAGGAGAGAGAGTTTCATCTCTTACACGTGTGGTAAGAACAACCTCTTTCAATGGGGTGCTCTGTACCTCTTTGGGCACCTCACTTTCTGTTTCCAACAGGTCAGCTGGACAGGCCCGCCCCCCCGCCCCCCGGGAGACTTGACCCCCAGGTTTCCCTTAAAACCTGATCTACAAGAGAGGGAGCTGGCATTTTGAATGCAGGCTCTTCACCCTCCTCCTGGGAAAGTCCCTCCCTACAAAAGGTGGGCAGACTCTCTGGCCCCCCCTTTCCTTCCATCTGGGCTTCCCTCTCTGATCTCCCCTCTGGGTCAGACACTCCTGTGTCCCCCAAAAGGGAAGGTGACCCTGCTCCAGCTGTGGGCTCACAGCTACCAGCCATGACAGACCTCTCACTGGCCAGCAAAATCCCCCCCCTTTCACTCGGGTTGGGCTGGCCCCCAGCTACAGAGTCCTTGGGGTCTGTTCCCACCGCAGCAGTTACCAAGACCCCAACTTCCACCTTCGGGACACACGTCTCTGTGCACCCCAGGGCGGGCCCTGCCCCCTGCTGACCTGCAACTTTCTGGCAGTCAGCAGCTGGGGTGACCCCCCTGTTACAAGGTGGTACATTCCCCTCCCCCGGGGAGATGATTAAGGGACAGGAGCTGGCTTCGTCCAGCCTCTCCCTCTGGAACTTCCCTTGAGCCCTGGGGCCACAGGAACTGGCTACAACCATCCCTGCCCCCGCAGCTGCTCCCTGTACTGCTGCAGAGGAATCTAAGAGACACTCTCCTATTCCCCCAGCAGTCCATGTGACTTCACCCTCCCCTCCGGGGCTTTTAGCACAAGATTCCTTCTCCCTGCTAACCAACCCTGGGACAGATTCTGCCACATTAAAGAAATCATTTCCCAGTAGAAACGGTGCAAAATTGTGTGCCACCGTTGCAACTGTCAGTTCAGCCTGCAAATCCCGAGTTTGCATGTGAACTTTAGCTAAAGGTGCAAGGACTTTGTAACCCCCAACCAGCTCTAATTCTGCCATTTTACCTGGCAACAAATCCTTCTCCTGAATCAGGTCCCTCCTGATCACAGAAATTTCTGCACCCGTGTCCCTTAATCCCATAACCACCTCTCCATTAATTTCGACAGCATGCATATGCTTATTGCTTGGTTGTGTGGAAGCAAGCTTTACAAATCCTGTGTGGAAAGAGGCCACAGCCTGGCTCTGAGAAGCTGCAGCTTCCTGTGTAACTTGCTGCCTGTTTTCACTCAGCAAGGGACACTTATTCCTCAGGTGCTCAGTGGACTTACAATGATAGCACCTCCTGGGCTCCTCTGCTTGCACAGGAAATTTGGGACGAGTACCAGGGGAATGGGGAGGTGACCGCCCAGCCTCTTTTTTCCCAGACCCAGGGATAAAACGGTGATTCTGCTTTCCCCCACCCTTATACCCCTCTGCCTGTGGTTTATGTTTGATTGCAGCTTGTGCTTGCTCATAAGAGTCTGCATACCCAGCTAATTCACCCAGTGCATTTACCTTTTTGTCCCACACATACTGTTTCACATCATCACTGCACATATTCAGGAATTGTTCCTGAGTAACCAGATCACACATCCCTTCGAAGCTTGTAACACCTTTCCCCCGCACCCACTTATCTACCAAATCTCTCATTTCATTGGCATAAGCCAGATTACTTAATCCAGATCCCCTCTTAAGACTCCTGAATTTAACCCTATAGGTTTCAGGTGTAACCTGAAACTGTTTCAAAACCAGTTCCTTAAATTTACCATAGTCTGAAGCATCATCAATAGGCATCTTATTGAATATGTCCAGAGCTCTGCCAGTCAATTTTGCTATTAATGTGGTCAGTTTCTGATCTTCAGGGATGGCATGGAGGGTGCACAGTCTCTCAAAGGTGATGAAATACTCGGCAATATCGCTGGACTCATCATACTGTGGGCACAGTCGCTCCCATTTGTGGATTTTTGGGGAAGTGGAGCCAGCAGGTGAAGGATTTTGTCTCTTCAACTCCAGAACAGCCAGTTCATGTTTCTGGGCCTCCATAGCCCTCTTGTGGGCAGCCTCTTCCCTCGCTGCCTCCATCTCCATAGCTCTCTTGTGGGCAGTTTCCTCTACCTCCATAGCTCTCTTGTGGGCAGTTTCCTCTGCCTCCATAGCTCTCTTGTGGGCAGCCTCTTCCCTCACTTTTTCTGCCTCCACAGCACTAATTTCTAATTGTCTTAGCTCTACCCGTCTCTTATGTTCATTCTCTCTCTCTGTTGCTTCCAACCTAGCCAATTCGAGCTTGGTAGCTGTCTCACTAGTAGGCATCTTCCTGCTTTCTTCTGCTGGGCCACACCCCTCTGCAGTTCACTGAAACTGGGATAGACTCAGCTCAGGAGATTCTTAGTTAACAGAGACTCTCACAGTCTTCTGATCTTCCTTCTTACTTATTTTGCTTCCTTTTCTGTCCCTACTTCCCTTTCCCGAAATAAGCAAACAGAAAATAACAAACCAGTAACCACTTTGTCTGTTCTCCAGCCACCACACTTAAAACTCACTTAAAATCACTACCAGTATCTCAAAGCAATCAGCTGTGCACAGATCCTGTTCGACTACGCCACTGTGACGGGTTGGTTCACAGAAACCCCCTTGGGAGCTGCCAGCTGATGTGCAAAGGCTACCTCTGGTTCTATTCTCCCCTGCCAGCTACAGGTAGTTCCAGCACTCAAAGTCTTGCTGATAGCCAGACACACCTATCTGCTCCAGACACAGACCAGAGTCTGAACCACCTATCCCAAAGCTGCAGGGTTACCTGAGAACAGCTCACAGAAGTCTGCTTGCCTTTAACACTCAGATGCCCAATTCCCAATGGGGTCTAAACCCAGATAAATCCGTTTTACCCTGTATAAGCTTTATACAGAGTAAACTCATAAATTGTTCGCCCTCTATAACACTGATAGAGAGATATGCACAGCTGTTTGCTCCCCCAGGTATTAATACATACTCTGAGTTAATTAATAAGTAGAAAGTGATTTTATTAAATACAGATAGTAGGATTTAAGTGATTTCAAGTAGTAACAGACAGAACAAAAGAAGTTACCAAGCAAAATAAAATAAAATACGCAAATCTATGTCTAATTGCACTAAATACAGATAAGATCCTCACCAGTTCCAAAATGTTCCCTTTTACAGGCTAATCTTCTTTTAGCCTGGGTCCAGCAATCACTCACACCCCCTGTAGTTACTGTCTTTGGTTCCAATTTCCTTCAAGTACCTTGGGGGGGTGGAGAGGCTCCTTCTTTAGCCAGCTGAAGACAAAATGGAGGGGTCTCCCACGGGTTTAAATAGACTGTCTCTTGTGGGTGGAGACCCCCTCCTCTCCCTCTGTAGAATCCAGTCACAGAATGGAGATTCGGAATCACATGGGCAGGTCACATGCCCATGCATGACTCAGGACTGCAGGTAGCAGCCATTACCCACATGCTGCCTTGAACGTCCTCAGGTAGACTTCTAATGTGGATTGGAGTCTTCCAAGCTCTTTTGTCTGTTAAGTGCCCCCTGACTGAACACCTAATTTGCACATTCCTTTCCCAAGAAGTCATCAAATGTTCTAACTGAGGCCCCTTAGAAATCAAGCAATCATACAGCCAATGTTCATAACTTTGAACACACAAATGGTGCCTGCATACAACTAGGGTGAACATAACCAGTAGATCACAACCTTTACATAGATGTGTTACATGGCCTATGTAGCAAAACCCTATTCCAGTTATATTATACATACATTTATGAGCCCCTTTATGGGGTACACTGTCACAATATACTTAGCTTTAAGTATCTGCTTAAGTTTCACTGAAGTCAGATCCCACTAAAGTTAAGCACATTCTTGATTGTTTTGTTGAATTGACACCATGTTGAAATTGGCTCAGAACAGCTACATGTTTGGGTCCGACCCTGGGAGTAGCACTGTTTTTTTAGTACTACTTTATGGAGTAGTTTTGCCTTCTCATATTTAGCCAGGATCTAACTAATATTCCATTTGACCTCTATTTTGTGACATTGGTGGGACACAATTCCAACAAATTTCTGAAATGGACCCCGACCATATTACAGATTGGGAAACCAAGCACAGGCAAGTGAAGTGACCAGTCCAAAGCTACGCAGTTAGTCAGTGGCAGAGCCAAGAGTACAATGTAAGCATTGTGTCACAGTCCCCTTTTCTAATTAGTACAGAATGTTGCTTCCCATATCATATAATAGATTGTACTAATCCGCTGTCGGAGCTCAGGTAGCGTGTTTTTAAGCCTCTTTGTTTTCAGTTTAAACCAATTTTTACAAAAAAAATCCTGGGTTTTACGAAAAGTATTATTCATTTTTTTCTGTTTTTCACCCTACTTTTGTATCATTCAAATATATAAAAAATAAGTTTTTATTAGGAAAGTACAATACATTGCATGAGATGTATGTATTATGATAATACATTAGTCTGTGTGTATATGCAAAGCTGCCTGTTGAAGTAAGGCTATGTATTAGTCTAGAAGATACACACAATAAACAAACAGGCACGCACACAAGCTTTGAAGTTACTGATGAATCTCACGTCCACCACATACACACTTCAAGCTGTTAGCAGATAATGGTTTAAAGATTTGACACACTAAATTGGGAAGAAAATGAAAATCTGTATCAGGACATGTTTCAGAACACAAGGAAGTATTTGAAAGTTTAAAAAAAAAAAAAACAGGAGAAAAGGATGAAGTTGAGTGTATTCACTGCAAATGATGTGGCCCAATTATTAAATGTAAATATTTATAGGCTAATAGTTCTAAGTCTACAACAGTAAGCTGTTTATTCAAATGAAAAGTTTTATTTGGGGATTAGAGATGTATTGTTTTCTTAAACTCAGAGATGGCATTGTGTTTTGAGTTCTGTTTTAGTTCTGCAGCAGACCACATTGAATTCCATTCATCAAAGCATTAATCTACTGAATACTTTCCCCCATCCTTCTGTCTGCCAAAAGAAACCCCGATATTTACCAAGAAAAATTAATAATAGTTTTTCCACCAATTTTCACCTGTTTTTGTTGTTGTGGTAATAAACACTGATAAATTCCTGGGAAAAATTAAATAAAATAAAAACAGAAAACGAAGGATGTCTTATAGAAATGCTACATCTCAAGCAGACTGCTCTTCTAGGAGCTCATAAATACTGTGGCTTTAAAGAACTGTTGATTACTTATCTAAAGTTTTGAAGAGGCAATTCTGTTGACACATCATACATTTTCTGCATTTTTTATTTACAAGGAAAGAGGATCTTGGGTCATTTGCTGCACTGCTAAGCAGTAAAATAGGAAATTGATCAAAAATCTGATTAACTCCTTAGCATTGCAGATAGCTGTACTGAATGCTCCCATACTCCTCTTCCAATCGATGGCCTTATCCTCTCAGCATGGTTCCCGTCACTGTCAGACCTACCAGCCACAGTTGCTTACATTGGCCAACTGGAAAGTGCGAGTTGTATTTTGAATAACAATTGCATAAAATTGTATAATTTGTATAACTTATGTACAGCTGCTCTCTGCTCTTCAGTCTCTTTTTCTGTCTGCCTCAATCTTTCTCTCATTGCTCTGTGTCCCTCTCCCCTCACTCAAGTAGACAGAAAGGAAATGATTTAAACTGTCCTGAAAATTCTGTAATCTTGCTGACCAACCTTCTTATGAATGGTCTTTCCCCCCCCCCTCTAAATAGGTAAGAAAGGCTGAGGAAAAGTGATTTTAAAAGAAGGAATAGGAGGCTGGGTGGATCAGGGAACTGGTAACAAGTCTCTCAGACATTTATTTCTTGCCCACCATTTCAAATCCAGCTTACGTCAGCAATACCTGAAAGTTGATGCCTTTTGATTGTTCATTGACCTGTGTGAAATGAGTTGGAGTCTCTTTCTATTTGCTAGTGGACAAGTATCCACATTAAAAAAAAATCACCTATCACAATACACACTAATTGGTGTTTTATTTGCAGTCTTAGCAAGGAGCAATGACTGAGAAGGCCATAGAGGCTGAACTCCTGTCTGACCCCTAGCACTGTTCCCTCCAAGACTGGACTCAGGCACACTGGCAGATCATGAGTGTTGGAAAAACATTTCCTGTTGCCTGTGCTGAACCTGCTCAGTAGGTAAATGGAGGACTTCATTCCCTAGGGGTATGAATCTGGCACCTTTCACCAGTTCTGCATTTGATGAAAAAAAATAGAAAAAATTATAAATATTGTACATTAGACAGTAAGAGCAAGTCAGTTAAGTGATTGTGTTAACACCTGTTACTGGCAAAGCTTCTGTAATACACGTAGGAGAAATGGCATGTTTGAGATGCAGGAATGTATATATAATATGCAGGAATGTCTTATATACTCGGAAAGGCACACATGTTGAATGCCTAACTGTTTCACCTCCAGGCAAAAGTCTAAACTAATCAAACTTGGAAGCAGGGTGCCTTTCCAAAGGGAATACATATGAACCCAAAGTATGTATCCCTGGTTCTCTTTCATCCTTGACTGTATACCCATTGGGACTATAGATATATCCTAGAGTTGCTATCCACTTTACAAAAAAGACTCTCTCGATGCCTGGTATAGAAGGAGCAAGCCTGTATAATGTCCTGTCTGATGTGGATTGTGGTAATGTCATCAGAAGACAGCAAGGTCAGGGACATTGGCAATCTAAAAATCACACTTTTTTAATGAAAATATTGTACCCCCTGCTTTACAAGTAATGCCTAAGATGGATCTAAATGAAACATATGAGTGAAGAAATGCTCACTTCTACCTTTGATGGCGTGTGTAGAGTCAGTTTTACTATCTCCTCTGTTTAATCAGTTTCTCCTTCTGCTTATGTGGGTCTTTCACACAGCAAAAGGGAGAGGAGATATAAAAACAGGAAAATACTATTGTAAAATCACAAAAATTGTCAGGGACACACAGAGACAAGCATAGTACCTGAAACTTCTTTTAACCATTTGTACAAATTGATTAATTTCAAGTTAATGGTGTCCTTTTAAAGGGGGAGTTCCTTCGCGGAGGAGGAAAACATGCATTTCTTTGGGAGGAAACAGAATTTGCAAGCCATGAAATGGGAAAGAGAGGATGAAATTCTGTGCTGCATCTCCTGGAAGTGCAGCGTAGAAGGCACAGCCCAGATGGAAAAAGGGGAAAAGATGGTTTCATGCCATATTTGCATCTTGGAGATTCTAGGTTGCTCTGGGTTAATGTGGTTCAAAGCATAAATTAGGGGAGCCAGAAGTTGGTCTAATTCATGGCAGCTTCCTAAAGGTTGCCTATAGGCTGTTCTGCAGTCTGTAACTGCATAGAATCGCTTGTAGCTATTCTCTTCTATTTTGTTCTAGTCGTCTCTGCATTCATCACCGTAGTATCTGAGCACATTCCAGTACTGGATTAAGCAATGTGACTGACATCTGTCACATATCATTGGTTATGGGGGGAGGGGGGGAAGTGTGCCCCATGGAATGTTTTGTTTGGTCGGATTGTATAGATAGATCAATACATAGCTGTATTTATGTTAGAGAAGGTAAGGTCAAAGAAATGCACCTTGCACTTGGAGAAGAAGGTGGTGAAATTTGTGATGGTCTTAGTTCCTGGGGGAGTTCATTCTGTAATCTCAGACTGGCCCCTGAGAAAGCTCTGTCTACAGCACAGATGAGCTTTACCCTTATTGTAGTAAGGTCCAGTGGCACCACAGGAGTGAAGTTGTCGACCATTGCCTTTATCCTGGATCTTTAGATAATTTTTTGGTACTCGGAGCCCCAGCCTTTGAGACCCTTGAAGATATATTTGCTGGTGTCCACAAACTTCAACCTTTTTCTGTAATGGCATCTGAAAAGACTATCTAGCCAGTGCTGTATCAGCTGGCGGTGATCCACTGCCACTTAGAAGTGTCTGTTCAGAACACCTGTTCAGCACAGCAGGAGCAAGAGTGACAGACAGATTTTCCTGCCTTCCCGCGGGGAATGAGAAGAAGCTTTTGTGGTGTTCAGTAAACACTCAGAGCCAGGGGGTCTCACAGAGGTCTGATTCATTCAGTGTCTGAGTTCTAACTGATCAGCTTTGCACATCATCAGCCAATGCATTACATTACAACCAGTTTCAACTTAAAAGTACAGTTCCCCACCTCTTCCTTCCCCAGGCAAACATAACAATAATCAATTAACAGTCAACATTAATATAATGCAGAATTTCAAACACTTATAACCAATCTATTAAGAAAATTAACAAACAGTGTTCAGTTAGTCTTAGCGGTGCTCTGCACTGTTGGTTGGACCTGTGGACAGTAGCGGTGCCAGCATTTCCGGCGCCCTAGGCGGTGGAAGGTCCCGCCCCCAAAATGCCACCCCCAACAGTGGCGGCGGAAGGTCCCGCCCCCAAATTTCCACGGCCGGCCGGGGCGCCGGCGCCCCTCAAATGTTTGTGCCCTAGGCGACCGCCTAGGTCGCCTAATGGGTTGCGCCGGCCCTGCCTGTGGAGCTCACCTGGAACATTGGCATTACTGCTGTCAGAAAGCAACAAGTTCACTTGTTCTGGTGGTTCCATGTCCTGGGGCTCCAGCTGTAGAGATGTTTGTGCAAGATTATAATTTAGAGATCCTCCCTCATAAGGGACAGTATTATGCATATAGGGATTTGGAGACATGATCTGGAAGCAGGGGTAGAGAACACAGGTTAGCTGCGTACAGCAGTTCACCACAGAAGCTCTCTAGTTTGTTCTCCATAAAAGTTTTATTCTTTTCTTTTTCACTGGTTTGTTGTTCAATGAACCCCAAGATTACTACCTGGTGTCGGATGTGCCAAATGAGAAAGAGACTGCAGTCATTTTGAGGTTAACTCCTGTTTTTGAAACTGAAAGCAGAGGAAAGGAGAGCATATGGAGCAGCAGAGAACAACAAAGGTTTCTGTATGTATTTTATGAGCACATTATTAGTTTGACTAGCTTAAGAAGAGAAGAAAGCAAAAAATGGATGTGTGGAAACCTCCATCCAGTTTGCAATTGTCAGACAATGTTGCAGAGAACTGGAAGAAATTCCAACAGAGATTTGAATTGTATTTAGCAGCCACAGGGGGAGAGGAGAAAAATGATAAAGAGAAAACATCAATCTTTTTGTATGTTGTTGGGGGGGAAGCATTGGATATTTAACAACTTTAAGTTTGAAGAAAGTGAAAGCAAGAAGTTAATTAAAATACTGACTAATTTTAAGGAACATTGCATGCCAAAAAGGAATGAGACAGAGTTTTTTTACATGCATGCAAAAAATTGATGACACCATAGAGCAACATGTCACTGAATTAAGTACACTGAGTAAAACATGTTACTTTGGTGAGTTGACACAATCTCTAGTCAGAGATAGAATCATTTGTGGCATTAAAAACAATTTGTTAAGAAAGAGACTGCTCTGTGAAGGAGATTTAACTTTAGAAAAAACTCTCCAGATATGCAGGGCAGCAGAAACTGTCAAAGCACAAACCAAAGAGCTAAATTCACCAGAAGTGGTTATCCACATACTAAGTACAAAAGAGTATGGTCAGAAAAAGTCAAATCTACTCACTATGAGAGCCACTGCTAGGGGGAAAACTGGTTACAGATGGTTATGTGGAAGGTGTGGATCACAGCATGACCCCAAACAGTGTTTTGCCTCTGAGAAACATTGTTATAAATGTTGGGAAAATAATCCTTTTTGCAAATTGCTGCAGATCCAAAATGCAAAACAGTTAAGTGCATTCAATTGAAGACAACCTGGTTGAGTATTTAAAAAAAAGGTGCTGGGATCAAGCAAACCTGATGAGAGGGACTGGATACTACCCATGAAAGTGAATGAAACAATTATTCCACTCACACTGGACACAGGAGCTCAGATTAATATTCTGTTTGAACAAGATTATGGGGCACTGAAAATAACACTAAAACTAGGACCAACAAAAATAAAAGTGACTGGTTAATCTGGAACAGATATACCAGTGCAGGGGGGGTGCACTGTTTGCATCAACTATACAAACACCATGTACAGACTCCCGTTCGTTGTAGTGCCAAAGGAGGTGACACCAATTTTAGGCCTGGCTGCCAGATTAAAACTTAATCTGGTAAATCGGGTGCGCTCACTACAAGATCATACTGAACCTGGCAATGAGGCACTCATTCAGGAATATCATGATCTGTTTCAAGGGTTGGGTTGCTTGCAGGATGAACATACAATCCAGATAAACAAGCAGGTGCCTCAAGTTATCCATTGATGTAGAAAGGTGCCATTTGCACTTCGTGATAAACTCAAGACTGAGTTTGCAAGGATGGAAGCAACGCAAGTAATACAAACCATTGAGGAGCCAATGGAATAGGTGAGCTCTGTAGTCATTGTGGAGAAAAATAATGGCCAGCTACACATATGCTTAGATCCCAGAAACTTCAACAAGGCTATAAAAAGAGAACATTTCAAACTGCCAACGAGAGAAGAGATTATGGCTCAATTTGTAAATGCACACAGTTAAAGTATACAGTAACTCCTCACTTAAAGTCGTCCCGGTTAACGTTGTTTCGTTGTTACGTTGCTGATCAGTTAGAGAACATGCTCGTTTAAAGTTGTGAAATGCTCCCTTAGAACGTTGTTTGGCAGCTGCCTGCTTTGTCCACTGCTTGCAGAAAGAGCAGCCTGTTGGAGCTAGCTGGTGGGTGCTTGGAACCAGGGTGGACTGGCAGCCCCCCTATCAGCTCTCCACTCCCCTAAGTTCCTTGTGTGGCAGCCGCCCAGCAGGCTATCAATTGCCGGCAGTTCAGCTGTCCCTTCCCCCACTGCCGTGTGCTGCTCCTGCCCTCTGCCTTGGAGCTGCTCCCAGGAGCCTCCTGCTTGCTGTACGGGGGTGGGGGGGAAGAAGGGTGCTAATGTCAGGGTGCCCCCCTCCCCCTTACTCCTGCCCCCCACTTACCCCATCTCCATGGGGGGGGGGACACGACAGGGCTCAGGACAGAGGGAGTTTGCTCGCAGCAGCTGCTGTCTCAACTTGCTGATCTACTTAAAAAGACAATGTACTTAAAGTGGGGTCACCGTACTTAAAGGGGCAATGCGCATCTCTCTCTCTCACACAGGGTGTGTCTCTGTCTGCCATGCTGTCTCCCCTCCCTCCATTTGTGCTGCCTTGTAGACTGTGAGGCTACATTAACAACAATGTGTTAACCCTTGAGGGCTCAGCTGAGTACTAGTTCATCATTTAGCAGTAAGGCATTCCCTGGGAAATATCCCACCCTCTGACGTCACCACCTCAATCAAGCTTCACAATCATCATTGCTGTGTACGGTATTAAATTGTTTGTTTAAAACTTATACTGTGTGTATAGTCTTTTGTCTGGTGAAAAAAATTTCCCTGGAACCTAACCCCCCCATTTACAGTAATTCTTATGGGGAAATTGGATTCACTTAACACTGTTTTGCTTAAAGTCACATTTTTCAGGAACATAACTACAACGTTAAGTGAGGAATTACTGTATTGGATGTCTCCTCAGGATTTTGGCAGCTAAAATTAATTGAAGAAAGCTCAAAACTATGTACATTTAATATCCCATTTGGAAGATACAGAATCTTATGTCTACCATTTGGCATAGCTTCAGGACCAGAAGTGGACCACAAAACCATGCATATGATCTGTGAACATATCAACAGTGTTGACACCTCAATGGATGATATCATCATCTGCGGCTCACCTAAAGAGGAGCATGGCTGTAGATTTCAGGAAGTTTTGGATGAAACTAGAGCTGAATCTTGAAACTAAATAGGGAGAAATGTGTTTTATGGGTTCCAGAACTGACTTTTATTGGAGATATTATTTCCAACAAAGGTGTAAATCTGATAAGAGGAAAATTTTGGCCATTGAAATGATGCCACATCCCCAGTCAAAGAAACCTGTCCAGGGGTTTCTGGGAATGGTTAATTATCTTGGAAAATGCATACCTAATCTATCTACAAAAGCAGTGGATTTGAGAAAACACCTAGAAAATAAAAGTGAATGGTACTGGTGTGTAGAACAGGAGGAGTCATGGGAAGGTTTGAAACAAAAACTGATACAAGAGCCAGTGCTGAAGTTTTATGCAGATGCTTCACAGTTTGGGTTAGATGAGGTTTGCAGTTAGGTGCAGTTTGCAGTTAGGTGCAGTGATTTTACAGAAACATGAGAATTGTTGGAAACCAGAGGCGTACACATCCAAATCACTGACTAATGCAGAAACCAGATATGCACAGATTGAGAAGGAGCTTTTAAGAATATTGTTTGCCTGTGAGAGTTCAATAAATATATTTATGGCCAGACAATGGATATTGAAACAGACTAATGGCCCCTGATAGCATTATCTGGCAAACTGCTAAATGACTGTGCCTTAAGGATTCAAAGAATGATGATAAAACTACAAAAATATGATTTGGTTGCAACCTATATGCCCGATAAATTCATGTTCACTGCAGATGCTCTTCCCAGAATGGTGACTCCTACTACAAAACCAGAAAAGACCTTACTGATAGATGTGCAAGCCTGTATAGATCTGATTGTAAAGTCAATTCCTTTAGTTAATAGGAAACTGCAACAAATAGGGGAAACAGAAAAAGATGAATTGTTGGGGATCCTTAAAGAGTTGGGGATGATTAAAGAGTAGCTTGAGGAAGTAAGCAGTTGCTGTCCAAGTATAAGAGACTGTTGAAACTGCAGACATGAACTTACTGTGATAGATGGGGTGATTTTCAATGGTAGAAAGGTTGTAAATACCAATGAGCCTCCGGAAAGAAATGCTACAGATGATCCATGAGGGTCATTTATGAATTGAGAAGTGCAAACAACGCGCACAAGAGGTGATGTATTGGCTGTGGATCAATCACGACATTACTAATGTGGTAGGAAACTGTTCTCATGCTTGATTACCTGGCAATCAAAAGATTATTTAATAGTCACAGATTATTATTCTCTATATCCAGAAATTTGCACTGCACAGTACTAATAGTAAGTCAGTGACAGCCGGCATGAAGGGAATCTTTTCCAGACATGGAATTCCAGATGAAGTCTTTAGGGATAATGGGCTGCAATTTTCCAGTGCAGATTATAGGCAGTTTGCCCTAGATTGAGATTTTCATCACAAAACATCAAGTCCAAATTACCCCCAGTCAAATGGACTTGTGGAAAGGTCGATATGGACAGTAAAGAACCTTATGAAAAAGACTTTCGACAGTGGGAGTGATTTTTACCAAAGTACACCTCTGGGGAATGGCTCTTCTCCAGCTCAGCTGTTAAAGGGAAGAAGGATCAGATCTAATTTACCGATCACTGATAATGTGCTTAAATCTCATGACACTGAAACTATATGGAAGATGAAAGAAAATCAGAAGGGACGCAGAAATATTATTTTGAAAAAAAGGGCCTGTGATCATATCTTAGTCTAGGTGATAGTGTGCCTGAGGAATCACACCTCTAATACTTGGAGTCAAATGGGGTACCATTAAAGGACAGCAGCATCCAAAGTCTTACATAGTTCAGACAGACCAAGGGAACACATTCAACATAATCCAGGGATTTAAGAATAATCACAGAACATTCCAAAACATTGACAGTCGATATGGACTCTGGCATTTACCAACTGATTGATGGACAAAAGAGAAATTGTCAAGCAACAAGAGAACAACTCAGACTTTAATGAAAGGCTGATACTAAGAAGATCAGAGAGAGAGAGAGATTAAATGTCCTGAAAGACTTGTAGAGACTTTCTAACCTGCCTGGAGAAAGGATACTTGAGGAAAGAAAGAGGAAAGTGAGTTGGTAACCTCTCCTGTTGAGGTAGTTGACATGTTGTGTTTATGGAAATGTACTAGCTGGGTTGAGAATTTAATGTATGTGTTATTAGATAGTTATCTGTTTATATATATATATATGTATATATGAGCTAATTGTTTTTTTAGGAGGGATAATGTAGAGATATGTTTGTGCAAGATTATAATTTAGAGGGGCTCCCTCATAAGGGAAAGTAATATGAATATACGAATATGGAGACATGTCCTGGAACCAGGGATAGAGAACATAGAGTAGCTATGTACACCAGTTCACCACAAAAACTCTCTAGTTTGTTTTTCATAGAAGTTTTATTCTTTTCTCATTCACTGGTTTGTTGTTTTATGAACCCCAAGATTATAACACAGGTATTTCAACTTACTGTGGTTGTTTCCTCTCTGAGGCCCTCTTGAGCAAGACAGGTGACTCAGTTCCCTTTATCTCCTTCCCTTCTGAGATCTGGAGAAGGTGTCACCTGTTCCTCCTTGTAACGGGGTGGGACTCACCCCTGTGGCTCCTCCTGCTGGTCGTCTCAGGAATTAGCTCTTCCAGCCTCCGGAGCACCCTCTGCAGTCTGGGGTCCCGTTTGCTGCTGGGCCCGAGTCCCTCCTGGACCCCAGTGCCCCTTTCAGGCCGAGGTGCTGCCCCCTGGCAGTACCCCCACAAATCTCCCCTCCCTGGGGAACCCCCACCCTCTATCCCCACCTCGCCTCAGTCTTTGGCTACTACCAGTCACCATCTAGCCCCCGTTCACTGGGGCAGACTGCAGTATAAATGCCACTCATCACTGGCAAGGGGGGTTTTGGACCTGCTGCCTCTGCCTGCCCTTGGGCTGCCCTCTGCAACCCCAGTACCTTCCTTGGCCTTTAACAAGGCCTGCAGCCTGGGGGGTTCCTAGGCCGGAGCTCCCCAGCCCTCTCCAGTCTTGGTACCCTCTCAGCTTCCAGGCAGCCAGGCCCTTCCCTCTCTACTGCTATAGAGAGACTCCTGCTCTGGTTTCTGGCCTCAGCCCTCTTATAAGGGCCACCTGGGCCCTCATTAAGCCAGCCGCACCTGATTGGGGCGTGGGTCCCCAGCTGAGGCTGCTTTCCCCAATCAGCCGTGCTTTTCGTTCCCTGCCACAGTCCTCTCTCCGGGCTGTTTTAAGCCTTTTAAGGCAGAAGCAGGTGACCACCCCGCTACACTCCTCTGTATGTGTCCACCTGGAATGACAACCTTATAGGACTTCAGGGCTACATCTTCTGATACCACTGCTGTTTGTGACCATTATTTTCCATCATAGATATGCACAGAGTCATATTCATGAAATGGTGGCAGCTCCCTGGACCCAAAACCATATTGAATGTTTATTTTGCCTTACCTGTCTCTTTATACATCTGTAAGTTCACAGTGACTCACACATGACATTTTAGCAGTGCCAACATTCTTGTTTTCAGTTTTCTGTTGGTCAAAACATCAGCAGGTGACAACCCATGCTTCAGTGGGGTCCTTCTGTAATTTAACAGTGCTAAATACAGATCAGAGTCTGACTCCGAAGCTTTTTTCAGTTGGAGCTTTATTATTTTGACACTGTTTTCCATCAACCCATTGAGTTGGGGGTAATGAAGATTGGTGGTTACATGTCTAAACCTGTACAAACTGCTTAAACACATACTCACCAAACTAGCCCATTGGCAGAAATTACTGTGTCGGGTATAGCACGTCTAGCAGAAAAAGATTTGATATGCACAATAATCGGCTTAGCTGTAGTATTTTCTAGTAAGGCTATCTCATGGAAGTGAGAATAATAATTTGGGACAATTACATAGATTTTTCCAGGCAATGTAAATAAATCTATGTCTGTTTTGTTCAAGGGGGGCAATTTTTTCTGTATCACCAACATGGGCCCTTTTGCTCGACGTGTCCTGTGTATGTTTGGCACATACAACAAGCCTTAACAGCTTCCTCAGTGTCACTGGTCATTTGAGGCCAGTATAAAATGTCTCTAGTCCATCTTTTAGATTTTTCAATCCCTAAATGACCTTCATCTATCTTTTTTAACATATGTTTCTTAGGGATCCCTATCGTGGTGATTTTAAACAAAATCCCATCTAGGACTCAGAGCTCCCTTTTCAATTGATAATAGGGTCTGGGAATATGTTGTCCTGGCCACTCGGTGCTAATAGCTTTTAATTATTTTCTGTAGGGTGTCCTCTTGAGCAGTAGCTCTGGCAGTCACAGTTCACATTTTGTCTGAGACTGGACAATATTTTTTTTTTATCAGATTGACAAGTACAAAATCTAGGTTTGGACTTTGCTCCATTGTATTTTTGGCAAGTGCTCTAGAGAGTGTCTGCATCCACCACATCTCTCCCATGTTTGCATTCAGTTTGCAAATCATACATTTATAACTGATAAAATAGTCCCTGTGTTCTTGGGGGAGTGTCTTCCAGGCCCTTTTTGGTAATGGCGATAAGCGTTTTATGGTCAGTTTCAGCTAACACTGGCATCCTATAAAGAAATGAAACCTTTTACAACCATGGCCTAAGGCCAAAGTTTCCTTCTCTATTTGAGCATATTGATACTCAGTTTATGTTAGTGCTTATGACTCATAAGCCACCGGTCTCCAGTTTTGACCAGCTGTTGTAAGAGCATTGCACCAATGCCCTCCTTAGAGTCGTCCATGGACAACTTAGTTTTACACTTACTATCATAGTAACCCATGACTGGGGCCTTTTTAATAAACTCCTTCAGTTTCTCAAACACTTTATTAAGATTTTCATCCCATGTCATTGGGCATCTTTGCACAATAGCGCTCTCAGATTGCTGATTTGGACAGAGTAGGCATAGATTTCCCTACATAGTTCATCATTCCAAGGAATCTTTGAAGCCTTTCCTTGTCTGTTGGGACAGGCATATTAGTTCTGGCTTCAACCTTACTGTGAACTACTTGTACACCTTGCTGTGTTAGCTTCTCTTTAAAGTATATGTTATTTTTCTTATATGGAATTTACATATAACATTTAAGGCCTGGCTTGACAAAGCCCTGGCTGGGATGATTTAGTTGGTGTTGGTCCTGCTTTGAGAAGGGGATTGGACTAGATGACCTCCTGAGGTCTCTTCCAACCCTAATATTCTATGATCCTATGATTCTACATATTTGTTTGTTTACTTTAATCCTGCAGCTCTGGCTCTTTCCAAAGTTACTCAGCGCCTCTGGGCCTGTTCTTCTACTGTTTTTCCCCAGATCAAAATGCCATCCATGTAAACCTTAGTCCCCTGTAGACCATCAAAAATGTGTCATATTTTCCAGTGAAACATCTCAGATGCTGAGCAAAACCCAAATAGCACTCGGTGGAAATAGTTTCTCCCAAAGGGGTGTTGAATGTGCACAAATGTGTGCTCAGTGTTTTTATGGGCATCTGCCTCATGAAGTGTAGAAAAATATTTGGCATTGGCCATCTCCCCCCAAATTCTCCTCTTGTACGAAGTGGAAAATGCTCCCTTTATACATACACCTCTACCCCGCTACAACGTGACCCTATATAACATGAATTCGGATATAACGTGGTAAAGCAGCGCTCCGGAGGGGTGGGGCTGCGCACTCTGGCGGATCAAAGCAAGTTTAATATAATGCGGTTTCACCTATAACGCAGTAAGATTTTTTGGCTCCAGAGGACAGCGTTATATTGGGGTAGAGGTGTATTTATTTAATTCTTATGGGTCTCTCTTCTCTTCTGCAGACTAAATAACCCCAGTTCCCTCAGCCTCTCCTCGTAAGTCATGTGCCGCAGCTCCCTAATCATTTTCGTTGCCCTCCGCTGGCCTCTCTCCAATTTGTTCACATCCCTTCTGTAGTGGGGGACCAAAACTGGATGCAGTACTCCAGGTGTGGCCTCACCAGTGCCGAATAGAGGGGAATAATCACTTCCCTCGATCTGCTGGCAATGCTCCTAATGCTACTAATACAGCCCAATATGCCGTTGGCCTTCTTGGCAAAAAGGGCACACTGCTGACTCATATCCAGCTTCTCGTCCACTGTAATCCCCAGGTCCTTTTCTGCAGAACTGCTGCTTAGCCAGTCGGTTCCCAGCCTGTAGCGGTGCATGGAATTCTTCCTTCCTACGTGCAGGACTCTGCACTTGTCCTTGTTGAACCTCATCAGATTTCCACCTCACTACTTCTACTTGATTTTTCTCTGCTAATATATCCAAAGATCATATTTGTTCTCTTATCCACTGCAGGACACTGGGAGTTTATATTCAGTTGGTTGCACACCAAGCCCCCTCAGGGTTTTCCTAAGTCATTACCTGCTAAAATTCCAAGTGTGACGTACATTCTTTGTTCCTAGACGTTTGGACTTGTATTTGTCTGTATTAAAATGATGTGTTAGCAAACCTAGATTGCCATGCGATTCAGATTGTTTTTCAGAACTGACATGTCACTATTTAAAGATAATGAATAGTACTGGTCCAAAAATGAGTCCCTGAGGGATCTCACTAGTGTCAATCCCATTGGAGGACAATTCCCCTTTTATAATTTATTTAAATATCAGTTATCCAGTTTTTAATCAATTTAATATGTGCTGCATTGATTTTGTATAGTGCTAATTTTAAATTAGAATGTCATTTGATACCAAGTCAAATGTCTTACAGAAATCTGAATATATTATGTTAACTTTGTCAGCTAAACTTGTAATCCCATCAAGTACCTATTTCACATTTGTAAAACAGGACCTAATTTTCACAAAACCACATTGATTGGCATTAGTTTTTGTATCATCCTTTTATTCTTTACTGATTGTCATCTGGATCAGCTAATTGGCTTGTAGTTCTCCAGGCAATCCTGTTTACTATTTTTAAATATTGGCAAAATATTAGCTTTTTCCCATACCTCTGGAATTTCCCCAGTATTCTGAGATTTGTTCACTAATCAACAGCAGTGGCTCTGAGAGCTCCTCAGCCAATTATTTTAAAACAATTTGGTGCAAATTACCTGGTTCTGCAGTTTTTAAGCAGTTTAACTTTAGTGATTGCTGTTTAAAATCCTGCCTAGTTACTGTTTGATTATGAAATACTTTCTCTTCTAGGTAAGATATAAAAACATCATCCAGTGTCTTCCGAGTAGAGAACAGAAAATATTTATTGAACTTTTCTGCATCATTATTAAAAATTTAGATCCTTTCTAGTAAAAGACCCATGCCACTGCTATGATTTATTTTGTTCTTCCCTGTGCTCCCTCCCATGATTCTGTGTCTGCCTGCACAGGACCCTCTTCAGCTCCCTCTTACATTGCCCTCCATCTTTCTATCTCCCTGAAACCTCCTTAATTCCCTCCACAGGAGTTCAGGCAAAATGGCTGACATTCCATGTCTGCTTCCTGTGGAGTCTAAAACCCAAAAAGGCTGCGTTTACAAAACAGAAAAAATATACTTTGATAAAAATGGAAAATGAAGAATAAAACTATTTCAAAAAATTTAAATTGAAAACATTAAGGATATTTTTTTAATTCTTCACAAAAAAATCTTAACCAGCTCTGTGTGTGAGGCAAACATGTAGAAAGACAAGATCTCAATTTTGAAGAGCTTGCAATATAAATATTTGCTTTCTGTTACGGAATAAAGTTTAGAGTGTAACAAATATTTGCTAAAGAACGGAAGTAGAAATAGATACAGAGCCTTCTGCTCAATTCAATCACTTAGTAATCTGATCTTTTAATTTGTGTGTTGAAACCACAGGAACAAAATTATTTGTACTAATAGCACAATTTCCACCCTATCCTTTGATAAAATTTGATGACTTCAGGCATGCATTAGTGGATAATTCAACCGCTGACTCTAAAAAGTTGTCATTAATAAGGAAGAGACCGACATTCTTAATGAAATTAAGGAAAATAGAGCCCAAGGAAGATCTGTGATAACAAAAGATGACAGAGGGTGGAGGGGCTGGCTAGTTCACGGTGCTGGCAAGAAGCAAGAGCTTTGCATCTGCACACCAGTGTTTACAAACCCTCTCTATGTCTGTGACTGAAAATATTTGATAACTGTTGTGGATTGTATAAAGTGAGTTGGGGAATCTTGGGGCCAGATTTACACAGGCATTTATGTACCTAAAGATTCAGATAGGTGCCTAGTGAGATTTTCAATAGTGCATAAGAAGTGAATGGGAGTTAGGTGCCTGCCCTGCTTAGGTGCTTCTGTAAATCCCTCTAGGCATCTATCTGCATCTTTAAGCACCTAAATACCTTTGTAAATCTGGCCTCCAATCTGTTTCCTCAGGGAAAAGTGTTTTATTTGCATAATTCACCTCATTTAGATACATACCAGTTCAGATGAGTGCCACATCTAGTCCAGTGTCTGATAGTGGCCAGTTCCAGATTATTCAGAGGAAGATGCAAGAAACCCCATAGTGGACATCTGTACTTGGCTTATGCCATGAAATTTATACACCGCTACCTCGATATAACGCCACCCGATATAACACAAATTCGGATATAACATGGTAAAGCAGCGGCTCCGGGGGGGCGGGGCTGCACAATCCGGTGGATCAAAGCAAGTTCAATATAACGCGGTAAGATTTTTTGGCTCCCGGGGACAGCGTTATATCGAGGTAGAGGTGTATTTTCACTCTATCTCATGTTATCATGTTATCATTATCTGTATTTAAATCTAATCCTTTTAAAAATCTTGTCATGCTCTTGGTCTGAGTGATAGCATGTGGCAATGAGTTCCACATGCATTGTTTTTAAAAACGCAGTAAAGGGTTGCAGTCTGGTGCAGTGAAGATAAGCATGGGCCACAGTTTCCCTGTGCACACAACACTGGTAGGTATCAGGGGAATTTGTGAAGTTCACCAGCAACATGCCCATGCTCACGCCTCCATGAAGGAGCTACTAACTCTCATCCCTGGCATGTTGCAGAACAAAGCTAGAAAATACACTCTCCCACTGAAGATCCTGCCACTTGGTGTCTGGGCAGGACACAAGGGTGAGAGAGTGGATGGTATGGAGCACAAGCATGCTTTGAGCAGGGGGTTGGACTAGATGACCTCCTGAGGTCCCTTCCAACCCTGATATTCTGTGATTCTATGAAGGTGTTCCATGGGTGGGGCTGGAAGGAAAAATGACTGGATAGGATGCAGCCTGCTCGGGTGGAGAATGGGGGATATCTGGAAGGCCGAGAAGACAGGGCTGTGCAGAAGCAGAAAGCTCTAAACTTCAGTGACCACAGAAGACCTTCAAACACAGACCAGGCCTGCTAGGAGTAATCCAGGACTTTCTTCTGGAGCAGTGTTTCGACCTCCAGGGAGGTTATGAAATGCAATTAAGGGAAGTTGCAAAGCAGTGAACATTTCATTACAGTTTAAAGCAAAGAAAATCTGTTCAAGTATTTCCTGTCAACTTCTCAGAACACACACAAATTCTACAGGCTTATCATTGTTATAATTGATACATGTTTTTACTCATACTTTTATAATAAATGTAAAGGATTGTGAAAATGTTTGACTTCGAACAAGGAGCCACCAACCTGCAAAGAGTGAGAAATATTGCTCTAGAGATTAGCCTGGGTATTCATTTTCACCAGCTCTTTTGAGTCCCTGGTTGCAATGATGATGTCATTAGCATACACTGACAGCACCAGCTATCTCTCTGAGCACTAACCTCATCAGCCGTTGATAGAAGAGATAGAGGCAGGGCTTGATGGCAGTGGAATAGTTGGTTGGACAGAGGGCATTCCTGATGACAGGTTTGATCAGGGTCTGGTTGAGCTTAAACAAGCAGCTGCAGAACAGAATGCCACTGAGAGGAACCCTGCAAAGTGGATCTCAAAGCCAGACACAAGCAGCGTTCCCAAAAGATAAACATGATCCATCCAGTAAGACACCTTCTCCTAGCCAAGGGCCAGACTGGTGAGGAAAAAGACCATCCCTAGTTGCAGGCTGGAGAAGGTCTGAGACCAGTTGGAATAAGTTGTCAAATATAGTCAGTCTGGGACAGAGTAGGTCTGGTTGAGGTGAGTCACTACTATCATCATAGACTTCTGCTGCAGCAAGATTGCCCTCCTTATGACTTTAAAGTCCACGCATAGGAAGAATACTAATAACTTAGGGCACAAAAGCGCTTTCTTAAGCAGCAGTGCAAGCACAATATTTGTGCATGAATGGGGGAGTACTCAGCTCCCCAGTGACCTGGTCCAGACAGTGAGAAAGTCTGGACTGAGGATGTCTCAGAACACAGAGTCATAAAAATGTAGGGCTGGAAGGGAAATCGAGAATCCATTCCCCTGCATTGAAGCAGGACCAAGTTTACCTAGACCATCCCTGGCAGGTCTTTGTCCAACCTGTTCTTGAAAACCTCTGAGAGGGATTCCACAACACCTCTTGGAAGGTTAAGCTATTCCAGAGCTTAACTACCCTTATAGTTGGAAAGTTTTTCCTAATATCTAACCTAAACATCCCTTGCTGCATATCAAGTGGATTACTTCTTATCCTCCCTTCAATGAACATGGAGAACAATTGATCACCATCCTCTATAACAGCCCTCAACATATTTTAAGACTGTTATTGGGTCCCCACTCAGTTTTCTTTTCTCAAGACTAAACATGCTCAATTTGTTTAACCCTTCTTCCTAAGTCAGGTTTTCTTTGATCATTTTTGTTGCTCCCCTTTGGACTCTCTCTCATTTTTCCACAGCTTTCCTAAAGTGTGACATCCAAAACTAGACACAGTATTCCAGCAGAGACCTCACTAGTGCTGAGTAGAACGGGACAGTTACCTCACATATTTTACTTCTGACATTTTCTTAATATACCCCAGAAAGATATTAGCCTTTTTCAGGATTACATCATATTGTTGGCTCATATTTAATTTGTGATCCACTATA
Source organism: Platysternon megacephalum (assembly GCA_003942145.1). Lineage (NCBI taxonomy): Eukaryota > Metazoa > Chordata > Testudines > Platysternidae > Platysternon > Platysternon megacephalum. The sequence goes on from QXTE01000145.1 coordinate 3,903,073, forward strand.
ATCACCAGATCCTTTTCAGCAGTACTATTGCATAGACAGTTATTCCCATTTTGTATCTCTGCACTTGATTTTTCCTTTCTAAGAGTAATAGTTTGTTGAATTTCATCTTGTTGATTTCAGACCAAGTCTCCAATTTGTCAAGATCATTTTGAATTCTAATCCTGTCTTCGAAGTGCTTGCAAGCCCTCTCATCTTCGTATTATCTGCAAATTTTATAAGCACACTCTTTTCTCCATTAGCCAGGTCATTAATGAAAATGTTGAATAGTACTGGACCCAGGACAGACCCCTGCAGCACCCCACTAGATATGCCCTCCCTTTTTGACAGCAAACCATTGACAACTGCTGTTTGAATACAATCTTTCAACCAGTTGTGCATCCACCTTATAGTAATTCATGTAGACCGTATCCCCAATTTGCCTATGAGAATGTCATGTGGGACTGAGTCAAAAAGCCTTTCTAAAATCAAGATATATCATGGGTTCCCCCCATCCACTCACTAGTCCAGTAACCCTGTCAAAGAAAGAAATAAGTTAATTAGACATGATTTGTTCTTGACAAATCTATATGGGCTGTTCCTTATAACCCTATTATCTTCTTGGTGTTTATAAAGTGATTGTTTCATAATTTGTTCCGGTATCTGGAACAAAAAGTAAGGTACAAAAAGTAAAATGACTGGTCTATAATTCCCTGGTCCCTCTTTGTTCCCCTTTTTAAAGGTAGGTACTATGTTTGCCCTTCTTGAGTCTTCTGGGATCTCACTCATCCTCCGGGAGTTCTCAAAGATAATTGCTAACAGTTCTGAAATTGCTTCCGCTAGGTCCTTAAGTACCCTAATGTGAATTTTGTCAGGCCCTGCTGACTTGAATACATCAAACTTATCTAAATATTCTTTAATCCAGGGTTCGGCAACCTTCGGCATGCGGCCCATCAGGGTAATCCGCTGGCGGGCCACGAGACATTTTGTTTATGTTGACTGTCTGCAGGCATGGCCCCCTACAGCTCCCAGTGGCTGCGGTTCGCCGTTCCCAGCCAATGGGAGCTGCGGGAAGTGGCAGCCAGCGGATTACCCTGATGGACACGTGCTGAAGGTTGCCAACCCCTGTTTTAATCTGTTCTTTCCCTGTTCTGGATTGTGTTCTTTCCTCCTTCTTGCTAATATTAACTTTGTTAAGCATCTGGCCACCATTAACCTTTTTAGTGAAGACTGAAGCAAAATATGTACTAAACACCTCAGCCTTCTTGATATCATCAATTATTAGCACTCCTTTCCTGCTAGGTAAGGTACCTACATTTTCCTTCATCTTGCTGTTGCTCTTAATGTATTTATCGAACTTTTTATTATTAACTTTTTTGTCCCTTGCTAGGTTTAACTCATTTTATAATGTAGTCTTTCTGATTTTTTTCTCTACGTGCTTGCACTATTCTTTTATATTCATCCTTAGCAATTTGTCCATGTTTCCACTCTTTGTAGGATTCCTTATTGATTTTCAGGTCATTAAAGAACTCCTGATGGACATTCTTTCGCATCAGCATAGTTTGCTATTGTGCCTTTCATATTTTCTTTTTGAAAAACTGCCAGTTCTCCTGAATTCCTTTTTCCCTTGGATTTTCTTCCCATGGGACTTTATCTGCCAGTTCTATGAGTTTATTAAAGTCTGCTTTTTTCATGTCGGTTGTCCTTATTCTGCTGCTCTCACTCCTTCCTTTCCTTAGAATCATGAAATATATCATTTCATCATCCCTTTTATTTAAATTGCCTTCAACCTCTGGACTGGCAACCAATTCCTCCCTATTAGAATCAAGTCTAAAATGGTTTCCCCAGGGTTACCTTCTGAAACAAGGAGTTGTCCCCAACACATTCCAAGAACTTATTGGAAATTGGAAATTTTGTGTATTGCCATATTACTTTTCCAACAGATCTCTTAGTAGTTAAAGTCCCCCATTGCTATCAGGTCTTTGTGTTTTTGATGTTTCTGTTATTTGTTCTAGAAATGCCTCATCCACCTGCTCTTCCTGATTAGCTGGTCTATAGTAGACCACTCTCTGGATTTTGCCCCCATCTTTCCCCCTATCTTCACCCAGAGACTTTCAGCTGGTCTGCCTCTCACTTCCTTTTGGACCTCACTGTTGTCAGTTGGTGTGCGTGTGTGCTCTCTCCATGTGCTGTCCCAGCCTTGTGTAGGTAGCTGGCTCAGCAGACTTCGATAGTATTACCGAAAAAGACCACAGACTCAGTTCAGTGGTGAAGGCGCTTGATCAAGTTTATTGGCAATAAAGCATGATCGAAGCGCCTGGTATACTCTACGGGAACACTAACACGTGTGCCTGTTACAGTGGACTCAGATGAGTCAGTGGTGGGACTTTCCACTGCCCCTCTTGTCTGGACAAAAGATGTCCCTCCTATGATTTCTCTTTTATACATTGATACAAACAAGTTACATATTACAGTCCTGGCGTATTTAGTTACCTACCCTACACCTTGTACCTGCTGGTTCGAACAAAACATTTCCATTCATCATCCTGTTCTTCCATCCTTTTCCTTATTCCTTGTGTTCCTGTATCATCTCTCAGGATTGTGTTTATGCCATGACTATATGTTGGGGTGTACCTGTACTAGCCTTCTGGAATGTGTTTCCATGAATACCCTGTGCATAGTACTTCTTAGGAGTGCAAGTATTTTTACAACACTAATCATGCTTTTGCCAAGTTCGTGAACCAGACAGTGAACTTGTAAGCAGGTGTTTGCTTTATGGCAGGACCTGACTTTTGCCGATAGCCTGGCCTTTGCTGACTTTAGTTCAGGCCTCAGGCCTTGGATCAGACCCAGTGTTCCAGGCTCTCTCTTTGTACTACACTCAGAACAAGTGTATACATTCTTGATGTACAATGCTACACCTGTTCCCCTTTTTCCCTGCATGTCCTTTCTGAAAAAGCAATACTCCACTATAGTCCAGACATGAGATTTATCCCCCCAGTCTTAGTGATGCCATTTAAGTCATAATTTAGCTTGTGTACTAATACTTTCAGTTCTTACTGTTTATTCCCCATACTCCTTGCATTTGTGTATAGACATCTAAAAAGCGGAGCAGATTCTCCTCTTGTTGCTCCTATGACCATATTGTAATTTTCCATTCTGCCCTCACCCCCCACCCTCAACATCTAGCCCCTTTGAAAAGGTCACCTTTTTTAATACCAACCTGTGGGCATTTAGCACCTGCTCCATTTGAACCTAGTGCAAAGCCCTCATCTCTAGGTTGGTGAGTCAGTTTCTGAAGATGCTCTTCCCCTTCTTGGCCAGGGTAACCCCATCTCTTTTCAGCAGTCCTCCGTCCCAAAGCAGCATCCCAAGATCAAGGAAGCCAAAGCCCTCCCGTTGACCACACCCTGCACAGCCATGCGCTCATCTCCAGGACGCATGTGTCCCTGTCTCGGCCCATATGACTCAATGGTCAGCTTATAGATTCCCAGGGATTTGCTGTTGTGCATTAGATGGAGGGTTTCTGAGAACTAGGCCAGAGTGAGAAAGAAGCTCTAGCCACCTCCAGTTTCCTGTACTGGCCACTTTACCATTGGGAGTTCATCTCCCAGGACCCTACTGTTAGAGATGGATGAATTTTTTTCAAAATGAAATGTTTTGATTTTCAATGTGAAATGATTGATTGTTTTGAATTTTACTTCAATTTTATTTAAAATCAAAAGGTAAAAACAAACTTGAAAATTAAATGAAACATTTAAACAAAAAGTCAAAATTTTGACATTTCCCATGAAATGAAAATTCTGAAAAACGTAATTTCAGAATTAGTGAAATTGTTTATAAAAATAGTTTCATTTTGACAAGGTTGAAATGCTTTGTTTCAATTTTAATGTAACAGTTGACACAATGAAGTTGAAATGAAGCACTTTGACCTTATTGAAAGTGTTTTGATAATTTCTCGTTGAAAATTTTGACAAAATCATGACATTCCTGCAAAACATTTTGATTTTGTTGAATCAGAAAGTTCTGGTGGAAAGTTTTTGACCAGCTCTAACTAACAATGACCCAGGGTGCCTAGGAAATCAGATGCCTGCTGATAGAAGAGCACTTGCTCCAAGTCCCATATCAGGGTATAGGTGTAGAGAAGGTTTAGTACCAACCTCTTCACTCGGAGGTGCAGCAGGTTTCCTGGTGTGACTTCAGCCACCTCAAGCGCCTGGGGACCTAGGGCTTGGGAGAACAGCATGGCAACCTGACCATAAACATTGGTGAGGCGGCTAAAGGAAACCTTCTCTCCCCACTCCAACCAGCAGCTGGTTTAAGAAGGCAGAATTGCGTGCCTTTCCTATCAGGGAGAGAGTTGTGGCCTAGCCATGGTGGTGAGAAATGGGAGGAAAAACTAAGGAAAAAGACAAAAGGGAGAAAACCCAAATCCACAGTAGTATCATGATTCCCTATGATACTAGGCCTGGCTTTTAGATCCTGTGCAGGGACATGGAAGACCCAAACCAAGCAATACATGAAAACAAGGACAAATGAAGGGCCATCTGGCAACATTTTCGAGAGTGGGTGAGAAACAAAAAGGTGCAGGGGGCACAGGAGTTTGTGTGTATGACTATGTGTGTACGTGTGTGTGCCTCTGTGTATATGTGCATAACAAGAGAGTTTCTCCCTCAAGTCTTTGTGCACAGAACTACAAACCTAGAGTCTCTGAGCTCTACTCTCAGCTCTTCCACTGTCTGTTATTGTTTCCTGAGAAAAGCAATTTATTGAGAATGCATGAGATACTTCCAAATGTGTCTCACACAATGTCCATGACACTTACAGATTCATAGATTATAAGGCCAGGAGGAATCACTGTGATAATCTAGTCTGACTTCCTGCACAACACAAGCCACTGAGCTTCCTTGAATTAATCCCTGTTTGAACTAGATCACATCTTGTAGAAATACATCCAATCTTAATTTTAAAATGTTAATTGATGAAGAATCCACCACAACCCATGGTACGTTGCTCCAATGGTTGATTACCTTGTTAAAAATGTGCACCTTGCTTCTAATCTGAATTTGTCTAGCTTCAGCTTCCAGACCTTACATCTTGTTATACTTTTGCTAGATTGAAGAGCCTTCCATTAGCAGATTTTTTTTCCACATGTACATACGTGCAGACTGTGATTAAGCCACCTCCTAACTTAGGAGGTCTGTTAATATGTATACAATATTTAGCTTCCCAACAGGATGCAGGCCTCAAAGCAGGATTAGTAACTTAACCAGGAATGGTATGATCAGTGAACCTCAGAAGACTCAGAGGTTCAGCTTGGAGAAGCATCCTGATTCCATGTGGTTTTCCAAGCCATTTTGGGTGGGAAGGCTTGTGAGAAAAGATTTTCTTGTTAGCATCTTTCTGCTGGGGGGAAAGGAATCTGGCCCAAACAAGAAGGTGGTAAGGACTCTGTGAAAATGGAGTGGAAAACCCTAGCCAAACAGTTTACCATATTTCTTTGAGTATCAAATATGTTTGGTTTGAGTTTTGGGCCAAGGTGTAGATTGGTTCTTACTTTACTTAAATAGGGTTTCCCATTCTCTACTTGCTTTATGTCATCTCTCTTATCCTAAATGGGATGCAATCTTCCACCCTGATCCCCAGTTACCACCATGTGCATTGTTTATATAGGGCTGACTCTAGGTTTTGCAAGGCTCATTGTGAAGTAAGACACACATATCTTCAGGCAGACTTCTGTAACCCACTTAGCACATCTGGGGGGTGGGAGAATTTGGAGAATTTGGCAGCTGAGAGGGTCCAGAGTACTTGTTGTTAAGGGGTTGGGGATGGTCATGTACATTTCATAAACTAGAAGCGGGGCAGGGAGCATCTCAGCAACTAGAAGAGGTAGGGCCCCAAGGTTCATCTTGCAACATGGGGGTGAGTTGTTATGGGCTGTTGGAGGGGCTGGATGTGTCCTGGGAAGGGGATCTGATCTGACAAAGCAGGTCCACTCTTGAATGCATGGGACCCTGTACAATTTTGCACTGGTATGTGTCTAGCTAGGACTGGTGCTGCTATTGATACAGAATTTCCATTGATGTTTCATTATGCTGCATGTCATAGAATCATAGAATATCAGGGTTGGAAGGGACCTCAGGGACCAATCTAGTCCAACCCCCCCTGCTCAAAGCAGGACCAATCCCCAGACAGATTTTTGCCCCAGATCCCTAAATGGCCCCCTCAAGGATTGAACTCACAACCCTGAGTTTAGCTGGCCAATGCTCAAACCACTGAGCTATCCCTCCCCGCATACCTGCCACGTATTGTTGCAACATTGTGGTGTGGAGGTGCAGTGATGTAACACCGTCATGAGTTTGGGACTCTTCAGTAGCCGAAGAAGTAGGATAAATCCATGAAAACCAGGCCTATACCACATACTGGAAGGAGTGGTGACCCTTGCTCTCCTATGAAAACTGAAATAGAGTAGGCATAACGCAGCAAGCAGTGGGGTACATGATTGAAAGGCACTGCACAAAAGTGCAAAGAACAATTCTTTGTGTAGTTGGTCACTTTTTATATCTCATTCTTTTTCAGAAGGTCTCAGAGATGGGCTCCACATAACGCTTCAGTTCTGAAGAACCAAGGACTGTAGGATCAGTAGTGTACAATGGAGAAGACTGCAGGAGAAATACCAGTCCTGAGGCTACCATCTTGTGGCTTATTGTACTGCAGACATGCACTCCCAACCCAGAGTGTGCTGCCTTAGGAGAGGAAATACTTGTCAGACATTACTAGATCCATTAATTTTCTTACATCTTTTTTACTTTTGCGTCCTATAATCCACTTGTGAAAAGAGGAATGATGACTTTTTATAGTTGCTGTTTGATTCTCTTGGCGTTTACCTGGAACACCTCTGCCTACGGACCAAACCAAAGGGCACAGAAGAAGGGAGAGATTATTCTTGGGGGACTGTTCCCCATTCATTTTGGAGTGGCTGCCAAAGACCAGGATTTAAAATCTAGGCCAGAATCAGTGGAGTGTATAAGGTAAGCCAAAAAGAAACTGGTAAAAATCTACAATGCTGGAGCCTTTACCTTGGTCAGTTATAAGTGAGGTGCCTTACCACTTCAGTAGTATAGCTGTAGCTAACTATCAAATACAACACATCTTTACTGTGTATAGTATCTTTAATACAATTTGTAACCCAAATGCTTTACAGAGTTAAGTATTTGTCTTCTGCTTTTTATGACAAGAACTCAAGCTCCAATTTTGCATTCCATCTTGCTTTTTGCTACTGACGAGGGGCACCATGTGAAGGCAGTAGACTTGCTCCTCACAGAGCTAAGTAATACAAGACCATGGAAGTGTGTGGTGTAAAGAGAACGAATGGTGAATAAGCTAAAGTAAATGTTAAGAATTATTTGGCAGCTTACAATGAGAAAGAACGATACACATTATAGTTCCCAATGCTGCCAAATCACAAATACACAAATCTATTCAGGCAACGAATAATGGATGTTTAATAAATAATATTTAAATATATATATATACTTCACTTAGAGTCACAGCAAATGCAATGGAAGTGACCAAAATTTGTGATAAGATTGTCTGACTACAGTCATGTGTGGCAAAAAAGGGTTTTGAAATAATAAAATCTTATATTTTTGTTGTGCCTTTCCTCCTCCCTCCCAAAGCACTTCACTTACTGTGAGCTAAATTTTAAAAGTGTTTAGGTGCCTAAAGGCAGATAGGTGGGCATTAGATGCCTAGGCACTTTTGAAAATTCCATTAGGCACCTATCTTCCTCCTTAGGCACCTAAATACTTTAAAAAATCTGGCCCTATGGTCCCAAACCTGAATTCCATAATCAATCCTTGCTCAACCAAAATTCAATTACTTTCGTGTAAATACTGCCTATAGACTGGGCAAAGTCTTTGGCACTAAGCTCTATGTGTATGTATGTGAATTGCTTCTTCCGCTACTGAAATATAGCCAGTTCTGGGATGAGATGTGGCTTATGTTTAACCTTGCACAGCAACACTACATAGCAATTTAAGATTGGAAATTATGACAAAAATTGAATTCAATTGAAACTTCATGAAGGCAAAATGTAAGATATTCAGTTTGGAATTTGGTCATGACAAAAGGGGGGAAACATTTGTGCTCCTGAGCAGTAAAGTGGCATGGGACTTTAATAACAACACGTGGTCAGGGCATCTGTTTTACACCTTATCTAAAAACAGCATGTCTAGAAGCATACTGACTTCTAATACTAGGCTGGGGAATTAGTTCAATACGGATTCAGAATGATGATAATGAATGCCTAACACCATTCCTGCTTCACCTAGAGCAGTGGTTTTCAACCTGTGGTCTGCAGACCCCTGGGGGGTGGGGGGGCGCAGACAATGTTTAAGAAGTCCGGGAAAGGTTGTTGTTACAATAGAACAGTGATTTTCAACCTGTGGTCCACAGATCCCTGGGGGGGCCACAGACTATGTCTAAGATTTCCAAAGGGGTCTGCATCTCCATTCGAAATTTTGTAGGGGTCCGCAAATAAAAAAGGTTGAAAACCACTGACTTAGATTTCCTTAGTGGTTTCCCATCCAAATACTGAGCTGGTTCAAGCCAACTATTTTGTAAGATCAGACAGAGTCACAGCACACAGTGGTCTGAATACAGTGCATAAGAGAGCAGAAGGAAAGAACTTTAACAAAACAATTCTAAAGCTTCTTTTGTTTTATTCAATACACTTACCGGTACCTAAAAACTATAGGCTAGATCTACATCTAGGGAAATGCAACCTAGATGGAGCTACCATAAGGTGGGTGCAAAACTGGTTGAGAAACCGTTCCCAGAGAGTAGTTATCAGTGGTTCACAGTCATGCTGGAAGGGCATAATGAGTGGGGTCCTGCAGAGAGCAGTTCTGGGTCCGGTTCTGTTCAATATCTTCATCAATGATTTAGATAATGGCATAGAGAGTACACTTATAAAGTTTGTGGACGATACCAAGCTGGGAGGGATTGCAAGTGCATTGGAGGATAGGATTAAAATTCAAAATGATCTGGACAAACTGCAGAAATGGTCTGAAGTAAACAGGATGAAATTAATTAAGGACAAATGCAAAGTACTCCATTTAGGAAGGAACAATCAGTTGTACACATATAAAATGGCAAATGACTGCCTAGGAAGGAGTACTGCAGAAAGGGATCTGCGGGACATAGTGGATCACAAGCTAAATATGAGTCAACAGTGTAACGCTGTTGCAAAAAAAGGGAACATCATTCTGGGATGTATTAGCAGGAGTGTTGTAAGCAAGACATGAGAAGTAATTCTTCAGCTCTATTCCATACTGATTAGGCCTCAACTGGAGTATTGTGTCCAGTTCTGGGTGCCATATTTCAGTAAATATATGGACAAATTGGAGAAAGTCCAGAGAAGAGCAACAAAAATGTTAAAGGTCTAGAAAACATGACCTATGAGGGAAGATTGAAAAAACTGGGTTTGTTTAGTCTGGAAAAGAGAAGACTGAGAGGGGACATGATAACAGTTTTCAAGTACATAAAAGGTTGTTACAAGGAGGAGGGAGAAAAATTGTTTTTCTTAACCTCTTAAGATAGGACAAGAAGCAATGGACTTACATTGCAGCAAGGAAGGTTTAGGGTGGACATTAGGAAAAACTTCCTAGTTGTCAGGGTGGTTAACCACTGGAATAAATTGCCTAGGGAGGTTGTGGAATCTCCATCATTGGAGATTTTTAAGAGCAGGTTAGACAAACACCTGTCAGGAATGGTCTAGATAATACTTAGTTCTGCCAGGAGTGCAAGGGACTGGACTAGACCTCTCAAGGTCCCTTCCATTTCTATGATTCTACACAGTGGACTTAGATTCAGTGTTGCAACAGCTGACATTTAGGCACTCTGCCACCCAGTGCACCACAGCCCTCAGTTAGGTACCCAGGCTCCCTGTACAATTCACAAGGAGAGTTAAGTGCCTGGGAAAGGTATTAATGGAAGGCAGCAAGCTGATCAGGGAGAGGCTTAAGCTAATCAGGAAGAAATGCCTACCTAAACCTCCCCCACTGCAACTTGAGACCCTTACACCTTGTTCTGTCATCTGGTACCACTAAGAACAGTCTAGATCCATCCTCTTTGGAACGCCCTTTCAGGTAGTTGAAAGCAACTATCAAATCCCCCCTCATTCTTCTCTTCTGCAGACTTAGGTCCTTTTCTGCAGAACTGCTGCCTAGCCACTCGGTCCCTAGTCTGTAGCAGTGCATGGGATTCTTCCGTCCTAAGTGCAGGACTCTGTACTTGTCCTTGTTGAACCTCATCAGATTTCTTTTGGCCCAGTCCTCTAATTTGTCTAGGTCCCTCTGTATCCTATCCCTACCCAGCAGTGTATCTACCACTCCTCCCAGTTTAGTGTCATCTGCAAACTTGCTGAGGATGCAGTCCACACCATCCTCCAGATCATTAATGAAGATATTGAACAAAACCAGCCCCAGGACCGACCCTTGGGGCACTCCGCTTGATACCGGCTGCCAATGGAGCCATTGTTCACTACCCGCTGAACCCGATGATCTAGCCAGTTTTCTCTCCACTTTATAGTCCATTCATCCAGCCAATACTTCTTTAACTTGCCAGCAAGAATACTGTGGGGGACCGTATCAAAAGCTTTGCTAAAGTCAAGGAATAACACGTCCACTGCTTTCCCTTTATCCACAGAGCCAGTTATCTCATCATAGAAGGCAGTTAGGTTAGTCAGGCATGACTTGCCCTTGGTGAATCCATGCTGACTGTTCCTGATCACTTTCCTCTCCTCTAAGTGCTTCAGAATTGATTCCTTGAGGACCTGCTCCATGATTTTTCCAGGGACTGAGGTGAGGCTGACTGGCCTGTAGTTCCCCGGATCCTCCTTCTTCCCTTTTTTAAAGATGGGCACTACATTAGCCTTTTTCCAGTCATCCGGGACCTCCCCCGATCGCCATGAGTTTTCAAAGATAATGGCCAATGGCTCTGCAATCACATCCGCCAACTCCTTTAGCACCCTCGGATGCAGCGCATCCGGCCCCATGGACTTGTGCTCGTCCAGTTTTTCTAAATAGTCCCGAACCACTTCTTTCTCCACAGAGGGCTGGTCACCTTCTCCCCATACTGTGCTGCCCAGTGCAGCAGTCTGGGAGCTGACCTTGTTCGTGAAGACAGAGGCAAAAAAAGCATTGAGTACATTAGCTTTTTCCACATCCTCGGTCACTAGGTTGCCTCCCCTATTCAGTAAGGGACCCACACTTTCCCTGACCTTCTTCTTGTTGCTAACACACCTGTAGAAACCCTTCTTGTTACTCTTAACATCTCTTGCTAGCTGCAACTCCAAGTGTGATTTGGCCTTCCTGATTTCACTCCTGCATGCCTGAGCAATATTTTTATACTCCTCCCTGGTCATTTGTCCAATCTTCTACTTCTTGTAAGCTTCTTTTTTGTGTTCCGTAAGTCAGCACAGTTGTTTGTTGCTGTCGCAGACATGATGAAGGGCTGCCTGGTGTCAGCCCAGAGAATTTCGTCTTGGATCATGGCTTGCATCTGCCATTGCTACGAGCTGGCGAAAGTGCCCCTGCCAGCAATTGTGATGGCTCATTTGACTAGGGCGCAGGTGTCTTAGGCGGCCTTCCTGGCGCAGGTGCCGATTCAAAGGATCTGTTGGGCCGCCACTTGGTCGTCTGTTCATATATTTGCGTCACATTACGCCTTGACTCAGCATGCGTCACAATGGTGAACTCTGAGCCCACCTCCGTTGATACTGCTTGCGAGTCACCTAGAATGGAATCAACATGAGCAAGTACTTGAAGAAGAAAGAGCAGTTACCTACCTTTCATAACTGTTGTTCTTCGAGATGTCTTGCTCATGTCCATTTCATTAACCACCCTCCTGCCCCTCTGTCGGAGTTGTCGGCTAGAAGGAACTGAGAGGGCGTGGTCTGGCAGAGCCTGATATACCGCGGCACCACAGCTGGCCCTACGGGTACCGCTAAGGCAAAAATCTCCGACGGTCGCGCAGGTGGGGGCGCGCATACCTAGAATGGAATGGATATGAGCAACACGTCTCGAAGAACAACAGTTACGAAAGGTAGGTAACCGGGTTTTTTTTACTACTCGAATTGGGCTAACTATTGCTTGTGAATGATTTACTCCTCAAATTTAATTGTTTTCTAGTTATGAATTGTCTGTAAACAGATCCTGATATCCATGCATTTATTCATAGATCAAAAATAATGTAGGTTGATAACTGCAAAGTAATGCATGTTGGACAAAGTAATCCAAATGTATATACAAAATGATGGGGTCTCTTGGAGTCATTGTGGCTAGTTCTCTGAAAACATCCACTCAGTGTGCAGCGGCAAAAAAGCTAACAGAATGTTAGAAATCATTAGGAAAGGGATAGATAATAAAACAGGAAATATCATAGTGCCATTATATAAATCCACGGTACACCCACACCTTGAAAACTGCATGCAGTTCCAGTCGCCCCATCTAAAAAAAGATATATTAGAAATGGTAAAGGTACAGAGAAGGGCAACAAAAATGATTAGGGGTATGGAACAGCTTCCATATGAGGAGAGATTGGAAAAGATTGGGACTGTTCAGCTTGGAGAAAAGACAAGTAAGAGGGGATATGACAGAGGTCTATAAAATCATGAATGGTGTGGAGACAGTGAATAAGGATGTGTTATTTATCCCTTCATGTAACACAAGAAACAGGGGGTCACCCAATGAAATTAATAGGTAGCAGGTTTAAAACAAACATAAGGAAATGCTTCTTCACACAACGCACAGTCAACACGTGGAACTTATTGCCAAGGAATGTCATGAAGACCAAAAGTGTAACTGGGTTCAAAAAAGAATTAATTTTTTTAATGGAGGATAGGTCCATCAATGGCAGGGTGGATCTGATTTAAATCAAATTGATTTAAATCATGATTTAAATCACTAGTCAGGAAGACTCGATTTAATCATGGATTTCTACATAAAAGTGCATTCTTGTTGGTTGTTATAACCTTAATACATATTCTTCACAACTCAGAGATAGATGTAGGTTTCATTTTTAGAAGGTACACACTATACATTTTTAAAGTAATTTATTTTGAAAACTGTTCAGATTAGTTTTACAGCGATTTCAGAAAATGAATGATTGTTTGGTTATTTCATTTACCCAAAGGTAATTGAAGCAGATATTTATGAAGTCATTGGGAGGTGAACTATCTCCAGTTCAACAGGTTAATGATTAATATTTGGACGATTTTCTTGCCATACTGTATTAGGAGGAGAACATCACCAGACAGACATTTAAATTGTTTTATTTAACTAAAACAACAATGTTATATATTCTGGATTTTTTTCTTCAACAGCAAACATAGTATTTGAACAAAACAAGCATATGAATTTTTGAATTTAGTTAAACATTAAAGTTTTTTTTAAATAAGGTTTTTGTTAAAATTGTTTTTAACTAAAATAGTTAAATGAAATATTAAAAAAAAAATTCAATCGACTATGCCAGCCAGGTCTACATGAGAAACTTAAAATATTGGCTTCTGCAGCTAACTCAGTCGTCTTCACCTTCATTTTCCTGTTTGTTCATAATCTGGTAAAGAAAAACAAGCTTTCCTGCTTTTTCAGGACCCAAATGATTTGGAATGAATTAGTCCAAAGGAAGAAAATATTCTTTCTACACCAGCAGAAGAAGCTACTGCTGTTAAAAGTGAGATTATCACTTCAACAGTCTCTGAATCCAAGTGCTTAAGTGACTTCCACCAGTTCACTGGTGTGACTTTCTTTAAAACATCATCAGCAAACCTATATTTCATGAATGGTTCTTATTCCCAAACTGGGACTCTTTTATGGCCTGCTGCCATTATAGGTTTTCCCAGGGTGGGTGCAAGGATGTTTCAAGCCCTAGGCAAAACTTCCACCTTGCGCCCCCTGCCTCCCCGAGGTGCCCCCCCCCCCGCAGCAGCTCCCCCCCTCCGCCCTGAGGCACCCCCCCGCGGCAGCTCCCCCCGGCCCGGGGAGCCATGCGGCAGGTCCCCACCCCAGCTCACCTCTGCTCCGCCTCCTCCCCGAGCACGCCGTCGCCGCTCCACTTCTCCCGCCTCCCAGGCTTGCGGCGCCAATCACCTGTTTGGCGCCGCAAGCCTGGGAGGGAGAGAAGCAGAGCGGGGCAGCGTGCTCAGGGTAGGAGATGGAGCAGAGGTGAGCTGGGGCGGGGAGCGGTTCCCCTGCGTGCCGCCCCCCCCTCTTACTTGCTGCAGGCGGCCCTACCCGCACCCTCCTGCCCCAGCTCCCTCCGCCTAAATGACAACGACGACCGGGGCGGCCGAAGATCCGGCCGCTGCGGTTGCCGCTGAAGGACCCGAAATGCCGCCCCCAAAATGCTAGTGCCCTAGGCGACCGCCTAGGTCACCTAATGATTTGCACCGGCCCTGGGTTTTCCCTTCTAGTGAGAGAATGGTATGGTAGATCTCAAATCAATGAAGGCTATACTCAGAAAGACCTCAAGACTTCTGGAATATGCTGCTCAAACAGTTTCACTTTTGTTTCTACTGCCTGTCCTTCCCTTCTCACATTTATCTCCAGACTTGTTCTCCTTGTCCAGATCTATTCCGCCCCAACAAACTTCTATTCATTGAACTTTTTGAAACTTTGCACTTTTAGAGAGAGGTAAGGGATTGACTCTGTGTACACAAATTTGCAGAGGGACAATAGGGTTGAGGTCTGTTATTTCTCAACTCTATATATTATTTATTTAAAAATATTTTTGCTGTTAACAAGCATGTTATCTCTGGAGACACAAATCCACAGTTTGAGAACTGCAAAACTAAGCATCTCTGATAGTATCTTCTAGACTGAGCACTGAGTCCCATTGGGTAGATAGAAAGATTAACCTAAATAACCTATACAGAAGATCCTGGAACCCTATTAGATTGGGTCCCTAATCCATGAACTATTGGAACTCATTTACAAAACTTTTCTTAAACATTACATGAATATATTGTCTCATACTATAGAATTAGAATTTATAATCCCTATTCCATGATGAGGTATCTTTGAGCTATAATGTATCTTAATTAAAACTACCTTTAGATAGGTTTTTTCCTCAAAAAGCATTTTATGAGAAAAATCTGATTTAAATTTAAAAAATCGATTTAAAAAAAAATTGTTGATTTTTATCCACCCTGATCAATGGGTATTAGCCATGATGGCCAGGGATGCAGCACCATGCTCTACGTGTCCCTAAACCTCTGACTGCCATATGCTGGGACTGGACGAAAGAGGATGGATCACTTGATAAGTGCCCTGTTCTGTTCATTCCCTTTAAATTTGGCATTGGCCAATATCAAAGACAGGAAACGGGGCTAGATGGACCATTGGTCTGACCCAGTATGGCCATTCTTATGTTCTTGTATTTTAGCCTACAGGTCACTTGAAAACTGCTTGCTGCCAGTGTTGCTTTGAGGGGTAGTCAATATTCATAATCTGAAGTTTGAAGTGTTTTGACTCTAAGGGCCCAGATCTTGCTCTATGATGAGAAGTGCTCAGTGTAGCTCAGGAGGTGAATGTGCAAAGGTGGCTTTAAACCTTTGCAATCTCCAATCCTAGCATCATCCAGAGTGGTACCTGGTGTAATTTACATTGGTTGCCAACTCTCCCAAGGAGTTCTAGCAATAGGGGGGATCACCAGGGCACAGGAGTACTCCAGGCACACCCCCTTTTTCGCAAACTCACTCCAGCAGCTGGAGAAGAGGGGTCAACAGCTCCTAAACACCCCCTCAGGTTCTCCTCCCCGTCCCTTTCCTCCCTATGACTGGAGGGGTGTTAACAGGCCACTTCACCTTGAATGATCCCTTGAAATATATTACCTACTTATGCTAAAAAAATCCATCTTGTATTTAGAAGTGACACTCTGAGTAAGTTTCCCAGACCTGAGGAAGAACTCTGTGTAAGCTCAAAAGCTTGTCTATCACCAACAGAAGTTGATCCAATAAATGATATTATCTCACCTTGTCTCTCTAATATTGTGGGACCAACATGGCTACAACAACACTGCATAGGAGCTGCTATAACATTTCTGTGGCACCTGAGGAATCATCCCATGTGGGGAAATCTTGCTGTGGTTGGCTACTCAGGCATTAGGGCTGCTTTGCCTGAACACATCAAAGAATCAAATAAAATCATGACTTGATAATACTGCACTGTATAGCAAAAATGTAGAGGAGCATCCCTGGTGGAAAGGAGGAATAAGGTTGCAGAGATAGCACTTTCCTATTCTGTGCTCCTCAACTGGAATCTGTAGGAGACAAATTCCCTCCTGTTGCCAGAGCAGAGGGGATGATATGACCTTATTTTAGATGACTGGGTACAACTGCATATTTTTTTATCAAAGGCATGTGTCAAACCATATGGGAAAATTGAGTCCAATCCGTTCATGAGCATTTGGTCAACTTCTCTAAATGGATATTTCCAAAATGGTACCTCTCTCTTTTTTCTCATTCTTTTCTTTCATTAGACAGTAATAGCAGAAAGTCACCATATTTATTCTATGGATGAATTTTAGCCTTGAGAGAGAAAAAAGACGTATGAGTTCCATCCAGTCCATCCCTAGCATTCCAGGTGGCTACATTGCTCCTTTCTGATCTGTTCTACAGTCTAATATTAAATGTCCTAACCACTGGGGCTTCCACCCCTTCCATTTTGAGACTATTCAACCTGAACTACAGTGTTAGGATATTTTTCCTGATATTCAGCCTTGATCAGTTTCATCCTTTTACTCCTATCATATCTTCTCAGAACACACACAACAATTCCATGCCCACTCCTCCCCATTCAAATACTTGTAGAATTGCCTCTTGTCAATCTTTGTCTAGCTATCCAATGCCTCTGCATATTCTTTGACATAAATTTAATTTGTGTATCTTACATAATATTATCCGGAAAATTTCTCATACTGAATTTAACAGTGAAAAGAAAAAAGAAAAGTAAGAATTTCCCCATTGCTCTCATTGTCCTGGTGTCATTGGCAAAATACTTCTCCCCACCTTGGTCTTACCAGCTTGAGGGCTGAGTCCTAAAACATAAGGGAAAAACTTTTCCACAATTTTCATCCTCATTGGAAATATAAGATGGGGTTATTTCAAGCCACAGGAATTGCATATTTGCAGCTTGTGTTTCTGAAATATCTCTTACATATAATTAATTGTTTAAGTAGTGCAAGTATTGAGAGAGTGATGTAAAATTCATCTACTATGTTGTATATTTGCCTGCAGTTCTACTTAGACTGTTTTCCCATCACATTTCTGGCGTATACATTTTGTGTAGAATGGTAATAAAGGCAGAATACATCACAAAATGAATCAGTCCTCAGTGGCCTTATTCATATCCTAATCTCTCTGTCCTTTTTAGATCTCAGAAACATTATTTATTATTAATGTACTATTTGAAATAGTGATTTTTTGCAATGACAATGAATCTTCACAGCATTACGATACATCGTTGCCTTATGGTGACAAAATGCCATCGTATCACCAGAACGCAGTACAACAATGCAATATTCTGATGCACATCTCCATAATCTGATGGTCCACACTATGACACATTTCCACATTGCAAAATAGTGCACCATCCTGATTTCAGGACATTTTAACATCCTTTGCACCCACATTAGATGTAGGACTGCCCCATTATAATCAGGACAGGAAACATCTTTTGTTCTGCCTTTAAAAGCTCTAACTTTCTCATGGAGATATTCACAATCCCAAACGGCAAATTACATGAGTAGCCTGCTATTTGAACTCTACTTCTGAAACCAAATTATTCAGGGCCTTCATTCTCTCTTCCCTTCCTTCTTCCCTGAACCATCTGTAATTTCCCAGTTTCCACAACCCCCCTCAGACTCTCCTACTTGTAAGAAAGATCTTTGGCTGATTATGTCCATTGCCTATGGGACTCTTTACTGTCACAGTCAGGTACTCTGTTTAAAACAGAGTTTAAAACTCTGTTTAAAACTCTGGCTGTTTTAAAAGCAAGATAAAGCTGCATTTAGAGTTTTCACTTTACATTGTTGTTCCTTCCTCTCTTGTTTTATTAGTTTCATGCTTGTTAATTTTAAGTCTTGGTGGGTGCAGCTGATGAAGATTTGTTGTTTTTGCACTGAAGTCACTGTGTAACATAAAGATGTTGAGTGTTCCTATAGATCTTCATCTCTCTTCTGGGTCCAGGCTGTGAGAGCTGTTCAAACCAAAAAATGTTTCTGGGCTTCCTTGTAAAAAACACACTGGTGTCCATTGAAAGGCTGAGGAGGCAAGTGCAAGCAGAACAAATCATCTGGCCCTGAGCTAAGATGACACTGCTGGGCCCACAAATGAAGATTTTGAAGTGGGGCAGCCTGAAGGGAATGATTGTGGAGAGGGAGGCTGCAGAGAAGTCCATGTTACTGCCTGCTGAGCATGTTGGAGGAGGGTGAGGAGGTTTGTTGAAGTGGCACCTTTATATCTCCTTCCAACTGAGGCAGTGGCAGTGTTTGTCCTGTGTGGGCCCCCTACATTCTGGGCCCCCTCGATTCCGAGGCCCCTGCCAGTGTTGGGGGCAGCAGGGGAATTAGGAGAGGCTCAAGGAATCGGGAGTGAATATATCTTGCTTGGACTTTCACTCCTGTTTCAGGAAATAGGCAGAGCGTCCATGAGATACTAGTGAATGTTTTGGCAGCATTTTCTGATGCTACCAAAGGCACCTGTTGGAGGAGGAGGATGATATAGACATGACATACTCGAACTGGCTGAGGCTACTGAAGACTTTCGGTATAGTCGCTGATGCCCGCTATGTAGATTGGAGATTCTGGAGCACAGACTGGTGGGATCGGCCATACTGGTCCAGAAGTAAGTTGCTATAACCATCTGGAAGCTGGCTACCTCAGACTGCTACAAGTCCATTGCTAAGCAGCTTGGCAATGGAAAGTCAACTGTGGATAAAGTGGTGGCAGAGGTTTCTGGGGCAATCAAGTGTATGGCAATGAGGTGTGCCCAAGGAGGCAGGTGTAAACAATATTCCTGAAGTAACTGCTGGTTTTGAGAGAATGGGGTTTCCAAATTGTGCCGGGGCCATTGATGGGACTCGTGCTCATAGTTCACCCTCCTCAAGGAGCACGAGTACATCAGCCGCAAAGGGTACTACTCCATTCTTATGCAGGCTGATTTATGGATGCCAACGTGGGCTGTACTGGAAAAGTTTATGATGCCAGGGTTTTCCACTGATTGTGAGTCTATCTTCAAGGTCAGGCCAGGACACTGTTCCCACCAAATGATATTATCATAAATGGAGTAGCTGTTTCCACTGTTATTCTAGGGGACCCGGCGTATCCCTTTTTGCATTGGCTTACGAAAACGTATCCTGATCTCAGAGGCCCTGGCAAAAGAAGATTTAATGACACTTTCAGTAGGTGTAGAATGGTGGTTGAATGTGTGTTTGGCAGACTGAAATCCCGCTGGTGCTGTTTACAGAACCATTTGGATTCCAGTGTCATCAATGCTGCCTGCATTGCTGTGGCTTGCTGAGCTCTTCAATCTTTGTGAAACCAAAGATGAGTCATTTGCCCCCAGAATGGACTTTTGACAGTAGTAGATTGCTAACCTGCTACACTCAGCCAGACAGACACCCATGACAGCTAGAGCAGGGTGATGTGCAACAGAAATCAGGGATGCTCTATGTTACCACATTATGGACTTGTATGGACCAATGGAAGAGGGAGAATTGCATGTTTATGAATGTGTTTTTACAGCAGTGTTAACCATGAATGAAATACTATCCCTGTATGCAATGAATGAGAGGATGATTGTCATGAATTTTAATTATGGATTAGATGACTTATGTAATGGGGGGAGGATACACTATATGGCAAGAACTGTGGATTTTCATTATGGATTGATGTAAATAGATGTATTGAGAAATTGTGTTTTAGATATAACTTTCCAGTTGTGCCTTATCATGTGTTTATTATTCGAAGTACACATTACATGATGTGATGCAATGATGGTAATAAACTTTCTTAATAAAATAAAAGCCTTTATTTCTGAACATGGCTGTATTACAAAAAAAATATTAAAGCGTTTTCAGCTGCCATTATAACAACAAAACAAGTAACAAACCAACATCAAAACCAGTAATAAAACAAAGTGCATAAAACAAACATTGAATAGGGCAAACAGTGAAGCCAGTGCTGACAAATAAATTCCCTGCTTTTGTGTGTCCCCCGGCATCCCTTTCTTGCCCATTTAGCATGTACTCGGCATTGCTGCACGAGGATGGAGGCCTGCAGGGGGTAGAAGACTGCAGGGTACATTTGCCCTGTCCAGCTAGTCCCAGCTGCATGTGCCACCCAACCATGGAATTGTCCACTGCGTTCCTGGTCTGCAGCACATGGTACCATGGAGGGGACTCAGGATGTGGGGCGGGTGCAGCAGGAGAAGCAGCCTCTCAAACAGGTCTTTCACCGGGGCTCTATCTTCCTCCCTGAAGCGACGTTCCTACTCCGGAAATTGCGCTGCCAGTCTCTCCTCGTGCACTGCAATTCTGTCCTCGCACTCTGCATCCTGTCTGTGCTTTTCCACTTGCCGTGAATCCTTCTCTCTTTGGTATTAAACCTGCTTGTTGGCTCTGTCCTGCGTGTCCACCATAAGTGCATCATGGAAACGCTTCCTCTTGGACCGCTCCATGACCGTTCTAAATCTCAGGCTCCTCCTGAAAACCAACATCAAAAATACATTATTGTCTCAGTACTTCAAAAAAGGTTCAGCGCATTCACAGAGAAAAGTATCAGACAACTCTCCAGGCTAAAAAACAATACTTTGTAAAACTCTGCTTCAGTATATTGTCAGAGGAACACTTCGGTTCCCAGAAGCTCCATGGGCACAACTTGAGTTAATCAGAATGAAAAGAGTGCACACATAATGGTAAGGTGCTATATGTTTAAGAATTGCAGACCATTGTAGCCTGGGAGCAGGGCAGGGACAGCATGGCTTACTACCCAGCCTTCTCTGTCCTTTCACATTCCACGTGACATAACAATCCTCGAGGTTCCTGAATATAAAGGGACATTCTATTCTGCTGGTAGCAAGTGTGCCACAGAGATTTTGAAGCTTATGGTGACTGAGCAGCACATCTATGTGGAGTGGGCTGGTGTCCTACAGAGATTGGCCCAGAAAATGCACCCTTCTCCAAAATGTGACTACTTATCTGGACTTCCTACCATGGGAAAAGTTTGCAGCTATTAGCACCTGGGATTGGGTCAGCATTTTTCAGGTAATCAACAGGATGCTGGATTAGCATTCACATGGATTACTGCTTCCCTGCAGCTTCCGATGCAGTCTGCTCTGACTACATCTAGCTATGACTCCATGCAAACACACACAATAATACTGACTCTCAAAGAACTACACAGTCATTCCCCTCCCTGTCCCCTGGCACATTTCTGGACTGCAGAAAAAAAATTCAGCTGTATTTTGAACATTAATTTCATCACCCTTGGCCTACATTGCCCCTCCCCCTCCCGCGTATAGTTAACTGTTTGCAGGAGTCTCATTATGCTGTGTCATGGACGATTTGTACAGTGCAGCATACTAAAAGGAAAGGCAATATACGGTTCTTACTTTTAACACCCTGGCACATCTTTGTAAGAATGTGTGAGTATCAAATACAAATTTAAATATAAATGCTTGTATAACTATTGTGTTTCACTTTTGAATTCCACATGGGGGGTGGTGACACCAAGGTGCTGGCACGCATTCTGCCATTAGCAGATACACACTGCTTCCCAAAGCTTGTAATAAATTTTACATTGGGTCATAAACTGGAAATCCCTCACATTCCTATATTAATAACAAACATGGAGCCAAAAACTTTCCAGGCTACCAGCTTATCAGGTAGGTAACTTCTGCACCTCTTCTGGTTCTGCTGCCATTTCTGCAGTGGACTGCTCTTCCAGGGGATCATCAAACAGCCTCTCCGAGTAGGGACCCAGGATGTGTTGCAGGCAGCAAAGCCTCCTCAGAGATCAGTATGAGCACCAGTCACTTCACTAACCTGAGCTGGTGCCTGCTGACTAGATTCGGGAGTCAGAAGTCACCATCCTGGATGACTAAGCTATTGTGAAATGCTGGTGACTCAATGCTTGGAGCAGTACCCAGCATCTAATCATACTCTTTGTAAAAGAGGCAGGATGATGCTGAGTTCCCAGAGGTGTAGTTCGCATCTCTGGTTTTACGACTGTTGCTCTTGAACCATTTAATTGGCCCCCAGCACTGGTCACTGGTCCAGTGAATCTACAGTGCTGCCAACTTCTTTGCTATTTCCTGATGCGTTCCTGGAACTCTTGCTGAAGTCAAACATTTTGCTCATCTCTCACCAGAGATTCACCAAAACTTTTCTGTGATCTCCTGACCAGATAGCAGTGTGCTCGGCAAAGGACTTTTTGTTAGTGGCCATCTGCAGCTCAGCAGTCAGAATCAAATAGAGGGTTAAATGCTGAGCAGCTGTACTTGAACCAGGGCGGTTGCTTCCATTTCCTGGGAGTCAATTGGCTAATCTTGAGATAGAAAGGACAGGGAACACTGGCCAATAGGATTGTGGGATAGCATTGGCAGACTCTCAGGACATGAGTCTCGGGGACCCGGACATGAGTTGCATCCACATAGCAAAACTATGGAGTTTGGACCCAAGTCCCAGTGGGATTCGGGCTCAAACCCACTCCTCTTGCTAGGTCCCAGGGCCCAAAGGGCTTATTGGCCCAAGTCAGACAGAACTGTGTGTAGATGGAAGCGGGGTTTGGGCTTGAGCCTGAGTCTAAACCCAGGCTTACATTGTGGTGTAGACACTTTCAGAGATGATCTACATCTTAAATGGTGGTCCATCATATAAACAGTTTAAGTGCCATTGGTCTAAATGAAAATACTGTGGGTCATGTCTTGAGCAAACCTTGAACATTTTAAGAGTACTTGCTTATAATAGAGGAAACTGTTACATTTAAAAAGACCAGAAAATGATCCTGGAGAAGCAGTAAAGGACAAAAATGGGAACTGGCTAAATTTCTATGGTTTGTGTTGTCAAACTAGATGATCTACGGGTCCCTTTGGCCTTAAAAATCTGTGAACCAAAACCAAGCCATTGTGCTTTACACACCACTAGTCCACTTTTAATGACATTTAAAAGAATGTGAGTGAATCTAATGCTTCTAATCCCACAAACAAGAGTAATAGCAGCAGTTTTGGTGAGATGTTGTTATTGCTAATGTTAAACTAATATATAAATAAAATAAATCAATACAACCATCAAGTCAATATTGAATCTTGGTCAGATCAATAAATTAATAAATTAATCTCACTGAATTGGAATTAAATAATAAAATGAGTTAAATCATCAAATTAGTTCTAAAAATTATAAACCCTTTTAAGTTCTAAAGACGATTCTTAAGAAGGTAACTGTGCATTTGGTTATAAACCCCCAACTAAGTAATTTTACTGATCTCAATTAAATCTAAGACTGAGAACTGGTTAAAAGCTTAATATTGAAACCAAATTATCTAATATCTGAATCACTACCTAAGAGCCATTATGCTTCTTTCTTAGAATTAAATTCCAGTGTGGTGACTAGAACACATATTATAAGACAGGCTCTAAGAAAACATTTTGATAAGTAGGAGTTTGACAGCTCTCCTATGAACCAAAGTGTTTGCTACAGTTTAAGTTTCTTAGGACTTTTAAATACAGAATACCAAAGACACTTCAATGAGTATCTTCATGAGACAAGGATTATGGGAGTTTAAACTTTCTTTCTGGTAACTTCACCATGTGACTTTGTGGATTCTCATACAGGCATGCATGCACACTATCACCCTATTGCATTCTAAAATTAGAAAATAAAAAGCCTGGGACATCTCCCAGCTAATAAAAATATAAGACAAAAATAGATAAAAGATAAACAAGATATTTAAGATAACGGGTTTGCGACCTCTTCAGCTTTCACAGTCTTTTGGACTCTCATTGTCTAGGAGCTAGAACCAGCAGTCAAAGAGCAGGTAGTGATGATCTGCTGGCACAGCACATCTCCCTAGGTACAGGGACAGAGTGGTCAAAAGCTGGAGTACACTGTTTGCTGATGTTATGGCTTCCTCTTTACAAGATGATCAGTCTTGGGGATTCTGGAACATCAGTTTTCCCTCAGGTGGCTTGTTGACTCAAAAGGCGAGGCTTCTCAATCTGACCCTTGAGTTTTACAGTTTGAAAACTTCATAGATTCCAAGGCCAGAAGGGACCATTGTTATCACCTAGTCTGACCTGCTTATAACATAGGCCATAGAGCTTTCCCAAAATAATTCCTTTTGAAGTAAACACATCTTTTAAAGAACCCATTCAACCTTGATTTAAATATTGCCAGTGATGGAGAATCCTTGGTAAGTTGTTCCAATAGTTAATTACAATCACTGTTAAAATATACACCTTATTTCCAGTCTGAATTTGTCTAGCTTCAGCAACAAGCCATTGGATCTTGTTATATGTCTGTCTGCTAGATTGAAGAGCCCATTATCAAATATTTGTTCCACATGTAGATACTCATAAAGTGTGATCAAGTCACCCTTTAACTTTCTCTTTATTAAGCTAAATAGATTGAGTTCTTTGAGTCTACCACTATAAGGCATGTTTTCCAATTCTTTAATCATTCTCGTAGCTCATCTCTGTACCCACTCCAATTTATCAACATGCTTCTTGAATTGTGGACACCAGAACTGGACACAGTATTCCAGCAGCGGTTGCACCAGTGCCAAATACAGAGGTAAAATAACCTCTCTACTCCTACTTGAGAATCCCCATTTTATGTATCCAAGGATTGCATCAGCCCTTTTGGCCACAGCATGGCACTGGGTACTCATTCTTAGCTGATTATACACCATAACCCCCAAATCTTTTTCAGAATCACCTTTTCCCAGGATAGAATCCCCCATACTGCAAATATGGCCTACATTCTTTGTTCCTAGATGAATACATTTACATGTAGCCATACTAAAATTCATATTGTTTGCTTGCGCCCAGCTTACCAAGTGAGACAGATCGCTATATATAAGTGACCTGTTTTCCTTATTATGTATCGCTCCCCAAATTTGTGTGTCATCTGTAAACTTTATCAGTGATGATTTTATGTTCTCTTCCAGGTCTTTAACAAAAATGTTAAATAGCAGAGGGCCAAGGACAAATACCTGCAGAACCCCACTAGAAACACACATGCTTGATAATGATTCCATATTTATAATTATATTTTGAGACCTATCAGTTAGCCAGTTTTTAATCCATTTAATGTGTGCCATGTTAATTTCATATCATTCTAGGTTTTTAATCAAAATGTCATGCGGTACCAAGTCAAATATCTAACAGAAATCTATTACATCCGTTCAATTATCAATCAAACTTATTGTCTCATAAAAAATGTATCAAGTTAGTTTGACAGTATCTATTTTTCCCTAAACCCATGTGGATTGGCATTAATTATATTACCTTCCTTTAATTCTTTATAAATCGAGGCCCATATCAGTTGCTCTCTTATCGTGCCCAGGATCAATGTCAGACTGACAGGCCTATAATTACTCAGGTGATCTTTTTTACCTTTTTTATATATTGGCACAACTAGCTTTCCTCCAGTCTTCTGGAACTTCCACAGTGTTCCTAGACTTGTAGAAAATCAGCATTAGCAGTCTAGCAAGCTCCTCAGCCAAATCTTTTAAAACTCTGGCATGCAAATTATCCAGACCTGCCAATTTAAAAATGTGTAACTTTAATAACTGCAATTTAACATCTTTATGATACAATATTGGAATGGAAAGAGCATTGTTAGCATCATGTGATATGACCATATCATCTGCCTTTTTCCCAAATACAGAACAGAAATACTTATTGAACACTTCTGCTTTTCCTGTATTATTATTGACAATTCTAATATTTCTATCTAGTACTGGTCCAATACGATTGTTAGGAATTTTTTTTGTTCTTAATATACTTAAAAATCTCCTTACTATTCTTAACTCTGCTGGTCACAGAGTTCTCCTTGTGTCCCTTTGCTTCCCTTATCAGTTTTCTACAATTCTAAGCTTCTGATTTATATTCATTACGATCAACTTCCCCTTTCTTCATTTTGAAATTATTTATTTATTTATTTATTTATTTATAGCTGCCTTCACTTCACTTACTCAGGCCAGGTCTACACTACAGATTTATATCGGTATAAATACATCGCTCAGAGATGTGAAAAATCCATATCCTTGAGCAACGTAGTTATACCAACCTAACCCACGGAGTAGGCCGTGCTATGTTGGCTGGAGAGCTTCTCCTGTCGACATAGCTACCACCTCTCGTGGATTAAATATGCTGACAAGAGAAGCTCTCCCGTCGGTGTAAGAGTGTCTCACTTAAGTGCTACAGCGGTGCAGCTGCAGCTGTGCTGATGCAGCATTTTAGGTGTAGACCTTCCCTAAGCCTGGCAGCACCTCCCTCCAGGATCTTTGACAGATCATGTGTGAGGCCTACCTTGCAGTCATGCAGCCTGATCCAGTCAGGTTCAAGTTAGGGCATCCTTTACTAGTGTCAATTCTGGAAAAGTCCTGTTTAAAAAATAATTTTAAAAAGTAATTTAAAAGGGAACTCTTTGCCAGAGGATGTTGTGAAGGCCAAGACTATAACAAGCTTCAGAAAAGAACTAGATATGTTCATGGAGGATAGGTCCATCAATGGCTATTAGCCAGGATGGGCAGGGATGGTGTCCCTAGAGTCTGTTTGCCAGAAGCTGGGAATGGGTGACAGGGGATGGATCACTTGATGATTACCTGTTCTGTTCATTCCCTCTGAAGCATGTGGCATTGGCCACTGTCGGAAGACAGCATACTGGGCTAGATGGATGTTTGGTGTGACCAAGTATGGCTGTTCTTATGTTCTTAATGTTTTCAATTGGAAAGTTTAGCACATCACAGGGATAATGCTCACCCCACCCCAAGGTGACACTCCAGACCCAAATTCCTAGTGCCCTGATGGCCATTTCTGATTGTCAATGTATGTCACTGTGGAAGCTCAGTCCAGAGCTGAAAAGCAGTCCTGAAATATGGCTTAGCCATTCCAGAGCAGAGTGGTAGCAGCAATCTTATGAGGCACTCCTTAAACATCCATGAGTCATGGAGTTCCCTGCCAAGATCTACTTGCAAGGTTCTGAACTCCTATCTAAAGGCAACTGCCCTGACCATTATAACAGAGGAAGACTGTAGTTAAAGCACTAGACTGGGACCCAGGACTTCTGTATTCTTGTTAATTTTTTCAAAACCATCTAAGTAATTTAGGAGCATATGTCCTATTTTCAAAAGTCAGATACTTAGGAGCATAAATCCCACTTTGGCACTTTTGAAAATTTACACACCATTCCTATTTTTTCTGTAGACTTGAAAGTCACTTCCCCTCTCTATGCATCCGTTTCTCCATTTGTAAAACAGGCATATTGATACTGACCTTTTTCGCATGGGCGTTGTGAAGGGCCATCCATTCAGTGTTTGTGAGGTGAATGCCTGGTAATAATTAACATTAGAACATAAAAACGGCCATACTGGATCAGACCAAAGGTCCATCAAGCCAGTATCCTGTCCTCTGACAGTGGCCAATGGCCATATGTACCCAAGTTAGATCTGGGGACTAAGTACAGTAATTATTTTGTATCTGGTAAGGTCTCCAAGATACAAGAGATACCAACCAACACTCCAGACCTGATCTCCTTCATCTTCCCTAGACTCTGGGGGGGGGCGGGGGGGGGGGGGGTTAGAAATCCACAGCCAGCTCTGGATGAGAACCAGATCCTCAAATCCAACCCACTCCCAAATATGGGAGTTTGAACTCTTGATCCAAATCTTGCAGTTTAGGCCCATCTTTTCCAGGGACCTTTTCCTGCACTGACTGAAGTCAATAGCAAAACTCTCCATTAAATACAATAGGATGTATGACTGGGCTCTTCACAGTATACTGTGCTTGTGACTTTCATATCTAAAACTTCCACTGCTCGAACACTCACATAATCTCTCAATCTCTCTCTTGCTCACATGCTCTCTTGTTCACTATCTCTAATATGCACTTGCTTTCTCTGTCTCTCTTTCTCATCCATACAATGTCTCCTCCTCTCTTTCTCTGCCTCCCACTCTCTCTTATTTTTATTTCTCGCCCATTTGTAGGTATAATTTCCGAGGTTTCCGGTGGTTGCAGGCTATGATCTTTGCCATAGAGGAAATAAACAGTAGCCCGACCCTCCTTCCCAACATGACCTTGGGATACAGGATATTTGATACCTGCAACACTGTCTCCAAAGCCCTGGAGGCCACACTGAGTTTTGTGGCCCAGAACAAGATAGACTCCCTGAACCTGGATGAGTTCTGCAACTGCTCAGACCACATCCCTTCTACCATTGCAGTAGTGGGGGCAACCGGCTCTGGGATCTCCACCGCAGTGGCCAATCTGCTGGGACTCTTTTACATACCTCAGGTACTGCATATTTTTCTCTTGTTTAGCTTACAAGGTGGGTTAGATCTTAGGGCCTGTCCTGTCTACTCTTTAGTCTAACCAGGCCAGGGCAAAGTTAGGTGAAACTATTTTGTAAAATAGCTAATTGTTAGTAGTAGGGACAGAAAAACAAATTTACTGAGCCATGTTCAGAAATTGTATTATAACCTAATGTGATCCTAGCTCCTTGTAGTCCTTTCTCCGTTATAGACAAAAACAGTTTTAGCATGGAGGGCCTAACTGTGAGCTGTCCTGGTAAGGGCTTGTAGTACAAATAGGCCCTGAAGGTGCCATGAGATAGACAGCACCCTTATGTGACTCACACAGACATTTACAACAACACACAACAATACAACCTGGTTGATTTATATAATGTGACACAAAATATTTATGAAAGGAATAGGTTATGTCATGGAGGACTCAATATTTTTGTTGGTGAAATGTGCTAGATTTCACTCTCCAGAATTGCCAGGTCTGTGTGTTCTGACTGAATAGGTACAGCCTTGGGCAGTGGCAGTGCAAGCTTCCATTTACCACTCTCTGCCAATTTGCCCTAGCCCTGCCCTAGCAGGACCACCTTTAGAAGCACAAAAGGAGTTCAGTCCATTCTTTCCTTTACCTCTCTGTTGAGACTACCAACAAGAAGGTCAGTTACTACAAATTGCATTTTTTTGGTGTGATGTGAACATTTGTGGTGCTGGGAATTGGATTGAAATGCATCCAACTCATTTCAAAAAGCCTAAGGCCACCAAGAATCCAACAGATGGCAACAACTTCCAGCCACAAGCAATCTGGATTAGACAGAACCTATGATTACCAGATACATATCTCATTGGCATTCTCTTCAGTGATCTAGTCCCCTGAATACCCTTAGTTCAAATAAATCATTCACAGTTGCCAGTCATTATAGACAATTGGCTCGTTGCTAGAGCTGGGTGAATTTTTTGTTTCACTGGCATTTCTTAAAAATCAGAAAAAGGTTCATTTCGAGTCAAACCAAACAATACATTTTTCCTCATTTTTGGCTGGTTGAAAACGTGGAAAATAATTCACATGGAGTCCAAACAAAATATTTTGTTTCAATTCAACTCAAAATTTTTAGTTTCAATTTTGGGTGTTTTAACAGAAGCAAAGGAAGACTAGCTTCACAAAATGAATGGAGGAGCAGGAGGTGCCTTCTTTATAACTTTTAGACCAGTGGTTAGGGCACTGCTCTGGGATGTGAGAGACCTGGCTTCAATCTCCACTCCCGACCCCTGATGAGGAAAAGGGATTTGAATTTGAGTCTCTTACCTATTAGGAAAAGTGCATGAGCCACACAGTCTAGTGTGGGATTTCCTGAAAGCTTTTCCACTGTTTATAAATAATTAAATGGTCATTGGATCAGGGACTTGAAATTGGCTCTCCCACATCCTAGGTGAGTGCCCTCCCCCCGCCACACACTCTATAGAGTCATTCTCTCTCTCTATGGCCCAATGACCATTCATTGTTATCAACAGTGGGAATTCATGGTCATTCAAAAACTAACCCAGGCCTTAAATAAACAAAAGCTATTAAATCTCATCATGTATCTTGCTACACAGTCTTCTACAAACTCTGTTGTCATTACAATAAACATTTATGGAATTAAAATTTGATTTGTAACATGTGCATTACAACAAAGTTTTAGCATAACATTTACACTTGAATACTTTAGCACAAATATAAATATCTTCTTGCCCCTCTGATCTTCCTTCAGAGATGACCTTTCAGTGACCTAAAATGTGGTGCATGTCAGCTGTTACAAACTGGTCCCATAACCCCACTATACAGTTACCAGCCTGTTGCTAGTGGATCAAATACACCTCTACCCCGATATAACATGACCCGATATAACACGAATTCGGATATAACGCGGTAAAGCAACGCTCCGGGCGGGGCTGCACACTCCGGGGGATCAAAGCAAGTTCGGTTTCACCTATAACACGGTAAGATTTTTTGGCTCCCGAGGACAGCGTTATATCGGGGTAGAGGTGTAATTGGGCCCCAAGTGCTTCCAAGCCAAAGGAGTTTGTGTAGAGTCTAGTCACAGTTTCTAGCTCTGAGACTCTAGGGCACACTCCCAGACTCAGGCCTCTTGTCTGCAGCCCTTCTCTGGGATGCTGTTGTCCAGCTGCTCAATAACCTGAAACCAGTCAGTCCTCCTGCCCCCCCAGTTGCTTATATATGCCCTCTCATCTGTGGACTCTTTGGCTTACTCATTTAATCCCTTCAGGGACAATGTGACAGGAAAGTAAGGAACCCTGGTGTAACAAAGAAATTTCTTAATCACAGTGACTTTACTCTTAAAACCATTTGACAGTTACAGATTTTTGAAAATAACAAAAATCCTGAGAGACAGGGTTCCCCTAGTCAGAGCTTAGCTCACCCATTCTGTGAGCCCGATGTTCATCAGCACTTCAGGCTGGGTGGAGTCCTTCCTGTCCTCTGTCTACTGCAAGTCCTTCCTGTGTGTGGCAGTCATCAGTCCCCTGCACAGAACAGAACTATACTCCTAAATTGGGCCTCCTTCTCTTTGCCAAGTGCTCATACTGTGAAGTTCTATATCCATCAGTTATGCTTGTACCTCTCCCACCCTTGTGGGCCCCTGTGTAGAAAGACCATTATTATTTGTAAAAAGAACAGGAGTACTTGTGGCACCTTAGAGACTAACAAAGAGCTCTAGTCATGGACCAGGACCCCATTGTGTTAGGTGCTGTACAGAAACAGAACAAAAAGACATTCCTGCCCCAAGGAGCTTATGATCAGAGGATAAGATAAGAGACAAGAGATGGATATAGACTGATGGAGGAGTACAAGGAAACAATGAGACAGTATTGGTCACCATGATAGGCAGTGATCTCTCCACAATAACAGTCTAACGTGTTTTGCAGGCATCACAGCACAGAAGAGTTTTGAGGAGGGATTTGAAGGAAAACAATTAAGCAGCTTTGTGGATGGTTAATCAGAGCACGTCCCAAGTGTGTGGGCAGCATGAGAGAAAGCATGAAGATGTTTGTTTGAAAATTTAACAAGTGGGCAGTGGAGGCTGGCATTAAGGGCCTATCAGAGGCAGGAATCAACTTCTTGATACTGAATGAGGGATGATAGGTGGTGGGGAATAGGCTGTGAAGGCCCTTGAAAGTGAAGACAAGCAACTCATGTTTGATGTGCTAGAGAAAGGGGGGATCTAGTGGAGGGATGCAAAGGTGAGGGGTGATATGGTCAAAGCAAGGAAAGGCTAGGAAAATGGTCTTTGCAGCAGCATTCTGACCATTCAGAATATGAGTGGGGAAAGATTGGTTTTGTCAAGGCCAGAGGGAAGGATATTTGCAGTAGTTGAGATGTGAGATCTTGGATGAGACTCTTAGCTGTTTGTGTGGATAAGGAAGGCTGTATCTTAGCGATGTTATGCAGAGATAATTGGCAACTTCCGATTATTTTTAATTTAAAAAAACCACATAATACAAAGAAAAACCCTTTAAAAAGTTAAGGAATAATTAGACATCATCAGTTCCACTCTGCCAACTTAATAAACACAAACACGTTGAAACTGATTCTTCGCTTGCATCAATTTTACACCAGTGTTACCTATTTACACTGGTATAAGTTATAGCTCTTTGGAGTTGCACAGAGGAACTCGCCTTCTTTGCACCTTAAAAAGTGAACAGAAGGGCAACTCTTGTTCTGCAGTCCTAAAAATAACAGAAAAAAGAGCTCAGCTACTGAGTACATTATGAGGTGTGCAGGCATGGGACTCCTCTCCCTACTCACTTTAGGTGGTGTTATGGAGATGAGAGCCCTGCTACTGGGCACATCCTAAGGTCTTCAAAAGAGGTGCTTCTTTTCTGTGCACCTGAGGAGGGGCAGTGCTGGGAATATTGTTTGCTAGCCAGGTTCTCTCTTTTCTCTCTCAGAAGAGTTGACATCTAAAATTTTAAATGCCAGCATTTTAGCATGCAAAATTTTACACATCAACATAAGGCATTTTTTAATCTATTGGCTTTTGCAAAAGAAATAGTAAGAAACAATAGTGCTAGAAAAAATCACAGGAACAGCACTGTGATCCACAAAGCCAGGTTAGGCACCTAGGCTCCCTATGCAATGAATTGGGAGAAATAGGCATCTTCAAATGTCATCCACAAAAGCCAGCACATTACGCAGGGAGCTGCCTAAGCTAGCCAATGGGAATCCAAAGCCTGCCCCTTTCGCAGAGATAGGTGTGTATCTCTGCATGTGATTTACAATCAGGAGCTCCTCTCCTGGAGTCATAAGTTAGGCACCTGCCTCACTCCACACAAAACAGCAAGTGGCTGTGGAGGTGCCCTCCTGCTAGCTTTTAGCCCAGTGGTTAGAGCACTCGCCTAGGATATTAGAGACCCATGATCAGGTCACCCTTCTGCCTAAGGAGGAGAAAGAATTTGAACCTCTCAGGTGCATGCTCTAGCTGCTCAGGTATGGATATTCTGATGTGGGACTTGCTCAGTCTCTCCTGTTGAAGTTGTTCCACTATGTATAAATAATTAGAGAGTCATTGGAACACGGGACACCGGGCTACCAGGCTACAGAGTCACTCTCTTTCTCTCTCTCTGGCCCAATGACTCTTTAAGTATTTATCCACAATGGAACAGCTTCAACAGAAGAGATTGAGAAAACCCTTGCCTCAAAATATCTCAGTGTTTAGCGCACTCTCCTGAGCAGTGGGAGACCCCTGTTCAAATCATTTCTCCCCCTTAGGCAGGGATGGGGGAATTGAACCTGGGTCTCCCACATCCCAGGTGAGCACTAACCATTCAGCTAAAAGTTATAAGGTGGGCACCACCACCACCTCATGCCCTTTTTCTGCCAAATTTTGAATGGGACCTGATCCGGTAGGTGGCCCCTGAGCATGCCTGTCAGATCAGGCCCCACATGCAAGATAGGTGCTCCTCTGCCTGTCTTTCCCCAGTTCATGGATCGCTCTGGGGCTTAGGCAGGAGATTGGTGTCTGGACACCTTGAGTGAGGCATGTCCAGAGGCAGGCACCTAAGGAACTTTTACCGCAAAAACTTAGACACTGAATGAGCTTAGGCACCTACAGCATATGGCAGGAGTTTTGTGGATCACAGTGAAACCTAAAATTGGGATTTAGGATCCTAAACCACAGTCTTATTTGACTGAGTCTGGGCTTTAGGTGCTTATACACCTTCGTGGACCTGGGCTTTTGTTCTTAAATTCTTTTAGATGAATAAAATCAGATTTTATGTGGTTTTTTCATCTTTCAAAGTCTGAAATGCTAAAGCAAAGTCATTTGTACATTAGAAGGAGTCCTCAGAAAAATTAAACATCAGTCCTGAAATTTCAGAAGAGTAATTTTAACTCTTTCAAATCCCTATACTAGTCAGTGCTGTTTCTTCTAAGTTTCTAGAAGATTTAATCTATCCCCTAAGAGTAAGTGGTACAAATTTGGTTAGGAAAAAACATTTGTTTGCAGCCCTAACAAAAAAATTGAAATTCCACTTTAATTACAAAACTCAATGCGCCGTGACCATGGATTCACTAACTATGCCTTCATAATTACCATACTGCTGATTTTTTGAGTTTGACCATGGATATTTTGAGTTTACATAAACTATTTAATACTANCACTAACTATGCCTTCATAATTACCACACTGCTGATTTTTTGAGTTTGACCATGGATATTTTGAGTTTACATAAACTATTTAATACTACCCACAGGTCCATATCATTTCTGGTTTCTCACACACCTCTTGCACCTAGACTGAAATAATAGTTGGCGACGGTATCGCATGGAGATCTGTTGGCTCATAGCTAAGTCTGCGTAATGGAATGCAAGGAGAAGGGAGTGGGGGAAGGACTTCAGGAGGCCAGTGGTGTAGTTGAGGTTGTGATGATAATGAAAGTCTGTAGATATCACATTCAGGGAGGGACCGTTTGTATTTTATCTGAATTGGTGCATACATTCTTAGTTTACTCTAATGACAAGTTCTTGTTTTTTCAGATTTGGCAAGAAGTGCAGAGGCTTGCTTGTATGATCCACCAGTGGCACACATCTCTGTCCATTTCCCCCAGTCTGTGTGTCTATGTGTTTCTGCCCCATTTCCCCAGATCTCTGACCCATGAGGTGTACATATGTCTGCCCCACTTATCTAGCTCTGGGACACACTGAGCACACATGTTTCTGCAAGTCATTTATTACCACAAGAACATACATTTTCAGATGGAAACTGAAATTTGGTTAATTTCAGGCACTGTAAATGCCCAAGAGTAAGTGGCTGGCTGAGCATCGCCATCTCAGATTACGCATCTAGATGGTGACCCTAAAACAAGACTAGGCAATTTATCTCCACACAGATTACTTAATGAGCCATATTGCTTGCTCCCTGTCCTCCTACAGGTCAGTTATGCCTCATCCAGTCGACTTTTGAGCAACAAAAACCAATTCAAGTCTTTCCTCCGCACGATCCCTAATGATGAGCACCAGGCCACTGCAATGGCAGATATAATTGAGTACTTCCGGTGGAACTGGGTGGGAACAATTGCAGCTGATGATGACTATGGTCGGCCAGGGATTGAGAAGTTCCGGGAGGAGGCAGAGGAAAGGGACATCTGCATTGATTTCAGTGAGCTCATCTCCCAGTACTCAGTGGAGGAGGAGATCCAGCACGTGGTGCAGGTCATCCAGAACTCCTCTGCTAAAGTGATTGTTGTCTTCTCCAGTGGACCAGACCTGGAACCCCTCATCAAGGAGATAGTCAGGCGTAACATAACTGGCAAGATCTGGCTGGCAAGTGAGGCTTGGGCCAGCTCTTCCCTGATAGCCATGCCAGAGTTCTTCCATGTCATTGGAGGTACCATTGGGTTTGCACTGAAGGCAGGGCAGATCCCGGGCTTTCGTGAGTTTCTACAGAAAGTGCATCCCAAGAAATCTACCAACAATGGCTTTGCCAAAGAGTTTTGGGAGGAGACCTTTAACTGCTACCTCCCAGAAGGGTCCAAGAATCACCCAGCTTCAGCCTCTTTCCACAAGGGCCACGAAGAAGGAAGTGGAGTTGGAAATAGCACAGCTGCCTTCCGACCCCCATGCACAGGGGAGGAGAACATCACCAATGTAGAGACGCCATACATGGACTATACACACCTGCGGATATCTTATAATGTGTACTTGGCAGTGTACTCCATTGCTCATGCTTTGCAGGATATATACACATGTACCCCCGGAAAAGGCCTCTTCACCAATGGATCATGTGCAGACATTAAGAAGGTTGAGGCATGGCAGGTAAGTCTTACTTTCAGTATAAAGCATGCCTGTGTGTGTATATCCATAGAATAGAGACCAAACTGGACAGGATCTCCCCATTGCTATCCTTGCCTATGGTATATCTTTGCATATGGTATATAGTTAGTAAACATGGTTGTTGGAACCCCACTGTGCCCGTGTAGTTACATCATATTACATTTACTGTGTAAAAGTATGTTTTAAAACATGTTTTAAAATATGTTTTAAAATAAACAAGACTATTGTTTCAGATGTGGTTGCACAATGACAGGCAGATTTGGTGGTTATGCTTAAGGTCTCCGTACGCAACTGTGTTTTTAAGCTTAACAGCGATAGGCATTCTATCTAAATACTCCTGGGCCTTATGCCTGAAAGGTAAGACAGGTGGTCAAGTATCAAAGGGCTTTAAAACTATTTTCAGCAAAGGTCACATGCCTCAAAAGTTACAAACTGATTGGGGAAAAGAATTTTTAAACAAACTTTAAAGCAAATTGTTCAACCAACATCCATTTTGTTAATAATAATGCAGGTAAATCTGATGGCCCAGAGCAGAAACATAGAGCTGTTGGGTCATCTACACAGCAACCTGTTTTTTTCAAGAAAACTTCTGTTGAATGGTGTGGATGTGAAAATTAAATTCACACCTAATGAAGATTCCTTCTGCTTCATGGACGATGGGTTGTATCAGCGTCCCTTTTTGTGAAGAAAGTGTGGGTGGCTCCTGATATCCAGGAGGTCCTGCTTACTGCTAATGCTAAATACCCTGTGGGGATGAAAGTGTTTAGCATCTTTGCAGGTAGCAGGGTCAGTAACCAGGGGAACCTGTTCTTGGAGGAGTTACCCAAACTGCTTGTCCTTAGGTTTGCAGATAATGGTGCCTTAGTGGGAAATTACATTAAAAACCCATTCACTTTAAACTTTGATATTAATTTTGCGTCCTTTTATGTGGCTGGTGAACAGATACCAGCTAAGCCTCTGCAACCAGACTTCAAGGCCTTGAACAGTAGGAGAGGGTACCTGAATCTGGTAAAAATGGCTGGTAAACACATGAATGATTGTGCGCTGTTAATCAAGAAGAGTTTGCCAGTGTTACACCTTGTTTGCTTTTGAACTGTTACCGGACCAAGAATGTGCTGACCACTGTTCCCTGATTAAAATTGGGAACCTGGGAGCAGAAATACATTTTTCAAAGGCTTTGACATTCACAGTCAACCAGATCGTTTATGGGTTTTTTTTGATAACATCATAGAGATAAATCAGAGGACACATGTTCTGTTTGACTACATGTGAACATCGACACCCTATAGTTAACTCATGTTTTATTCATGGACCCTTACAGGAAAGAGGATTTCTTAAATGTGCCCTCTTGTGACTGGCTCCCTGGAGGCAGGCTGTCTCAGAGACCCCTAAATTTGATTACTCGCCCCCACACACACACCTAACTGGGTGAACACTGGCTTGCCTTACAGCTGGTGGAGTGTGGCTGTGGGGAATTTTGTGACTCAGATGGACACCCTCCACACACAGCGTTTCCTTTCCTAGAAGGATTATGAAGTTATAAACAACAAAGGCTGATGACACTGTATTTTACTCGAGACATTTACAAGACCCAGCTCTATCGCCTGTAGCCATCATTATGTGTCTTTCTTACATCACCGTAGCAAGGGTTTAACTTTTGAACAGATTTTAAAACTGTATTCTAATAACTTAATACAAATGATGATGAATTTTGTAAAAAATAAAAAAAAACGTTAAATTTTGCGCATCTAGGCCTGCTCAAAACATGTTTCGACAAGCCCAGATGTGTTTCTTGCAAGGACTTGCATAATCATGGTTCTTAATAAAGTGCCCTCTTGAGGGTTTAAAGAGGATCACCGTCTGGTTTTTGTTTTGTTTTGGCTTCTTACACATGCCAAAACAGAGAAATCACATACAGAGATTCTAATTTTTGAAAAGTACAGAAATGTTTTTATTTAAGACAAAACATTTTCATGATTTTAAAATTACTTTCTAAAGCATGAAAAACATTACACACTGAGACATTCAGGTCTTTTAGCCGCTTTTGAGGAGGAGGCAAATCCTGTATGTGTAGTAGAGGCCTTCAGGTGTGCCAAAAGATCTCTGTTGGCAGCATTGCCCATGACAGAAAATGGGACATTCAGCTCTGCCATGGCATTCATAACTACACCCCGACCTTTAGGTGTATGTCTGGTAGGAATGGGATGTGACTGGTGGCAGCCCTGACTAAACTGAGCATATTAGCACCATTAACAACTGTGGCTTTGTACACAAAAGCCCCTTTAGCATTTCATGAAGAAATATTATTCTAGCCCAGCTTATTTAGCAATGCTACTGCATTTTTCTTATAACGTTTATTCACGTTATCCAACACCTACTGAGCAACAGAGTCAGAATTCTCTTCTTATTTTTGTGAGTTTGGGAATCATGCTCTGCTCCTGTTCTGATAAAAACAGACATATTCCTTTTATCCACATGAATCCTTTATGTATCATGTACAATGGGTATCTTTGAAACACAGTGGTGTAAAGTTTAGTGTTTTAATATTCAGCTATATCAAGCCTTTGGAGAATAGCCTTCATTTTAGCATCCAGTAATCAAGTTGCTGTGGGTCTGATATTTTCTTCAGCTGGTGGGGGATCCCTTATGTTCTTATACCCCATTATCAGAGGGATAAGAAAACTTAACAGAGGTCCGATAAATGCCCCAGCCTGTTTTACGAGATGCTTCTTTCTTTTAAAAGAGACCCTTTTATTACACACAGTTTTGATAAAATTGTGTCTCTTTTTCTGCACACACACTTGATTTTGTGTCAAAGGGATGTTTCTTTTTAAGTTGCCGATTGCTATTTCTGAAATGGCCACTATTAAATCATCAGAGGCTGAACACAGGATAGCTTTCCTTTGCTGTGGTGGTGATTTGCTAAGTAATTTTAGCTAGACATGTTTTCAGTCAGCAGCCTTGGTCGTTAAAAGGAGCCTGATGATAATTCATTGCTTTTTACACCTGGCTATTGTTCTTTTCAAAGTATAAGCCACTGGCTAATTGTAAGGGGAAAACCCAGTTCTTAATCTATAAGCGTCTGGTGTAGAAGCATTTAAATCCACCACTAGGTACTGTGACAAAGTTCCTCCTCTGCCTTGGTGGGTCCTGTGCTTTCTGGCGGATTTACTCACCTCAGAGATTCACGGCAGCCCTCAGTTTGGCCACTTGTGCTAGAGGCTCAAACCTGCCAT
Organism: Platysternon megacephalum; assembly: GCA_003942145.1. Taxonomy (NCBI): domain Eukaryota; kingdom Metazoa; phylum Chordata; order Testudines; family Platysternidae; genus Platysternon; species Platysternon megacephalum. The sequence continues at coordinate 3,942,196 of QXTE01000145.1, forward strand.
TCACTCAGCTCACCTCATCACTGGCCAGCCTGGGGGAAATGGAGAACAATCTCCGCAGTCTCTGTTGTCCCACCTAGTGGGTCAAGGCCAGGCCAGATCCTTTTCCAAATTAGACCTTCCCCTCTGGTGTGTCTCACAGACCAGGTCAACTCCTCCTGTGTCAGACAGATTGTTGGGGAGGATGGGGGGGAACCAGGGCCCACCCTCTACACCAGGTTCTAGCCCAGGGCCCTGTGGATAGCAGCAGGGCCGGCTTTAGGCCGATTTGCCCGATTCCCTGGAATCGGGCCCCGTGCTCCGGCTGGAGTGCGGCAAGCCCCGCGGCCCCGCTCCCCCGGCTGGAGCGCCGCCGAAGACTCGAGCGCCGCCCGCNCGGAATCGGGCCCCACGCTCCGGCTGGAGTGCGGCAAGCCCCGCGGCCCCGCTCCCCCGGCCGGAGCGCCGCCGAAGACTCGAGCGCCGCCCGCCCGGTGAGTACAAGCCCCGCCCCCACGACTCGGGCCCCGCACTTCGTAAAGCCGGCCCTGGATAGCAGTTGTCTATAACAGCTCCTGTGTCAGCTGTGTGATAGTTACAATTCCCTGGGCTACTTCCCCATGGCCTCCCCTCAGTACCTTCTTTAGCCTCACCACAGGACCTTCCTCCTGAAGCCTGATAACACTTGTACTCCTCAGTCCTCCAGCAGCACACCCACTCACTTCCTGATCCTTGTGCACCCCCCCCACTAACTGATGGCAGGTCCTTTTTAAACCAGGTGTCCTGATTAGCCTGCCTGCCATAATTGATTCTAGTAAGTTCTTAATTGGCTCCATGTGTCTTAATTAGCCTGCCTTAATTGGTTCTAGGAACTTCCTGATTGCTCTAGGGCAGTCCCTGTTCTGGTGACTCAGGGAACAGAAAACTATTCATCCAGTGGCCAGTATATTTGCCTTCTACCAGACTCCTGCACCCAAGTGGTCTGGGTCTGTCACAGTACCCATCAGGTATTTTGGTAGCATCCTCAAAAGCTTCTAGAAAGAATTAGGCCTTCCTGAGGTACATTTGCTGAGCAAGTTTAGCAATTCGTAATTTATTCCTGAGAGCCACCACCATCCCATAGGCCATAAGGGCCAGATCCCACATCCTCATTCTCTGACATGTCAGTTTGAGAGCCTCCACTTGGGGACTTCTCTTTTCATTTTTTTTGTTTTCTCCTCATCACCTCTTTCGCCTTTTAAATTTTTTTTACAAAAACCCTAGATGTAACTTTTTGGCAGCAGTCTGTTTATCCCCCAAATGCTGACCCCCACCCCCTTTGTTTCCCCAGCAACTACTGTGCAACCCTGTTCTTAACCCTAACACTGCCTCCTCTCAAACTCTATGAGGTCCCTTTTGCATTCAGCCCCCTTTTATGCTCCTTTTTCTGCACAACCTTGTTACTCACGCCTAGGCATGTTTGTTTAGGGCTACAAGTTAATCCTTGAAAAACTTTCACATGTTTTAAAAGCCTTATGTATGTCTTTTGCCCTCTGGAGATCCTGTGTGGCAACCCCCAAGGCAAAGCCATCTGTCACCCATCTCTTCAAAGAACCATAATTTTCACAAAGAGCTTTAACAACTTTGTCACTAACCCTAAAGAGAGACCATATTTCACCAACAGTATCAGATATTTCACAAGAAAACATTTTGGTAGTGTGTGAATTTTCAGTCCTTGTTTTTTTATTCACAGCCCCTAAAGCACATGCTCTGGGTTTGTGTTTTCACTCACAGTTGTTTCAGGGCTTAGTGTGGACCTGGAGGTGTGTTTGCATAGTTGCTTTTAACCAATGTTTTTTGCTTTGTCGTTTAACTTGATGTATCTGAGCATTGGGCTGTCTTGATGCTGTCTCTGTGGTCTTCTGCTGCTTTGTGGTGTCATTGTTGCTAAAGGTGTCAGAGCATATTCCTGGTTCTTTGGTGGTTCTGTTTGTGGTGTCTCTATAATTCTGACTACGGTATCATCAGGAAAGTATACAGGCCTCTCTGTCTCCAATACATCTGCTTCAATATATTGCTTTGTTTCAAACAAAACTTCAAAGTCTGTTACCAGATTGTTTTGATCACTGTTGCGCTTAACTAATAGACATGTGGAATTTATGCATCCCTCCCTGAACATTCCCTTTTGATGTCTCTGGGTGAGAAACTGTCTTTACTTAAGTATTACAGTAGAACCTCAGAGTTACGAACACCTGGGGAATGGAGGTTGTTCATAACTCTGAAATGTTGGTAACTCTGAACAAAACATTATGTTTACCCAAATCTGAATATTCATCAACACTGCTTACTGATACTTTTGCAAACCATAATATCTTATTCTGCTGTAATGCTAAGGACCTGGGGCATCTGTTTACACATTTGCTGAAGACAATAGGCCACACCCCAGGAAATTTCAAAAAATAGATTGATTAAACCAGGAACCCCTAGTCATATTGATGGGCTTGTGTCAGCTGTCTTGTTCTCAAGACATGGTTTGAGATATATAGCTATAAAACATGATCGGTTTTTGCTTTATTTTAAACACAGGGTTTTTTTTTTTACCTGAATTGGCTACAAACATTCCATCTTTTTGTTGTAAAATAGGCCTTTAAAAAAAAAAAAAAAAAAAAAGAAGAAATAATAGCTAGGGTCTCAGAAGCTCCTTTTTTTAAAAAATCCCCCTTGAAAGCTCCTTTGGGGATCCTTCAAAACACCCATTTTATTCAAGGCCTCACACAGGCATTGTAACAGAAACACAGATATGATCAAATACCTTTTCAATAGATATTTTCATTTACAGATGACACATTTTATATCACATTTGTCCCATCACCATTCTCTAACTTAGTCCTTTTAGATTTCTTAGAATAGTCTTTTTCCTAAGCAGAGTTCTGTAACTTTCTGTACAGAGCAGGTGGTCAGTATAATGTAATAAGTGGATATCCTTCTGTAACAGTCCAGACTCACCCCTGCGGCGCCTCCTGCTGGTGACCTCTGGGAATTAGCTCTATTTCCAGCCCAGAGCACCCTCTGCAGGCCAGTGAGCCACCTGCCACTTGGCCCCCGTGTCCCTCCCAGACCCCAGTGCCCCTTTCTCTGGGTCTCCCTCTCCCAGGGGAACCCCCACCCACTATCCCCACCTTACCTCAGTCATGGGCTACTGCCAGTCACCAACTAGCCCCCGCGCCCTGGGGCAGACTGCAGTGTCAGCCACTCATCATAGGCCAGGTTGGGTTTGGACCTGCTGCCTTTGCCAACCCGTGGGCTGCCCTCTGCAACCCCAGTACCCAATTGGCCTTAGACTAGGCCGCAGCCTGGGGCTTTCCAGGCTAGAGCTCCCCAGCTCCTCTGCCTTTCCCCAGCCCTGCTCCACTCAGGTACCCTGTCCTTGGCTCTCTGCAGCCAGGCCCTTCTCGCTCTGAAGGAAGAGAGAGACTATTTGGCCTCCTGGCTCCCAGCCTCTTATACAGCCAGCTGAGGCCCGATTGGGGCGTGGCCCAGCTGCAACTGCTTCCCCAATCAGCCTAGCAGCTTTTTCCCTTCCAACAGCCCCCCCTCAGGGATGTCTTTAAACCCCTCCGGGCAGGAGCGGGTAACCACCCCGCTATACCTTCAGTTTGGTAATTTTGTTTAAATACTGCCAGAAACTCTAGCAGTTTGCACAGCATTTACCAAGACCACCCTTAGTGCTAAATTTTCTTAGGTTAAGCACAGACATTGCATTGCATTGCATAACCTATGGCAATAACTGTGTTTAATAAGCTTTCCAAACACAGGTCAGCATAGAGGTCCCAGAGCTTGCAGTTTATATCCTCTGAAGTCTAGTTGACACAGTCATGATGCCATTGGCCTCGTGTGTCTATAACACAGCCCTCACAATCTTCAAAAACCTTCTCCCTAAGACAATAATTAAGGATAGCATCAACAGAAATGCATAGAATAAACTGCTTAATTCTTTTACACTCCCGACTTGCCATGGATGCTATTAGCTGTATGCCTAGTGCCTTCCATAAAGCCAGATAGCTGTCATCCTCTTCATGGTTGATGTCCTCCTGAACAATTTGTCTTGCTGCTGAGCAACAAGTTTGCCTTGATTCATCTTTGTTCTCTGATGCAACATTGTTCAGGGCCTCCAGGTCCTCTAGAAAGGTGTCATCAAGCTGTTGAAACATTTTCAGAACAGAAACAGGTATAAGTCCCCTGTTTTAGATTTACACAACCTCAGGTCAGATCCTACTGCATTACACCCCCCTTGACCTCCACTTTTTAGAATCTATTTACCTAAGCAATATCTCCTCAGTTCACCTTATCCAATGGTGTAGCTGAAGAGGCCTGGTCACCTTCCCCCACGGGTTCAGACATCGGATGGGCATCACACTAGTCAGTCTGGCTCACGATCGCATGGATATTGGTGTCAGGTTCTGCCATTTTCAGCAATGGCTGGGCTAAAGGGCTCCATTCGGCCATTCTCTCCTCCTCAGAACTGTCTTTAATATTGCACTTCCTTTGCAGGTGACCGAGCACTCTCAGAGCTAAAATAAATGCCACATATTCAGAATATGTGACTGGATTAAGAGAATTAACAGAGCACTGCCTGTTCGGAGAGAACTGAAATGGTGCCTAAAGGGACCAGTTAGAATAATAGAATATCAGGGTTGGAAGGGACCTCAGGAGGTCATATAGTCCAAAACCCTACTCAAAGCAGGACCAACCCCCAACTAAATCATCCCAGCCAGGGCTTCGTCAAGCCTGACCTTAAAAACCTCTAAGGAAGGAGATTCCACCACCTCCCTAGGTAACCCATTCCAGTGCTTCACCACCCTCCTAGTGAAAAAGTTTTTCCTAATATCCAACCTAAACCTCCCCCACTGCAACTTGAGACCATTGCTCCTTGTTCTGTCATCTGGTACCACTGAGAACAGTCTAGATCCATCCTCTTTGGAACCCCCTTTCAGGTAGTTGAAAGCAGCTATCAAATCCCCCCTCATTCTTCTCTTCTGCAGACTAAACAATCCCAGTTCCCTCAGCCTCTCCTCATAAGTCATGTGCTCCAGCCCCCTAATCATTTTTGTTGCCCTCCGCTGGACTCTTTCCAATTTTTCCACATCCTTCTTGTAGTGTGGGGCCCAAAACTGGACACAGTACTCCAGGTGAGGCCTCACCAATGTCGAATAGAGGGGAACGATCACGTCCCTCGATCTGCTGGCAATGCCCCTACTTATACAGCCCAAAATGCCGTTAGCCTTCTTGGCAACAAGGGCACACTGTTGACTCATATCCAGCTTCTCGTCCACCGTAACCCCTAGGTCCTTTTCTGCAGAACTGCTGCCTAGCCACTCGGTCCCTAGTCTGTAACAGTGCATGGGATTCTTCCGTCCTAAGTGCAGGACTCTGCACTTGTCCTTGTTGAACCTCATCAGGTTTCTTTTGGCCCAATCCTCTAATTTGTCTAGGTCCCTCTGTATCCTATCCCTACCCTCCAGCGTATCTACCACTCCTCCCAGTTTAGTGTCATCTGCAAATTTGCTGAGAGTGCAGTCCACGCCATCCTCCAGATCATTAATGAAGATATTGAACAAAACCGGCCCCAGGACCGACCCTTGGGGCACTCCACTTGAAACCGGCTGCCAACTAGACATGGAGCCGTTGATCACTACCCGTTGAGCCCGACGATCTAGCCAGCTTTCTATCCACCTTATAGTCCATTCATCCAGCCCATACTTCTTTAACTTGCCGTCAAGAATACTGTGGGAGATAGTATCAAAAGCTTTGCTAAAGTCAAGGAATAACACATCCACTGCTTTCCCCTCATCCACAGAGCCAGTTATCTCCTCATAGAAGGCAATTAGATTAGTCAGGCATGACTTGCCCTTGGTGAATCCATGCTGACTGTTCTTGATCACTTTCCTCTCCTCTAAGTGCTTCAGAATTGATTCCTTGAGGACCTGCTCCACGATTTTTCCAGGGACTGAGGTAAGGCTGATTGGCCTGTAGTTCCCTGGATCCTCCTCCTTCCCTTTTTTAAAGATGGGCACTACATTAGCCTTTTTCCAGTCATCCGGGACCTCACCCGATCGCCATGAGTTTTCAAAGATAATGGCCAATGGCTCTGCAATCCCATCCGCCAACTCGTTTAGCACCCTTGGATGCAGTGCATCCGGCCCCATGGATTTGTGCTCATCCAGCTTTTCTAAATAGTCCCGAACCACTTCTTTCTCCACAGAGGGCATGTCACCTTCTCCCCATTCTGTGCTGCCCAGTGCAGCAGTCTGGGAGCTGGACCTTGTTCGTGAAGACAGAGGCAAAAAAAGCATTGACTACATTAGCTTTTTCCACATCCTCTGTCACTAGGTTGCCTCCCTCATTCAGTAAGGGGCCCACACTTTCCTTGACTTTCTTCTTGTTGCTAACATACCTGAAGAATCCCTTCCTGTTACTCTTAACCTCTCTTGCTAGCTGCAATTCCAAGTGTGATTTGGCCTTCCTGATTTCACTCCGGCATGTCTGAGCAATATTTTTGTATTCCTCCCTGGTCATTTGTCCAATCTTCCACTTCTTGTAAGCTTCTTTTTTGCGTTTAAGATCAGCAAGGATTTCACTGTTAAGCCACGCTGGTCACCTGCCATATTTACTATTCTTTCTGCACATCGGGATGGTGTGTTCCTGCAACCTCAATAAGGATTCTTTAAAATACAGCCAGCTCTCCTGGACTCCTTTCCCCTTCATGTTATTCTGCCAGGGGATCCTGCCCATCCGTTCCCTGAGGGAGTCAAAGTCTGCTTTTCTGAAGTCCAGGGTCCGTATTCTGCTGCTCTCCTTTCTTCCTTGTGTCAGGATCCTGAACTGGACCATCTCATAGTCACTGCCTCCCAGGTTCCCATCCACTTTTGCTTCCCCTACTAATTCTACCTGGTTTGTGAGCAGCAGGTCAAGAAGAGCTCTGCCCCTAGTTGGTTCCTCCAGCACTTGCACCAGGAAATTGTCCCCTACACTTTCCAAAAACTTCCTGTTGGTTTGTTGTAAGCAAAACGAAACAATCCAAAACCAGCTATTGACGGATTGATTTGACCCTAAAGCATGAATTAGAAAATGCTGCATCAGTGGAGACAGCTATTAAAGATTCCAGGAAGCTGCAACACCATCATGTGATCTGTAACAAATAAACTGGTAGTCAAGCAGAAGGCACCACATGTCATCACTGACTGCTTTCATTGTGGGAAACAGTCTCACAATGCAAATGATAGTTGGTTCAAGGACAAACCCTGCAGAAACTGTAACAAATTGGGAGCACACACAGAAAATGTTCAGGTCAGTGCAAAAAGCACAATGATAATACCAGAGGATTTCAAATTCACCAGCTTGCAGATGACAACACAGAGTCAAGTGAGAATATTATTTCATCTCTACAACTGTAGTTGACTGTTATGTCATCTCAGACAATAAGTGAAGTGATATTTGGATTGCTTTAGAAGTGGAAGGATTAAGCGTTAAGATGGAGCTTGATACAGGATCTGATATTTCTGTAATTTCACACAGGATTATAGAGACTACTTAAAGAGGTGAAGTTGCAGAAGAATCTGAGTACTACTAAATACATGTACAGGGGAAATCCTCAATCTCCTGGTTGTTATTACAATGAAGGTAACATATAACTAAACAGCAGATGCGAAGAGTCTATGCTGGGACTTGGTAGAGAATAGCTGAGAGAGATTCAGCCAGTTTCAGCTAACTGGGCGAATGGAGCATCCTAATATAGGGTGACCAGATGTCCCGATTTTATAGGGACAGTCCCGATTTTTGGGTCTTTTTCTTATATAGGCTCCTATTACCCCCCACCCCCATCCCAATTTTTCACATTTGCTGTCTGGTCAAGGTTTGGTAATAGTGCCAGTAATGAAAAAGAATGGGGATTTCCCTATCTGTGGTGACATCAAGGTTACCGTAAACCCAGTATCCCATGAGTACAGATAATGGAAAGAGAAGGGTTACTTATAAACAGAATTCAGAGTAGCAGCCGTGTTAGTCTGTATCAGCAAAAAGAACAGGAGTACTTGTGGCACCTAAGGGCTGGTCCACACTAGGGGCGGGATCGAACTAAGGTACTTCGACTTCAGCTACGCTATTCGCGTAGCTGAAGTCGAAGTACCTTAGTTCGAATTTGGCGCGCTTACCTCGCGTCCGCGCGGCGCCGCGATCGAAGTTCGCGGCTCCCACGTCGACTCCGGTAACTCCGCTCGCCCTGCAGGAGTACCGGAGTTCGAAGTAGCGCGTTCGGGGATCGACTTATCGCGTCCAGACAAGACGCGATAATTCGATCCCCGATACTTCGATGGCTACCCGCCGATTTCGGCGGGTAGTGTAGACGGGGCCTNATTTTTCTGAGTATTGAATCCGCAACAAGGATCATCTGTTTTCCTTGGATGACTGGGGAACTCTTTTTGGGCAAGCTTGATTTTCTTACAGGATGGGTTGCCATCCACAGGTGTGTCCCATACATCTCTCCATTCCCTTGGACAAGTTGGATCTTGAGAGGTATCTTTCACAGATTCCACAATGAGAACCTGGGTATTGATTGGAAATGTCTAGCTGTATGGAATTCCTCCCAGTCTTCTAATGTCTGGTGCCTACAGCCTGCCCATCCTCATGTGTGTTCAGCCATATAGAATGCTGCCATGACCTCTTGTGGTTACAAACTTCCAGGCATCCTCTCTGACTTCCTCTCCCTCTGACTCCTTGATGGCCAGCTCCTTTCTTTCTTGAATCTGGAGTACTGGTGTTTCCTGATTCTGGCTGTCTAGGAACTCCTCAGCTTCTCTGATTCTCAGTAGCATCTCTACTTGCCACTCCAGTCCAAGAATCTTTTTCTCCAGCACAGCCACCAACTTGCACTTCATGCACAGGAAGTTCCTTCTAGCTTCAGGCAGGAAAGGAAACGGTACATCAATTGAACCACTGTTCCATCTCTGGTCATCTTGAAATTGCATATAGGAAGGAAAAGCCTCTCATATTATCTTTCTATACTCCCTCCAAAATCTCCTTCTAGTTGCCTCTGTTGGCAGTTCTCAAGTTTGCCTAGCAGAGACTTTTTATGCCAAGTCTCCCTGCTTAGCTCAGCTCAGCTCATGTCCACCCCCCGTCACCTGATTAACTACTCAGAGACTTCAAACAGCAGAGCTGATCAAAGCTCCAAGGGTCAGAGCTTTGCGGCCCTTACTAAGGCAACAACAAACAGACCTGTCTCAGCTGCTTGCTCAGGGGCCAGCAATGCAGAGAACAAATAGTCAAACAACCAACCCACAGATGGAACAAATGAACCACTCACTGTCTCACTGCCACAAGCACAAAGTCCATGGCTATGTCCTCTGAAACACTGCTATTACCTGCCTCTGTTCACGACTCTCGAATTCACCTTGCAAGTAACTTTTTATACTGTCTACCTGCTTAGCTCAGTATTGCCTATGATCTAAGAACCCCTCAATGCCAGCTGGCAAAGAGGTCACAAGAATATCCTGATTCTGGTATGTACATCCTGGTTCACCAAAGAATGTCATGTAAGGTATCAAAGGAAATCCAGTGCCACACTGGTTGTGAATATCATGGTAAAATGTATGTGCTGCTACAATGTAAGAAGGTATGCATATATACTGGAAATAAACCAGAGATGTTTATCCATCTGTCTGTTGAAATATAAATTGAGAATTGTCTAGCTCACAGTCACTGGTCTCACCTAAATGCATATGTAGGATTGTGAAATTTAACAGGAAAAGAAAAACAGCGGGAGGAAAAGAGCCTTATCTGGGGTTGCACTTCAAAGGTTACTGGACTATAACTGGGGGACAAGAAAAACACCTTGTTATCCTGCACCTATAAAGTAATTGGGCAGTGCAATTACCTTCATGAAAATGGGATTTCAATCAGGCTTGGTTGAAAACAGTGCAAAGGACATTTGGGTGAGATAAACTTCTTTAAACGGAAGGTTAACTTGTTAAGTTTAGTCCTTAGGAACCATGTTACAGTTCTGTTTATATAAAAAGAACAGGAGTACTTGTGGCACCTTAGAGACTAACAAATTTATTTGAGCATAAGCTTTCGTGGGCTACAGCCCACTTCTTCGGATGCACGAAAGCTTATGCTCAAATAAATTTGTTAGTCTCTAAGGTGCCACAAGTACTCCTGTTCTTTTTATATAAACAGAACTGTAACATGGTTCCTAAGGACTAAACTTAACAAGTTAACCTTCCGTTTAAAGAAGTTTATCTCACCCAAATGTCCTTTGCACTGTTTTCAACCAAGCCTGATTGAAATCCCATTTTCATGAAGGTAATTGCACTGCCCAATTACTTTATAGGTGCAGGATAACAAGGTGTTTTTCTTGTCCCCCAGTTATAGTCCAGTAACCTTTGAAGTGCAACCCCAGATAAGGCTCTTTTCCTCCCGCTGTTTTTCTTTTCCTGTTAAATTTCACAATCCTACATATGCATTTAGGTGAGACCAGTGACTGTGAGCTAGACAATTCTCAATTTATATTTCAACAGACAGATGGATAAACATCTCTGGTTTATTTCCAGTATATATGCATACCTTCTTACATTGTAGCAGCACATACATTTTACCATGATATTCACAACCAGTGTGGCACTGGATTTCCTTTGATACCTTACATGACATTCTTTGGTGAACCAGGATGTACATACCAGAATCAGGATATTCTTGTGACCTCTTTGCCAGCTGGCATTGAGGGGTTCTTAGATCATAGGCAATACTGAGCTAAGCAGGTAGACAGTATAAAAAGTTACTTGCAAGGTGAATTCGAGAGTCGTGAACAGAGGCAGGTAATAGCAGTGTTTCAGAGGACATAGCCATGGACTTTGTGCTTGTGGCAGTGAGACAGTGAGTGGTTCATTTGTTCCATCTGTGGGTTGTTTGTTTGACTATTTGTTCTCTGCATTGCTGGCCCCTGAGCAAGCAGCTGAGACAGGTCTGTTTGTTGTTGCCTTAGTAAGGGCCGCAAAGCTCTGACCCTTGGAGCTTTGATCAGCTCTGCTGTTTGAAGTCTCTGAGTAGTTAATCAGGTGACAGGGGGTGGACATGAGCTGAGCTGAGCTAAGCAGGGAGACTTGGCATAAAAAGTCTCTGCTAGGCAAACTTGAGAACTGCCAACAGAGGCAACTAGAAGGAGATTTTGGAGGGAGTATAGAAAGATAATATGAGAGGCTTTTCCTTCCTATATGCAATTTCAAGATGACCAGAGATGGAACAGTGGTTCAATTGATGTACCGTTTCCTTTCCTGCCTGAAGCTAGAAGGAACTTCCTGTGCATGAAGTGCAAGTTGGTGGCTGTGCTGGAGAAAAAGATTCTTGGACTGGAGTGGCAAGTAGAGATGCTACTGAGAATCACAGAAGCTGAGGAGTTCCTAGACAGCCAGAATCAGGAAACACCAGTACTCCAGATTCAAGAAAGAAAGGAGCTGGCCATCAAGGAGTCAGAGGGAGAGGAAGTCAGAGAGGATGCCTGGAAGTTTGTAACCACAAGAGGTCATGGCAGCATTCTATATGGCTGAACACACATGAGGATGGGCAGGCTGTAGGCACCAGACATTAGAAGACTGGGAGGAATTCCATACAGCTAGACATTTCCAATCAATACCCAGGTTCTCATTGTGGAATCTGTGAAAGATACCTCTCAAGATCCAACTTGTCCAAGGGAATGGAGAGATGTATGGGACACACCTGTGGATGGCAACCCATCCTGTAAGAAAATCAAGCTTGCCCAAAAAGAGTTCCCCAGTCATCCAAGGAAAACAGCTGATCCTTGTTGCGGATTCAATACTCAGAAAAATCAAAAGAATATTCTGCAAGAGACAGGCGTACAACAGGATGGTGTGCTGTTTTCCCGAGCCAAGACATTACATGTCACTCGAAGATTGGATAGGCTTCTTAAGTTGCAGGAAACAATCCATTGGAGATGGTTATATCTCACAGATAATAGGGGACTTCAGAGAACTCAGAAGCATGCTGAAGCAGAAGAATGTCCAAGCTGTTTTCTCTGAGGTCCTGTCTCACAAGTGAAGGAAGACAGAAGGCAGAAGACTCCAGAATTGAACCGCTGGCTAAGTAAGTGATGTAGGCTGGAGGGTTTTGGTTTTGTGGAACATTTGTCCAACTCCTGTGAGTGTGGGGAGCTGTATGGTTTGGATGGCCTCCACCTCAGTAAAGAGGATCCAATCTCTTGCGAACAGGCTGGCTAGAGTAGTCAGGAGAACATTAAAATAATAACAAAAAGAGAGAGTAAAAAGAGGGAAGATATGTGCACTTGTTTTGCACAGAATTAAAATGTTGAGAACAAAATTAATGAAGGAACTGCAGGACAAAAAGAGAAGAAATTCTTGAATTGCCTATTCACCAGTGCTGGGAGCCTGGGTAACACAAGAAAAACTGGCATTGCTCATTTTTGAGCATAAGTTCTATCTAGTTGGTATTACTGAAACCTTGTGGGATGATTTGCATGATTGGAATGTTAAAATCAATGGTCATAACCTATTTAGAAAGGATCGATTGGGCTAAAGGGGAGTGGGAGTAGTACTCAATACAAAAATGGCATTACCTGTTTCCAAGTTACTGACAACTCGGACAAAAAATATTTTAAATGCTTAAAGGTCAATGTCCTAACCGAGGGATCGGCAAACTTTGGCCTGGCGGGCTGGGCCAGTTTGTTTACCTGCCGCGTCCACAGGTTTGGCCGATTGCGGCTCCCACTGGCTGCGGTTCGCCGCTCCAGGCCAATGGGGGCTGTGGGAAGCGGCGCAGGCTGAGGGATGTGCTGGCCGCATTGGTTTCCCCTGTATCATTGGTTTCCCCTCCCACCCAAAAATATAAAGAAATAGCAGAAATATTTATTGAGCACTTCTGCCTTTTTTGCATTATTGCTGATAATTCTACCATTTCCATTTAGTAATGAACCAATGCTATTGTTAGGATTCTTTTTGTTCCTAATATACTAAACAACTCCTTATTGTCCTTAACTCTGCTGGCCATATATATATTTACAGCTGTCTTCACTTCCCCTATAAGCTTCGTTTTTTAACCAGCACAGCCTTCTTCCTCATTTGTGGGATTGTGCCTTTTTCCTCATTCACATTTTTCTGATTAAATTCTTCCTCATAATTATTTTTCAGCTTTGTGAAACTGGCCTTATTAAAACACCAAGTGTATATATATGTTACTGGTCTGGACTATACTCTGTTTGCACATTATAAATGTGATCAACTCATGATCACTTGTACTTAAGCTACCATTAATTTTTAGTTCTGTGATCAGTTCCTCTTTCTCTGTCAATACGAGCTCTAATATAGAATTCCCCCATGTTGGTTGCAACACACTTTTGAGTTAGGAAATTATTTATAATATTTAGACATTCCAAACATGTTTTAGTGTTGGCAACATGACACCTCCAGCATATGTCACTCAAATTGACATTCCCCTTGATCATGCAGCTTTTTTCCCTACATATTATAGGTAGGAGCTGGTCACCCTGTTCCTTAGTGTGATTCGGTGGTCTGAAGCAGACATCAACTAGTAGCCCATCGTGTGCTTTATTGGTTAGGACAGGGATCGGCAAATGAGGAAGAAGGCTGTGCTGGTTAAAAAACGAAGCTTATAGGGGAAGTGAAGACAGCTGTAAATATATATATGGCCAGCAAAGTTAAGGACAATAAGAAGGAGTTGTTTAGTATATTAGGAACAAAAAGAATCCTAACAATAGTATTGGTTCATTACTAAATGGAAATGGTAGAATTATCAGCAATAATGCAAAAAAGGCAGAAGTGCTCAATAAATTTTTCTGCTATTTCTTTATATTTTTGGGCGGGAGGGGAAACCAATGATATAGTCTCATCATATAATGATAACATTCTTTCCCTTCCACTAGTATTTCACGAGGATGTTAAACAGTAGCTGCTAAAGTTAGACCTTTTAAAATCTGTAATGGTCTAGCTTCAGCTTCCAGCCATTACATCATATTATACCATTCTCTGATAGATTGAAGATATATTAAATAGATTAAATATTTGTTCCCCATATAGGTACTTATAGACAGCGAGCAAGTCATTCCTTACCCCACTTTAGGTTAAGCTAAATAGATTGAGCTTCTGGAGCCTCTCACTAGAAGGCATGTGTTCTAATCCCTTAATGATTTCTGTGATTCTTCTCTGAACCCTCTCCAATTTATCAACCTCCTTCTTGAACTGTGGGCACCAGAACTGGACACCGTATTCCAGCAGTGATCACACCAGTGTCTAATACAAAGTTAAAATAACCTCTCTTCTACTTCTCAAGTTTTCCCTATTTATGCATCCTAGGATCACATTAGCTCTTTTGGTCACAGTGTCACACTGGGAGCTCACGTTCAGCTGATTATCCACCATGACCCCCAAATCTTTTTCAGGGTTCCTACTTCCCAGGATACAGTCTCCCATCCTTTAAGTATGGCCTACATTCTTTTTTCTTAGATGCATACATTTAGCCATATTTAAACACATATTGTTTGCTTGTGCCCAGTTTACCAAGCCATCCAGATTGCTTTGAATTCAGTGAATTGTCCTCTTCATCATTTACTACTCCCCTAATTTTTATGGCATCTGCAAACTTTATCAGTGATGATTTTATGTTTTCTTTCAGGTCATTATCAAAAATATTAAATAGTGTAGGGCTAAGAACTGATCCCTGTGGGACCCCACTGAAAATGGACCCACTCATTGACTTTTTCCTGTTTAAAATTACATTTTGAGACCTATCAGTTATCCAGTTACTAATCCATTTAAAGTGTGCCATGTTAATTTTATATCATTCTAGTTTTTTAATCAAAATGTTGTGTGGGACCATGTCACATGTCTTACATAAGTCATATGTAACTATATCATGTCAACACTACAGGTCTGTCTCATCTTACGCTGGGGTTACGTTCCGCAGTTAGCGCGTAAAGTGAAAACCGCGTATAGTCGAAATCCCATTGAGTTTAATGGCGGGCGGAATCGCCCGCACTACAGGAACACTACATAAAATGCTATTTTTCTCTTTTTTTGTTTTTTGTTTTTGTTTTTGTTTTTGCCGACCGCGTAAAGCCGAAATCGCGCATGTTAAATGCGCGTAAGATGAGACAGACCTGTATAGACTTTCTCATACAAACTTGTAATGTCATCAAAAAAAGATATCAAGTTATTTTGACTGGATCTATTTTCCATAAACACATGTTGATTTGCATTAATTATATTATATTCATTTCATTCTTTATTAATCGAGTCCTGTATTGGTCACTCCATTATCTTGCTTGGATTGAGGCCAGGTTGACATATGTATAATTACCCTGGTCATCCCATTTATCTTTTTTAAACACTGTCAAAACATTAGCTTTCTTCCAATCTTCTGGAACTTCATCAGTGCTCCAAAACTTATTGAAAACCACCAGTCCAGTGAGCTCCTCGGCCAGATTTTTTTTAAATCCATGGATGCAAGTTATTTGGACCTCCTGATTTAAAAATGTCTAACTTTAGTAGCTGCTGATTAACATTCTCTTGAGATGCTAGTGGAATGGAAAGAGTGTTATCACCATACGATGGGACAATATCATCTGTTTTTTCCCCAAATGCAAAACAGTAATATTTATTGCATGCTTATGCCTTTTCTGCATTATTATTGATAATTATACCATTTTCATCTAGAAATGAACCAATACCATTCTCAGGATTCTTTTTGTTCCTAATATATTTTTAATTATTTCTTATTGTCCTTAACTGTGCTCACCAAAGAGGTCTCCTTATGTCCTTTGGCTTCCCTTACCAATTTTCTACAATTCCTAACTTCAGATTTATATTCATTACTATCAACTTCCCTTTTCTTCCATTTGTTATATGTATACATTTTATTTTTTTACAGCTGCTTTCACTTCTCCTCTAAACAAGGTGGTTGTTTTTTTAACCAAATGATCTGGGAAGAAGAATTTAATCAGGAAAATGTAAAGGATAATTGAGAATCATTTAAGAATACCTTATTAGATGTTGTGGTTTTGGGGCATCTAATAAGGTATTCTTAAATTGTTTTTAGCTTTGTGGAACTGGCCCTATTAAAACAACATATATACATGTCACTTTGCACATTATAAATGTGATCAACTTATTATAATTGTCATTTATAATATTTAGACATTCCAAGGATGTTTTAGTATTGGCAGCATGACACCTCAAGCATATGATACTCAAACTGAAGTCCCCCATGATCACACAGCTTTTTTTCATATAAGGAAGCGGTCATCCTGCTCCCTATTGTGATTTGGTGGTCTGTAGCAGACACCAACTAGTACTCCATCTTGTGCTGTTAGGACACTGATCCATAAGCAATCAAGATAATTTTCTTCCAAGTTATCAGTGACTCGAAAACAGGTAATGCCATTTTTTTATATAGAGTGCCATTCGCCCTCCTCTTTTGCCCACTCAGTCCTTCCTAAATAGATTATAACCACTGATTTTAACATTCCAATTGCGTGAATCATTCCATCATGTTTCAGTAATACCAACTAGATAGAATTTATGCTCATAAATGAGGAATTCCAATTCTTCTTGTTTATTACCTAGGCTCCTAGCATTGGTGAATAAGCAATTAAAGAATTTCTTCTTTTCGTGTCCTTTGGTTCCTTGATTTATTTAATTTTCAACATCTCAATTTTATGCTGATGATCATATCTTCCCTCTTTCTACCCTCCCCTTTTGGTATTAGTTTAACCCCCTCTTGACCACTTTAGCCAGTCCGTACCCAAGGAGATTGTGTCCCCTTCTACTGAGCTGGAGGCCATTCAAACTATACAGCCCCCCCTCCTTGTAGAAGGTGGATCAATGTTCCTCAAAACCAAAGTCTTCCACCCTTCATCACTTACTTATTCAGGGGTTCACTTCCAGAATCTTCTACCTTCTGTCTTCCTTTTCTCAGAGAACATGGCTTGGACATGATCCCAGAGAAGATGGCTTGGACATTCCTCTGCTTCAGCATGCTTCTGAGTGCCCTGAAGTTATCTACTGTCTGCGAGATATCCCACAATTCAGTGTCATTTGTGCCAATATGAATCATCACCAAACATCATCAATATTTCACTAGGAGGGTGGTGAAGTACTGGAATGGGTTACCTAGGAAGGTGGTGGAATCTCCATCCTTAGAGGTTTTTAAGGCCNCTAGATGACCTCCTGAGGTCTCTTCCAACCCTAATCTTCTATGATTCTATGATCTTTGCCTAGTGATTTCAGAAGCCTATCCAGTCTTAGCGTGATGTCTGGTCTCTTGGTTCCAGGTAAGCAGCCCACTGTCCTGTTGCCCTGCCTGGCCCTTGCTGAATGTTCTTTTGATTCTTCTGAGTACTGAATCACCAACAAGGATCTTCTGTCTATCTGATGTAAGCAGGGTGTGAATAAGCTCTCCCCGACATCTAGTGATGCACTGGGGGAAAAGACTTCTGGAGCAGACCGTAGCTGCATAGACACGTCTACTCTGCCTGGGTGTTTGGCAGTCAGACCTGCTTTGCCAAAATGATCGATTTCGGCTGGTTTTGGGTTACAATTCAATTCATATTGAATGCAAGGATAATGAAATGTTGTTATCCTTATTATATGATTAAAGGGCAGCAGAACTGTACTTAGCATGCCTTGATTGAGGGTGTCACCCTAACTGAACCTCACTGCTGAGCAGAGGGTAAGGATGGCAAATCCCACTGAAGATGAGAAAGAGATGGGGACTGGTGTTGCTACGTGATGGTGTGGACTCTTCCTAATGCGTCCTAGACACCATTTGACTCTCTCTTCTCCAGTGTTTAAAGACAGGGCTAATTGGACTCAATTGAGAGTCCTTGTTTCTATTCAGTGATTACTAGAGCTGAAATCATTGATGAGCAAGTCTAGGGGCTAAGCCTTTAGACCTGGTATAGGCACAGTGTTGCAATGAAAGACAACAAAGAGGCAGCAGCTCAGCGGTTCCTCACTACCAAGTGAAATCACTAAGAGCTGAAATCACAAGGCTAGGCTAGGTGGGGGAACCTCAGAACATGGCATCACAGGAGTGGCAGTGAATGGCAAGCAGCAGCAGTGATAACAGTGGCAAAGATGAGCAGCAGCAGAGGTAACAGCAATAGCAAGTGGTGAATAGTAGCAGAGATAACAGCGAGCCAGTTGCAGAGACATGGCAGCATGATGCCCCTGCCCTGGCCTTTCAGGGGTGTGAGGGGGACCCATGTGAATGAAGCTCTGAACTCTGGGTCTTCACTGACTAAGGACAATCAACTGTGAGTGGGGTGCAGTGGAGAACCATTCAGTAATAGCAACCATACTATAATTAAATTTAACTGCCTTTTTGTGGGGGGGAAATACCAAAGAATCCCACCACAGTAGCATTTAACATCAGAAAGGGGAACTACACAAAACTAGTTAAACAGAAATTAAAAGGTATAGTCATAAAAGAGAAATGCCTGCAAGCTGCATGGAA